>PPJL03000008.1:0-415098 GCA_003705745.3 Blastobotrys muscicola
TCGATTCAGGTCAGCTATGGTCGGTTGACCCAGGTTCGTGTCGTCTGCAAAGGCGCCCACACAGTAAGATGTGATAAGCGTGGACAGCGCCGGAGAGGGCGGATGCGGCGGGTTCTGGAGGTAGTGGTGATCAGGGTGTGTCTCCCAATCCGGACGAAACGGCGGGTTATCCAGGTAGGGCGGCGACGACATGATGCCAGGAGTGTCGCGTCGCAATAGGCACAGCAGGGGTTCCAGGGCAATCGCAAACAGGGTGGGAGAGATAGGGTCTCCTTGACGGACCCCAGCCTGAGTCGGAAAAACGGGTCCAAGGTGGCCATTGATGTTCATCCGAGCGGATGTGTTGTGTAACACCATGCCAATCATGTGACAGAAGACAGGGCCGAAACCAAAGGCTTTGAGCGCGTCCAGAATATACTCACGTGAAAGTAGATCATAAGCTTTCTCGAAATCCAGGGAGGCCATAATGCCATCGAGGCCAGAACTGACGAGGGTCTGCACGTCGGTAATGTTGGTGCCAATCCAACGCCGGGGTATGAAACCAGTCTGGTTGGGGTGGACAACGGTATGAATGACACTCAGCAGTCGGGAATTGAGGGCCTGGGTGATAATCTTCATATCGTTATTCATCAGTGATAGAGGACGCCAGTTCGGCAGACTGGTCTTTAAACCCTTCCCTTTGTATAATAGGCGAACGCAAGCCGTTTGTTGGTCAGCCCGAAATCCGTGTACCAAACCGTAATTGGCACAGTCCAGAAGGAGCGGACTCAACTGTTTCCAGAAAATACGATAAAAGTTAATAGAGAGGCCGTCGAGACCGGGGGCCCGGCCACACTTGCACCGAAACAGGGCTCGTCGAAGGTGCTCCACCTTGACAGGTTTCTCTAACGCCCGCCATTGAGCGTCACTGAGCTTTTGAGTCTCGGGTATTGCGCCAAGGAGTGTGGCCTGGTCATCGGGGTCAGTAGGTGGGTTATCGTAGAGATGGGTATAGAAATCGGTGGTGGTGCTGATGAGGTCGTCAGTTTCACTGACCTCCGAACCGTCAGGCTTGACAATGCTGGACATGAGGTCCTGGGTGGATACTATGTGAAGGCGGACGTGGATTGACTGGGATGAGCGTTTTTATTGCCGAATTTCCCGTACGAGTACGCTCTGCTCCCTCCGCCGTCAACGCGAAGGTCCGTTGGTCTAGTTGGTTATGACATCTGCTTCACACGTAGGGGGTCCCCAGTTCGAGCCTGGGTCGGATCATAGCGTTATCCTTTTGCCTCTCTTTTGCAGTAGAGAAGTGGTATTTACTGGTCAACGCGAAACGGGCAGGATTCACGACAACTACCAGCTCTCACTTGTTTGCAAATCGAACCAGCCGAAGGATGTGACGAGTATAAAATTCATCATTCAATCAGTCCAGAGCTCCATCTTTTCCACACATAAACAATAACGAATAAGTACCCTAAGCGAATGTCGCAAAACATGGGTCAATGTTTCATTTCAGCCTCACATTTTGATGAGGTCGAAACGCGCTAACGGCTTTGACAACATCATCACTTCTCAAAAATTACACGGCTCAATCTAACAGGAAGGGGTTAATGCGATTAATAACAAAAAATTACTTTTCCAGCTGAATGCCAACTGTGATATTCTATGCTTGCCTTTTTCAGTTGCTCTACCATGCGGTTTGAGCCTCTCTGAGGTTGTTTTCTGTCTCGTACTCGATCTCGACTCTTGGCCGTCGCGTCTTTGGCTTCTTGACGTTCTTTGGCGCTGTCCGTTTCTTGCCCTTGGCATCTCCACCTTCCTCGTCACTGTCTCCCTCGCTGTCATCTCCACTGTCTTCGCTATCGTCACCACTGCTGGCCCGCTCAGAATCAGAGTCACCCAGCCATTTCTCCAGATCCTCAAGCTCAACAAGCTCCTCATCGCCATCTTCAACGTACTCGACCTCACCGACATCAGACTCGTCTTCTTCCTCTTCTTCCTCCTCCATGTTGAGCTCTTCGTTCTCCTCTTCAACGCCCTTCATGACCTTCTTCCAGATCTTCTCGTCAACGTTCAGTGGGTTCTCGCCATATGCACCGCTCTTGAGTCGCTCCAGCAACTCTTTCTCAATATTCTTTTCAAGTTTGGCAGCAACCAGAGCCTTTCTCTCTCGGGTCTGTTCTCGTCGCTTGACCTTTGGCGCAACGCCAACGTACTCTCGCTCCTCGTGCTTAAGCGCCAGTCTTCGTGCTTTAATGGCGACCTGAACAAGCCTCGTCAGTCTCTGCTTACACTTGTGAACAAGAAAGTTGGGCCAGTAGATCAAATGCTCGTCGATCTGGGCCAGGGCCTGCTTGTAGTTCTTGGACAGCCTGATTCGCTCCCACAGCTTAGAGGGCATGTGTGCTCGCTCAGCGGTCTTCATGTATAAATAAAGCTTTCCGTCCACTTCACGGACTGTAGCGTATTTGGCGTTGGCTAGCGGGCACGACTGTCGGTTACACAGACCACTGACATTGTATTCGTTTCGACAAAAGTTTTGCTCCTTAGTGGTTTTGAGCTTGAAGGCACAAAACTGGTGGTTAATCACCTGCCAGATGATTTCGTCAGACATTAGTGTTAGTGTAGAGATAAGTGATAGAAAATTTAAAAAGGCTAAAATAATTTTCAGACACCCTAACCCTGATTTTGTGATTTGGAGAGATTTGGATATGTGTGGATTGGTCAGTCCCAATGGAGGAGCCGGGTGATGTCCAAAACGAGAAGCGGTTAAAGCGACGGGACAGCGATGTTGCCAGAAATAGGCGAATGTTTGGCAATTTAATGGCCAACCTGGGCAAATCCACTAGACTTGTTCGAGCGAAAGGAGCGGAAGATAGAGAGGCAAGAAGGAGGCAATTGGAAGCGAGGGTTGAACGCAAGAAGAGGACGTCGAGTATTGAGCGGGAAATCAACAAGGAGTACGATGATTCTGATAATGAAGCTCTGTTCGGCGACAATGATCCCACTACATCTGGTGATCAAGAGCGGAGAAGGAAAAAGCAGGAGGCAGCTTGTTTGAAGACCTCGGAGAAGCCATGTATCTTGTACCGGCCTCGGGTTTTGATGGCTGTGGAGAGACAGATCATTGAGAAGCAACAGGCCGAGCTTAAGGCCGAGTTACAGGCGTGACCACTGTGAAAGCGTAGGGGACCATAGGGATACGATCAACGCAGGTGGTCGAAATCTAGGCGGGCAGCTGGGCTTGCTCAAAACATGAATGTTGGCTCGCTTCGGCCTTCGTGCCAGTATTGAGCCTGCAATACGTCGGCTCGGGTGAGAAATCTGGGTGCTATGCATTCTGCCCGCCTTGGCCCAATTGCCTAGAGCTGATGATGTTGTTCCTGCCACGATGCTCACTGCCGTCTCGTTTCAGACAGCGAGGCTGCAGTTCCGGCCTCATAATCTGCAAAGATTGGCCAGCTAAGTTGCCGGGCTCACCTTCCCCGCTGCTTGTGTGTGTGATGGTCATAGGCACACTCTCTCTATTAGCTGCGGTAAAGTGACTACGACAAGCAGTAACAATGTAGGTATAAATAAATATCATTACACATAACTCATTAAGATGCCTCGCTTTGCTCGCTCGGCTATGGGTTGTTGCCCAAATATGCAAAACAATCCTCCATCTCTTCTGCTGTCAGTGAGTGGATGTACAGACACTTTGACAAAAGGTTCTTTTGCGCAGAAGGCGACAGAGCCGACTTGACTGCTGAAAAGTCGTAGTTGGAGGAACACTCGATGCATTGGATCAGAGACTTCACGATAGAAGCAGCAGTTCGGAATTTGTCAAAATTCACCTTGTCGCCTGCCCACGTTGGTCTTTCATCGTTTGCTGTGAGATCCGCCAAGTAAATGCCCACAAAAGGTATACAGCCTTGCTTGTAGTTAAGAGCAGACATTTCTGCTCGCAGGTCGTGAAAGTTTCGCAGCGGTGACACGAGATCCTGGAGCTTCTTGAATTTGGCTTGGTCTTGAGCGGAAATTCTGTCCCACGTGTTGGTCAGTCTCTGAACAACACTGTCGCTCAATGCCAGCACAATCTGCATCGTGGTGGCGTAGTTCTGAAGCGTGCGACAGTAGTCTGCGACGTGGATAAGCCTAGTAAGGGTGTGTGCTCGTTCCGGCAAAGACCGCGTCAAAAGCAGCTCAGATTTGATCCAGTTGACGGCCAGGTTGAATCGAGCAATCACGACGTCGACTCCACGCGCGTTTCTTTCAACCAAAAACGACAGCCACGAGTGTGCGGGCTGCAAGGTCTCCGTGCTCCACTGTCGCTCTACCAGCTCCTTCCAATCAACCTGAGCCAGCGCATCTCGTTCAATCAGGGTCATCTGTTTACTGATCTCTGCGGCGCTGTAGTTCAAAATGAAGGGACAGTGGTTGCCCTCCGTAACTGTATTCTTAACGGACAGCGGATGGCCGTTCTCCCAAGAAAGACGCTCGTACTTCTTATCGCCCAGAATGAAGCTGGGCGTGGGGCTGCCCTCGGTGCTGGCATAGTTTGCCCGTGTCCGTCGCATGTCGAGCACGTCCGACTTCAAGCCCTCAGTGATAGTTCCAGTGCTGGCAACCGCACGATGACCAAGGGCCGCCACAGCGCCGCTTCGCCGTCTGTCACTGAAACTGCTGTGGCCAGAAACTCGACCGGATGGGATGTTCAAGTGGCGGAGTTCAAAGGCCTCATTGAACAGCTGTGAATTGGAATTGGCAAACTGCGGTTGGAGCACCACAGAAACGGACGAAAACGACGTGTCTGCAGTCTCATAGCTAGAGATCTTCTTGACATCGTGAAAGTCATTGACCTCACGGAACTCAGCGGCGTTCACCACCACAGGCTCATATGTGCCCTCCAGCTTGGCGAGAGCAACCTCAATGGCGTCTTTGCCGACAAAGTCCTCGTCCGGAATTTCCTTGAGACGCCTCGTGATTTCCTCGTCCATGTTCGGCAACAACCTTTGGTTGTAGGCAGTGGCATCTTCGCTGATAGATGAGCACGACGAAACAGGCGACATCGGAAAGCGGAACTCTGCCATTTTGGCATGGGAATCCCTGTCCACAATCCCTGCAGCTTGACGCAGGTCACCCAATTCCTGGCGTCGCCGGAGAATGCCAATGTCCAGGGGTTGTCTTGGGCCGCCGCCAGTGATATTGTTTGACGAAAGCTCCGAGTCATACGAAACGTACGAGCAGGTCGAAGAATATGACATGAACGACTCACGCAGAGCCTCCTGATCAACCCCGTCCTCCTCGTCATCGTACAGCGTGAGCCGATCAATGCTAAGCTCTGTGGCCAGGGTATTGAGGTCACTGTGCTGTCGCGACCTCTTGAGTGGGGATATAGTATCTGCAAATGCAGTTTGAAGACCATGCTGCAGGCCCAAATTGTCAATCATGGATTGGCGATACGAGTGCGACACAGAAGCGATCCTCATGCTTGTGCGCATTCGTTTTGTCGGAGAGCCGGACCGATAATGTGAATCTGGAGTCTGTCTACCAAAGCTCAAGTCGTCTGACCCCGACGTTGGTCTCTCCAGCTGCTCCTTGAGCATGCGGTCAAGCTCTTCAATAACACGGGCGCTCAGAATATCGATGCGTACTTCGTCGCCTTCGATGCTAATGCTCTGTCGGGGCGTTACCTGCTGCACTGGAGACTGCTCTTCACGAACCTCCATAGCCTTCACCAGCGATGCAAACAATCGAGCGAACTTTCGTTGCCTTCGTTTTGATTTGTGAATAACGGTCAGGTTGGAATCTGACTTTGGAATGGCCTCGGACTTCCATGATTCAAGAACGGTTTTGAGAGATTTGAATGACTTTTTTGTTCCGACTTTGCTCTTCTTTGTAGGCTCGGGTGTCGGTATCCTGGGCGGAGTCGAATGCACAATTTTGACTTCCACGTCGTGAGAGAGCGATATCCCGCCTTTGATGAGCGTCCCGGCAGGCTGAACTTCAGGTAGTTCGCTACTGGACAGCACGGGCTTGATCGGCTCCTTGTACATGGATAGTAAGGTTAGTCGTCGGCCGGCGGTGTCAAGAGATATGCTAAGTTTGTCGCCGCCAAAGAGACCGCCCGGAGAGAGCGGCTTCTCTAGATCTATCGGGGGCTCCGCTTCCTGTCCATGATTCCAGTAAACGTTGCATTCGCGTATCCAGCACTTCTTTAGTTGGTCAAATACGTTTTTAACTGCGTCATCCTTTTTTACCAGCTCCCAGTCGTAAAGGGTATTGAATGCATTGATGAATTCGGATCTGAGATCCATAGACACGACGAAATCGTCCGGAAAAAAGTTGAGGAGCCAGTGCCTGATGACCACAAAGGTTCGAACAAGGACGTCTCTGCCCACCTCGTTGATGCCTCCGTTGGCGTGGTGGTACTTGACCGCCCAAGCCAGACGCGTGAGCAAAAGTTTGATCACGTCTTCGCTTGATGTGAAGAGCCGGTATGTTAGGAAGAAGTCAGTTAGCGAGTCGTAGTCCAGAACTGAGTGCGAAGTTAAATGGGTTACCAGCTGAGGCAGGCCAGCAGACGTGAGCTTATCCTCGTCGTCATTTTTCATTGAGTCGTTGAACATCTCCGGATCATAGCCGGGGTAGAGTTGTGGTAGCGAGTACATCTGTATTAGCCGCGGCCCTGTCGAACGCAGTGTGCACTAGCACTCCTTAGCGCTAGCGTCGTGCTAAATTTGGTTAGCTCCTTCGTACTTACCGCTCCTTGCACTCTGGTGAGTGTGCCTTTGTATGCTGTGTCTAGATATGCCTGGCGATAAAATTTTAATATGCCTTGCCGCGTGAACCCCTAATAGGTACCACGGACCTTGGCTATAGGTCAGTGAATGTACACTCACTGATGGGAAAGGCTTTTTTTTTGCACAGGCTGCGGCCAGCTGCACCAGGTCCCTCCCAATCGCCCCAATGCTTGACGATTCGGCGCTTAGGGTGGTCCGGCAGAGTTCGGCGTGGATCAAGGCTCAAAGCCGTGCGCCGTGGAACACCGGTAGAAGTGCCAGTAGTGGAGGTAGCTGATGTGACCTGTTCTTAGACAGGGCACCGCAGGTGTTTACTTCGATCGCGCAAATGTGTGTTTTTTCCAGGAGTTTGTGATGGCGTTTGGTTGCCCTAGCAACGGAGTCCCAGCGCGCACACACAAAGGTACAGATAGCACTGCCAGCGATAAGTTACTGCAGCTGGGCTAGACTAGATTGAGTTGGGCTAGACTTCTATTGATACACTTTACTATCGATAGATTACTAAGTTCGATAGGCCACTAACTGGCAAATTTGTGATACTCCTCACTCAATTGAACTGTATTGACCATGTCCAGCCAGAGCGGTATCGTCGGTAAGTCCAGAGGCGGTACGAATAAGCTAATGTAGCCTCCAAGGCGCTTGTGGACGAGTTTGGCGCGTTCGTGGCCAGCGGAGACCGAGCCTTATTGGTTAAGATTGAAGGAGGTGAGTGGAGTCTGGAATGGAATGTGCACGAGGTTCTTGGTGGGATAATATCCGAGCGTGGGATTGGGATTGTACGAGAGGCAATACGATGAGCGTTACTGTGAATCAGTAGTGAGGAATACTTGGGCGAAAGTTGGTATGATTTGGTGTTGATGATCTGGCGCTGTTACGCTGCGAGGTTGATCTGATGCCTCGATGGCTCTCCAGATCAGCTGTCTGATATTCGGCGGTTCGCATGAGAAGATTCCTATGGACCGCTGTTGGCCGTCCTTGTTATCAGGCTATGTCCCGGTACATGAGTCATTGTGGGCCTGAGGACGCAGCCGTGAGTGGGCTTCTAGACGTCATCCCCAACGGCCAGATGTCGGCCAAATTTGGCCGTTAATGTGGACCGAGTTTCTCAAAGGGGTTAGAAAGTGGTCCAGATTAGAGCTTTTGGCGCCGGAAACCGCTGGGCACTCGTTCTAGAAGTCGAAAAGTGGGCGTTGGGGAAGAGGCATCGAGCACGTTTTGATTCTCTGTTGGAGGCATTCAAGGGGCTGGATGGGGTTACCGTTCAAACCCACGGAACGTTCAGCCATGACTCAATGATAAATCACATGCGATCGCTGTTGGCAGCTCTCACTCTGCTTCATGGCGATCAAATCCCGGTTGCTGATCTCAGTTGCGCCCAAAAAGTCAGACCCACTGCCGTATTTGGCAATGCCGTTCTCTTTGAGGACAGCCTCGCATCAGTGATGACATGATCATCATTACGTCATTCACTATTCGAGTTGGATGAAGGGACGAACTTTTGCAACGCTGCACCTATGTTGCGCTCATGGCTTATACTAACAAGAAACTGGATCCCCCGGCAGCCGAATCGCTGGATCCTCGTTCCAGAACGATTTTGACCTCGTTCGAGCTGAGCTGAGCGACAATGAAGCCGCCTACGTTATTTACAAGCTAGAGAATGCCGGCTACGTTTTCATCTCCTACGTCCCCGACCGGGCACCTGTTCGCCAGAAAATGCTATATGCAAGCAGTTCAAGCACCATCCAGCGACAGCTCGGCGGAGCGGAGCGATTCCGGCAGCAGGTTTTCTGGACGGAGCTGCGGGAGGTCAGCGCCGCTGGCTGGAAGGAACATGAAGCGCATGTGGGAGCAGTCGACCCACAAACGGAGGAAGAGCAGGCTCTACAGGCAGTGATCGAGAACGAGGCCGACCAGATGCGCGGTACTGTCGGTCGACGGAACCACGTGGGCAGTTCAGGGGTCGGTTTCGAGTTTGATGCCAGCGTCGAAGAGGCTCTGGAGAAGGCCAAGGCTGCTACTGAATCTGTCGTGATTGCATTGGTGAGTACACGAAAAGAGTAATTTTGTCTGCTCGTGAATTGATGCGAAGTCTGCACCGGCTTTACGCGGTTATAAGCCGGGTTATAAGCTTCTCGATTGGCGTTCCGGCTACTTTTCGCGCCCCGCAAAATTATCGCATCGATCGATTTAGCGCGACTGTCTTGGTGGGCGCCAGCTTATTTCATGCTAGCGCACGGAGCACACGACAATCTGATCCGAGACGGCTCCGTACCCCGGATTTGACGCACCCCGGGACGAAAATTTCCCGCGGCGAGTGGGCTCCGGCTCATTATCGTTGTTATCGTACAAGGGGACGCTTGTGTTAAACAAAAGTCCGTGTCTCGGGGTGCGTCCGGGTAATTCTCGTGCACCCCACCATTTTGCACTGGGCAAATTGCTAATTTAGAACATTGATGTGGGCAGCGAGACTGTGCGGGCCACGAAAATAGAGCAGGGCCTCGAGGCAAAACAGCTGGGCGCGTTCATCGACACTGTCACCCCGCAGTATACATTATTCGTGGACCCAAACGGGACAAATTGTGAGTACACGTGACCGTGTGTGGAATGCTAACCAGACTTCATCTACACATGTCCAACCGGATCTAAAATCAAGGAGAGAATGGTCTATGCCACTAACCGAACGTCCGTCTACAACTACTGTTTGCGTCATGTAGAGCTTGGTCGGGCCCTGGAGGGTGCCGATGGTGCCGACATAGCCGAGGAACTCGTCCCCAGAAAAGGCGTTTCAACAGCGAGCGCCTTCTCGAGGCCAAAGCGGCCGGGCCGAGCCTGAGCCCGAACCCGAGCGTAGTGAGGGTTCGTTGCCTGTACTACATAACTATGGTCCACTGTATACTGCTCTATTCCATCCTTCCACCCGCTCCTCCCCTCCTCCTCTCGCCCGATTATGCTTACCTTCTACCGCGCTGTGTGTGGTGCACTGTCCGACTCTCGGTCCAGGGTTAGGTTTCGGCAAAAAGAAACTTGAGTATGGGGTAAAGGAACCGAGGCACAAAAGCAACGCCCTGGGAAATGAGTGCGTATCAGAAAAGAGTCAGCAACCATGTGCTTATGTAAATATATAAGTAGAGCAGGTCCGCTGTCTCAATTACTTTTTCACTTCACCACTACTAACCATTACTGAGCACAACCACTGACAAGAGATCAGGCAAATTCCGTACACGCAACACAGGAGAATACTGCATCTCCACATTTAGCACCCTTTTACGCCCACTTTCTCCCTACACATACACACACAACATGACCCAGAAGAAAAAAGGACATCCAGTTGTCGAGCTTCTTGCCGGCGGTACTGCTGGTATGTGCGAGGCACTTGCCTGTCACCCACTGGACACGATCAAGGTGCGAATGCAGCTACGTGCGAAGCACGCTAAAGACGTGACTGGTGCTGTCGTTCAAAAACCTCTGGGCTTCGTCGCTACTGGTGTCAGAATCGTCCAGCGAGAGACGCCCATGGGTCTATACAAGGGTCTGGGTGCTGTTCTGGCTGGTATCACACCCAAGATGGCTCTGCGATTCTCCACATATGAATACCTGAAGCGACTATTTACGTCCTCCGACGCCAACGGCAACGTGATTCCTCTTTCCACTGGCCGAATCTTTGCCGCCGGTGTCGGTGCCGGTCTCACTGAAGCCGTCGTCGTCGTCAACCCTATGGAGGTGGTTAAGATTAGACTGCAGGCCCAGTCACACTCGCTCGCCGACCCCGTCAACGCTCCCAAGTACAAGAACGCCATGCATGCCGCCTACCTCATTGTCCGAACAGAGGGTATCTCCTCTCTGTACCGAGGTGTCGCCCTCACCGCCGCCCGACAGGCCTCCAACCAGGGTGTTAACTTCACCGTCTACAGCATTTTGAGAAAGAAGCTCGAGGAGCTTCAGCCAGAAAAGACCCTGCTGCCAGCCTGGCAGACCTCCATCATTGGTCTGATCTCTGGCGCCCTTGGTCCTCTCTCTAACGCCCCTCTCGACACCATCAAGACCCGAATGCAGCGAGAGCACGGTGCCTCGTCTGAGAGCGGCCTGTCCCGATTCACTCGAATCGCCAGACAGCTCATCAAAGAAGAGGGCGCTGCCGCCCTGTACAAGGGTATCACCCCACGAGTCATGCGAGTCGCTCCAGGCCAGGCTGTCACGTTTACCATCTACGAGCTGGCTAGAAGCAAGTTGGAAAATTTGAGCGTTTTCAAGCGAGAGACTCTGCAGTAAGCACGGCCTACCCATACAGAAGACTGGCCTACACTACAGTGAGAGAATCATACAACGCCAGACGCGACCAAGCGTTGGAGCGAACCTCGACGATTGTACGCTCCGAGGCTGGCATGTATAAACTCTGGTATTTATGATAGACAAAATAATGCACGTTAACAGGTTTTCTGATCACAGCGTCACAGATACTTAAATGACTACGAGTCATTCCGGCGCACGGACGACGCGGGATGCTGCAGATCTGACGTCACCTCATCGGAAGAGGTGGGGTAGGCGGGGGTCATACAACGGTGTTGGGGTTTCAATAGGATTCATGTGGAAATGTGGTAATTGAACTACGAGCGGAAGTATGCGTTGGTGGGCTGATGGGATACGGGAAAATAATTACGTGGTCCCTGCTGTTGTTTGCCTTCCTAGTTTGTCAAGTAACCTTCGCAATCGTACATGTCGTGTGGATGCTGAGTGAATTTGGTATCCAAACTACGAAGTAGCGCTGACGAGCTTATTTTGCGTGCCCGGCTTCGGGCATATGTCGGAGAAAGCTTTGTGGGGTCTTGGTTCGGCCGAGGAATAGGGCCTCCGATGGCCGGAGGCTGTTCTAGCCCGCCGAGACTTGTGTTTTACGGCGTCGCATTACGGCATGTATGTGGAAGCTAACACTGTTAATGCAATACTTGTTTACAAACGGGCAGGTCCAGTGTCTATGGTTAGTGTTTGATTCAATGTCGATGATGGTAAGGTACTGGCTGTATAGGTGAATCCCTGTTATGGTTCGAATTCGTGGTGATGGTCCGATGGAAGCGTTGACGTCTTTGTTTTTGAAGCTGGTTGGAGGTACTCATTGATTCTGAGATGCATCACTTCGACTTCTTCATCGCCCTCATCATTCGCTCTCGTTCTGCCATTTTGTTTGGCCTGCTGCTGCCGACTCCACTGTAACTGGCTTCTGATACAGACCGCGGTTTTAGACTAGCAGACGAGGTGAAATTCCTTGGAGTGGGTGTCCTTTGGGCCCGGTAGGCTGCGTGTGCTGCTTCAGCTGCTTGAACAAGCGCCGGCGAGACCTGCTGAGATGGGAGTACAGGGGCTAGAAGGGTGGTATCTTTATGCGCTTGGTGAGTAGGTGGGTTGGCAGGTTGACTACTAGGTCCGTAGGTAGGGATCTGATGCATTGGGTTGATTGCGTGCGCCGGCGCCGGAACTGGCTGCGCGACTGGCTGGGTCACTGGAGGCGCAACCGACGAGTGCAGTTGAAAAGCCTCTGTAGGAGGGAGAGCACTATTGGCCTTCCGAAACAGCTCAGCGTGAACCGTATTGTCCAAGTACGCGACCAGATGCTGGTATAGTCGCTCGCCTGCAAAGAGCATATCATGGCCATGGACCGACAGCCATCCAATGATGACATTCTTGTTGGGAACCCGTAATCCGTAGTGAAGGCATCTGTATCTGACTAGACCATATTCTGGAACCGAGAGAGTGCAGTCACCGTATAGCGCCTGGAGGTACCACCGCTGACATCTTTCGTACGGCCCTTGCAGGAGTTGATTGCCGTAAGCTTCAAATAACTGGATAGCAAAGACTCTAGTGGCGTCAGTTGGGTTCGATAGACGATGACTGAGTGGGTCCTGTGATGATAATGCCATTGTGACTAGCTATTCGTGTCGGTCGTATTTGTTTTGATTTGCGAAATTAATTTAATTACCGAGCTCACAGGAACCTAATTTCCCGGGCCACATGACGAGACATTAGTGCTGTTGATTGCATGACATTGATTAAGGTTTAAGGTTTGCTTTAATCGGTGCATGTGATGGACAGGCCGCGCCCTATAGAGTACGTAAGATTGCACCGAATCGATATTTCATCTCAACACATACACTTTGGGGTAGTTGATGGGTTAGTGGATCTTTGTACATGTTTGCGAGTTGAGATTCCGTGATGTGGTGGTGGCCCATGCATATATGACCATTATCAGACTCGCGTTCGATCTGCCCCACACCCCGAAACAACACTCAGATTATATTAATCTAGTGCAATTGATCAGGCAGTACTTACACTACAAATAGGCGTGCCTTAGGTGGTCCATATGCAGCGAGATTTGAAGTTAATGTATGGCTTGAAATGACCTGAATCGCGCATGCGCTACTTGACATGCGCAGGCGCTGAAAATCGCCAAGAGTGACGTCCAGCTTGCTAGCTTGCTAGATTACAGCCAAGAAATGTAGATGAACCAGATGTAGCGAGAATATAGTCATCAAAAGCGAGGTACACAACCTCGGCGACGCCATAATTCACCCGACTTCAAAAGACGCGACCCAACATGAACGCTATAGCACACCACTACAAGTCATATAGTCTAAACAGTACCAGGACACCGCACTTTCCGGAGCTCCAGAAGCCTAAAATCCCCACACACGTGCTCGTCCCATCAATGCTACACTTCCTGCCTGCATACTTATAACTCATACGGCTCTTCCATCGGTGCCCCAGATCATGCAAAGATTCATGCAGCAGCTCCGCACAAAGTCACCCAACTTTTAGCATAGCCTCTGTCATATAGACCTGCACATGATCTTTGCTGAACAAGGTCTATGACTGCTGCAGCCAATGATACCTATCGACTTTCAGTAGTTCACATCACCATCATAGCATTCATCCTGGTAGTCTTCGCATCTCAGCTCCTTGTCACCGTCGGCATTGTCTGGGAAGTGATGCAGCTGGCCGCAATTAGTCTCTTTCGCTGACATGAGTGGCACAGGACGGGCAAAATCACAAGTATTGTGGTCGAAATCGATCATCACCTGAAGATGAAAGAGAACAGACAACGACGGTGCACGTGGAATCGCCTAGATCAACGGAATCGGCATGAAATCACGGAGCAGTTCGATCAACTTCGTCGGAAGATCTCATGATGAGCGAGAAATGACTAACAAATGGGACGAGTATATCGGAAAATGCAAACACACAAGACTGAAAACCGTCTCTGCCCTTTAAAGAATTCTTTGATACGCAAAAGTCGCCAGAACCACGACAAAATGTCAAAGGTCACGTGACCAGACTGTCTGGCTCAAATAGGGAAAAACTCTTCAACTTTCGGTTACGGCCAGATCCTTGAGAGAACACGATTCCCCGTCCGATCAATCATAGTTAAACTCAAGAGAGCCTTACTCAGTACTACAGTGGGAGACCATGTGGGAACAGGAGGTGCTGTAATCTTTTGCTTCCTGCCATACAGAAATTGGTGGGTCACCGCGCGCCTCCGCCTCGGCAATCAGATAATCGTTATCGGCAATCAAACGCGCGATCGATGCAACGTAATCTAGCCAAGAGAGCTAAGCCCATTGTGAGATTGGCCATACCGATTGATAACAGTTTCTTGGCTATAGAATATGGAATTTGCAAATAAACAATGTGTCAGACAGTGTGGAATGAACCGCAGAGAGTGTCGTGAACCACTACGGTTGAGCAATTCTCATCATAAGTCCTTAGCTATAAATAATACCAAAACTAGAATGAAACCCAGAATGCTCTACAGTCTAGTGCGTCTAGTATCGTCCCTGATTGCCCTGGTTGTAGTAGTCACCGGCACCGCCCTGAGGGCCCTGGTTGTAACCCTGTCCCTGATAGTTCTGTCCCTGGTTGTAGTCCTGGCCCTGGTAGCCGCCCTGGCCCTCGCCCTCCAGCTCTCGTCGGCCGTGGTGACCGTGCTGCTTGAACTTGTCCTCAGCGAAGTTGGCGGCAATGGCGCCCATGACGGCACCACCAAGGCCTCCCATAACACCGTGGCCCTGGGTCTGGCCCAGCTTGTGACCGCCGAAGCCACCGGCAAGACCGCCAATGATGGTAGCACCGAGACCTCGGTCACCCTCGCCGGCCTGGATGTCGCCCTGCTGGCCCTGCTGGTAGTTCTGGCCCTGGTTGTAATCCTGCTGGTAGCCGCCCTGGTGGTGCTGCTGCTGACCGCCGTACTGCTGGTTGTTGTTGTTGTCACCGTAGTAATCTCGAGCAGACATGTTAATTGAGTGTGTGTGAGTCCTGTAAAGTAGTTTGTAGGATGGTAAAACAAGGTGGGAGCGACTCTTATTTATACCAATGGGAGGCGGATGCGTCTCTGGGGCTGCGCGCTGGTTGGGTATGGCGGTGCAGTGCCAAGCCCGTGGTGAGGTGGCGGCAGTGTAGGCTGTGGTATGGCAATGAGGTGGCGTAGCAGAGCGTGATGGTGGCGTATACGAGCACGTGAAGTTAGTCAACAGTTTCTAAATCGTAATTGGACTATATTTAGAACTCATACACATCGAGTTGTCTCTACCAGTAGACAGATCTACTGTCGCTGCCGCGGCCAGGGCGAGGGCGTCACGTGCATGAACGTGAAACATAGCCACTTGTTCCAGGGGGCCGATGGACCCGCGTGCCGGCAGCGCGTTTCTCGCGCTAACGCATGTCAGCCGTATCTGACCAACCGGTCACTATCATGTTACGGCTCGTGACGGGTCGTGTTCACATGTATACAAAATAAATATTAAATAAAACCAAAATTAGATCTAGGCTGTGGTGCTGCGGTAGTGGCTGTTTAGCCTGAGTGATGACGAATCGAACTACTGTCGGCTGACCCGCACGTGCGAGATGGCCAACCGGGAGTTCACCAAGCGAGTAGCCGAGACTAATTCGGCGCCGAGTGTTACCAGCGCAGCTTAAGCTGTCGCTGTAACCTCACCGCTCAGTCGGAATTCGCGTACGTCACCTAAGCGGGGTGCTGATCGGTCCGCACGGCTGGTGACGTGGTGGGTAATGCTGTGACGGGAGTTAAATTTAATGCTGTGGTGGGTGTTAATGCTGTGAAGAGTGATTATGCAGGTGATCAAGGGTTGAGCCTAGAAACTCTGACCCTCGTCAGCACCTCGTTGCGCTCGGGATGGCTTTGTAGCTCTGTCTCCACGTAATCGCCCACGACGGATCTCCACTTTTCTGGAATTCCGTCCATCTCCATCTTGTCTTTGCACCAGTCCCGCTCCACCTCCTTCATTACCAATTCGTACATGGCCCTGCTAACTTTCTTGTTGATTCTCGTGTACTGGTCTTTGTCGATTCGACCGCTGTGGTAAACCGGCCGCAGCGCATCCCGCACCATTGTCTGTAGCTGCTCTTTCTTGTCCAGAGGCAGTGTTCGTCTGTCTTCTCGTTTCTCCTCACAGGGCGTAGACACGCTAGTAGATGGCGACGACGGTGACAGCACTGGGCTCGACAATGGCGAGCATGACCGCGACATGTCCAGTCGTGAAACAACCTTTAGCGGAGGCAGCGGCGAGACAGAAGGCGATGAATTTCGAATGCTCGTGAGAAGTGACGACATTAATGACGGGGACGACGGCGGCGGTAGCGTGGAGGTGCAGGGAACCGAGTGTCGCTTTGACGGCTTCTTGAACTTTCTGTCTTTAATTGGCGTGCTGGATTCACCTCCATTCAACTCTGAGGCTCCATTCGATTCTGAGACTCCATTCGGTTCGTGCGTTGGGTCATTCAAATCTGTGGTCTCATCCATCTTGCTGGCCCGCTCAAACATTTCCCATGCTTGCACTTCTTCTGTGGACATTTTAGGCTCCCTCTCCTCCACCTCCAATGAAGCCTCCCCCAGGTTCCTCCCCTCCCGTATCCTTCGAACCTGCTCTCGGGTCTCTAGAAACTGCCTAGCAGCTCTTGATATCCGCGGCCGCCTCCGTCCCCGCGGCCTGTCCTCCTCCTCCTCTCGCCCAGTAACCAAACTCCTTATCAGCCGCCGATAGCTGCTTCCCCCGCCATCGTCGTAATCCACTTCACAGGTCGGACAGTACCAGTCGCACAGAGCAACCTCACCGAGACCCAGACAAGTAACGTGAAAGGTTCTCTCACAGCCATCACACCTAAGCAGCTCGTGAGGCCGCTCAGTGGAGGCACAAATCACACAGTTTTCGGTGTCGTCCTCCAAGACATCGTATATCTCAACCGTCTCCTCCGCATTAACCTCAACCGGAGCACTTCGTTCCTCCACATCAACACTGCGTATAATAGCTGAATCCGAGCTCTCCCGTAGATTTATATGGTTGAACTTTGTCCGACAGGCTGGACAACTGTTGGTCCGCTCAGACCAAGCACTAATACACAACTCGTGATACACGTGATCACATAGTGGCAAAGTGGCAATGCATTCCTGTGAGCCCGAAGGAAGTGGCTCCAGACATATTATACAGGCTTCACTCTCTCCTTCCTCCATGGTATCCTGGTCTAGATGATACCTTTCAAAGTGCTTCCCACTGAACAAGACAATACCCTAACCCGAGATCACCGTGGCGACAATTTTCCCTGGAATCTGTTAGTAACTTCTTGCCCTGTGATTTCGTTTATTGCCGCTTAGTTTTGTTGGTCCTACTCAGCGTATGTATTGCGTGGTTCTCAAGTCAAGTTAGACGTTGGTGCAATCTAGACCCGCGCATGCATCTTATCGCCAAATGCGGAAACAGTGCAGATATTTGCAGCACGTTGAAGGAGCTTTGAGGTTACAACTGACGCACGTGATGGTTTCAGTTCTTGCTGTAAACTGGTTGCTGCGCTTGATTCCTGATAAAATCTTATAGTCTGGAATTACGTGACCAAGACGGCACGTTTTGTGATATTATAATAGCATTATGTAATATGCCCAAACCGGTCGATTTACCGAGAGACTCCAGGGTAATTACGATACTAATTTGTTTGTGCTTGCCGCTATCTTATTCAGCACGATAATCCGGTGGACCCTTGGCGCCCTGTGTTGCTCACTGGCATATTATTTTAGTTTCAAGGTCAGTCCGTTTCAGGGGTTACTTGGCTTCGGCATTCACGGTCCCGATCTATGACAAGAAGAGTACCGGAAGGCCTTTACGTAGTAATAAATAGAATATCATATTCGATGAACCCCTCTGATCTCTAGTTGTGACAGCAACCTCTATGAAACATGAAGTGGCGAAAGTCTATCTGGCGAGGCCAGAAAACGGTGTGAATATTGTTGCCATGGTTACGGTTGTCATGACGACCACAGGGTATCAAATTTGGCTCGAAACGGCAATAGAGCGGAGCAGCTTATTTAAATGTTACATTACAAAGAGTCTAGTGCGTAATGACATTACTATAACTTAGTATTTTGGTTTTTGTACATTAAGCCTCGGCCAGCTCTCGCAGTCGTCGGATGGTAGATCGGACGGTGGTGGCAGCAGCAGTGCTATGTTAGTATGATTCTGTTGGAAGAGGTCAGCAGCTTATGGCATTCTGGCAAGATTCTAGAGATTCTCCAAAATCGTTGCAAAAACCATGAGCCTGACATCGTGAGGAGCTATAATAATCAAAAGAAGCGAATCAAGATTCACTCCAACCGAATATTACAGTTCTCCACGTCAATGTTTATCACTCTTGACTCATGAGTCAGGGTTATACTCACTTCAGAGAGTAAGCGCCTCCAGCGACGGTCTTTCGGCAGGACTTGCAGTTCCAGATACCAGTGGCCTCTCGCTTAACGGACTTCTTACCGCAGAAGGTGCAGTCGTATCGGGCGTGAGCCTGGACTTCCAGCTTTCGACACTGTCGTCGCAGGGAAGAACCGTATCGAACACCGTACTTTCCGGTAATTCCAACCTTCTTAGTTCGCTTGGTCCTGATGTTAGCACTATTCACAAATCCTGGAAGGAACGAGTATCGTTGTCGTATCTCTTGACATTCTGTCTTTCAGGTATCTTGAATTTTCGCGTGAAACTTTTCATTGCAGGGCTCGCCGATCGAAATTTCGACAAAATTTCAATTTATCATTGCATCTTGTTTGTCGCTCTTTTGCTCTAAACGTCCACTCGTTCCTCAACAATCCTTCATCACCTCTCTCTATACGTACATTGTTGTATATTATGTGTTGCTGGTGAGTGTTCGAATGATGGTGGAGTCTCCCAATAGGTCTCTGTGACTGTTCTGCGCGAAAATTTCACCTCTTCTTGCTAGTAACAGCACGTGACTAGGGCCAGACCCTAATCTCCCAAAGGCTTTATCACTGAGCGCATATGGACCCCTGCCCTGATTGTTACCTACCGATCCCAAGCATGTTGCCGCACGTGTGGACCGGTTTGGGAATAAGGTAAATAAACATAGTCCTCATTGCGTTATAAATACCAATCACATATCAACTCTCCACGCAACTCCCACCATTGAACGCCGACACGCCAACATCAGTGCAAACAGCCCCTAGACTTGTCAACTAACAGCCAGCTGTGCACAAATAACAAACCCGCCACGCTGCACGGCACGCCCGAGATGAGCGTCAAAACTCTAGAATCCAAACTATCCAAGATCTCCATCAATGAAAACGTGAACCCTCAATCATCCAAGCCCAGCATCCGCCCCTCCAATGCATCCTCAAACGGCACTAGACACCCCTTGCTCAAGCTGGCGCTCTACAATCAGAACGCTACTAGCTCTGCCCCACGGGCACCTACATCTTCTATTCAGCCAAAGAATGTGGTCACAATTTCAGCTCAGCAATGGCGGGCATCCCAGATGGGCAGCACACCAACTTCACCCAAGCGGGCTTCTAGCGTCAAGGCCGCCATTGACCCCGCTGCCATCCGCAAGTCCAATCCCCTGTCCGGCCTAGGCTCTACCTTCAATGGTACTCCGCGGCAATGGTCTCTTGAAGACTTTGAGATTGGTCGAAAGCTCGGCAAGGGCAAGTTCGGCCGAGTGTACTGTGTCAGAGACAAGGCAACGGGCTACATCTGCGCACTCAAGTGCATGGAGAAGAAGGAGTTGATCGAGTACCGGGTTGAGAAACAGTTCAGACGAGAGGTCGAGATCCAGTCCAACCTCCGTCACCCTAACGTTCTACGTTTGTATGGCCACTTTCACGATAACCAGCGAGTGTACCTCATTATCGAGTACTTGGCCAACGGAGAGCTGTTCAAGGTGCTCAGACGGGAAGGAAAGTTCTCCGAACTGAAGGCCTCCAAATACATTTACCAGATGGCCTCCGCGCTGTCATACTTGCATGCCAAACACATCATCCACCGAGACATCAAACCAGAAAACATTCTGTTGGGCTTGGACGGAAATATCAAAATCGCCGACTTTGGCTGGTCTGTTCACACTCCAACCTCTAGGAGAACCACCATGTGTGGAACTCTGGACTACCTCCCACCAGAGATGGTAGAGTCTAAGGACCACGATTTCAAGGTCGACATCTGGTCGCTCGGGGTGTTGACTTACGAGTTTTTGGTGGGAAATCCTCCATTTGAGGAATCTGGCCAGACCGCTACTTATAGACGAATCGCAAAGGTTGATCTCAGAATCCCATCATTCGTCTCGCCAGAAGCAGCAGACCTGATCAAGAGACTTCTCCAACACGATCCAGAAAAACGATACCCACTCAAGGAAATTGAGAACCACCCTTGGATCCTGAAACACAAGCCACACTGGCACAAACTCGCCCCTGTCTAGCCAGGTGCGATGCCGTTAATTTATTGTTTTATGCATATTAAATAAATACCACCTAGACTCTGTCTCCAACCCTCTATGCTTTTTTGTCTTACCCTCCCTTGATCATGTATTTATCGTCTGTTCCCGAACTTGAACGCATAGTGATCGTCTTCGTCGTCTGAATCAGAAGTAGCAACAACAGTCTCTGGTTCCTTACTCGGGCTTTGAGTCGTTTCGCTATACCGCGCACGACTCTCCTCGCCACTTCCAAGGTCGCTATTCGAATCGTCATCCAAAAACAAGTTCTCATCATCATCTGCTGCGTGCCTGGTCTTCTTCCGCGAATTGGAAGACCCCGTTGATGCCTTTCGCTTCTTTAGCCCGTTTGGTGACTGAGTAGATTTCGGAGATTGAGTAGCCCGGAACATAGCATTCACCAGGTCCTGCGCCCTCGTAGAGGCCGTGGCTTCAACAAGTCCAACTTTAAACTTTCGAGGGCCAATATCCAACGTATCCCGCTCCCCACCACGTCTTGCTTTCCGAAACCTCTTAAAATTCGGCCGTCCTTCATAGTCTGTAGACGGGCGAGAGTCAGGGCGCGACTTGTACGTGGGCATTAGTTCCACTATGTTCAGACACTTGAACTGCGAGAGATCGAAATCCTCGTCGGGAGTTTGTAGCTCCAGAGCTTCGGGGATCTCCTCCGCCATGACTGAAGACTCAGGATCTGGTTCTTGAAAAGTCCCGTAATCCAGAATATCATCAAGCTGCGGCAGCTGGCTTGGCAGGGATAGTTCAGGCTCAGGCTCAAAGTCAGGCTCGGGCACTGGCTCCTCCACTGTCTTTTGTTTTTTGTATACAGGCACGTCATCGTTGTCAAAGGGGTTCTCCAGCTTCACCATCCGTTTTCTAGCACCTAGAATGCCCACCTTTTTCTGACTGCTTTGTGACTCCTCTTTAGCTACCAACACTGGTGGCTCTGCTGCGACCGGCTCTGGCACCTTGGGAGAGGCGGCAAAATACTGCCTCATATCCAGTCGTTGAGGCTTGACTCGCTTAACTGGAGTCTCCAAGCTTGTTGGCCTCACAAGCTCTTCTTTGACAATTGTCCTCATGAGCATTGACTGGTTTTCGTGAGACACCCTCGGCGTCTCTTGATTGGGATTCGTCGAAGCCGTCAAATACTTTCTGAAGCTGTGAGTTTCGGCTTCACTGACAACGCGCACAAACTCACCCACGTCCATAGCTTGCATGCCAAGTATTTTGATAGCATGGTACATTTTGCTCAATCGATCGCCTTTGTTTTTGCTGTCTGCGTACTTGACCACGATGTATGTAGTGCCTGGATTGTCCTTCTGCAGATTTCTGACGAAATTGGCTAGTCGAGCTCCACAGGCGTCAACATCGTTGTCCCTATCGTGTTGAGCCAGGTCATACACTTGATAGTCACCATTTGCCTCTTTGATCATGAGGCCGAGGGTCTCTGCTTGATTTGGGTCCCCAAAGACAAACGAATATCCGTTGAACAATGTTTTTCGTATTGGATCTGGATTGAATCGGGGCTCTTTAGTGTAGTCTTTGTATGACGGGAGTCCACCATAGTAATCGGTTTCCAGGAACTTTTTCGAATCCAAAAGTGCCTGCAAAAACTCGGGACCAACCACGGGAATTCCTTTAATCATTGCACGCATCACAGTGTTGGAGCTGTGAACGCCTTTGACGTAATGAGTAGTAGCGCCCGGATTGAAATCGCTGATGAGTTTGATGTCCATTTTAGCCAATGCGGGTCCAAACTCTCGTTTCAATGAAGCCCCCTCCTCGGTTTTGGATACCGTTAAGACCATAGGCACCCATTTAATGACGATCCTGGTGTCTTCTATGGCGCTTTTACTCATATCAATTGCGGTTTCATGTTCAGATTCAAGATAGCCGTCCTCTTTCTTGAATTGCCCGCCGTTTACACTTATGCCCGCGTTACTGTATCTAGTGATTCGAAGCCTGGACCGTGCGGAGACATGTTCAGTAGCTCCGGGATTAACATCTTCGACCGAAAGTGTAATGTGACGTCGGGAAACGGTCGTTGCTTCAATGCGTATTTCGCTGCCAACTTTCCTTCCGACGTTGTACTGTTTGCCCGGCTGGAGCCAAAAGTGTTTGCCTGGTTAGTTTTCACCGCCTGAATGATTGCCGTTTGTTTACTCACCCCCTAAGAACGGCCCCGGGCTCGAAACCACCCACATCACATTAGTTTAAGTGCATAGAGTGCTGGTTGTGCTGGGAGTGCGCGCGGTCGGGATAGCTACAGAGTCTGGCGTGACTCGTGACAGTACCGCCCCTTTAGATATTTATAACTTGCCAACTCCAATTACCTAGTTGACATGGTTATCTACAAATGTAAGGCAAGAAGCCAACCCCCAATGCGAAAGAGAACAACAACGCGTAACAACGCGTAGCGCCGTTATGCACGCGCTCCCAATGCGGTAAAGTCATTGTTGATACTTTCCTAATCTGTTGACATGCATTAACGACTCCATCAGCAAATTAAAACGCACATTAATCATGAACCGATCACTCGACAAGCTCAACTCAATCAACACGGCCAATGCCAAGGCTCTGGACCAGATCAACACCATCAACTCAGCCAATGCCAAAGCAGCCGACCAGATAAAGGCCATCAACGCCACGCACGCAAGGTCCATGGACCAAATCAAGGCCATCACGGCTGCCAACTCCAAGGCCATCGACGAGATCAACGAGATGAACTCGCAGAACCAAAAGAATATTAGAGCCATGCTAGCTATGAATGCCCGGAATGCCGACGTCATCCATGCCATGACTGCCATAAACACCTCCAACGCCCAGATCATCGAGGCAATCAACGCCATAAATGTCTCCAACGCTGAGACTATCAGTGCCTTCAACGCAATCAACGAAAACACTGTCAACGCCATCAATGCCCTGAACGCAACCAACGCCAACGTCACCCAGGCCGTCTCGGCCATAAACCAGGCTTCAGATGACGCAGTCATCAAGATCAAGGCAGCCACGTCAAGCAAGATTGGAGGCTACGCTTAGCTTCTACTCTTAGCATTCTACTCTCGGCCGCATTGATCGCATTGAACTCGCATTGATCTCGTTGGATTCGCATTGGACAGCATTCTCTGTCATGATACCTTTATATGTAAACTTAATGATACCTTTCGGATGCTTTGCGTAGTTTATGCAGTTATCCGCTTGTGGGTCCACAGGCGTTGTCAGCTCGCACTAACCACACTAACGTACAAGTCAATTCTCAAGATACAAATGTAGTCAGTGAGGACAACGTAGTCACTGGGGTCAGATCACTACCAAGGTGAGCTAGTGAAGAAGGCATGATGCTCAGACCGGTCTATTAGTATCTACAATAAATATTACTCCTTCTCCTTCGCCCTGTCCCTTTCTGGACTCCGACTTCTCGATCGACCAGTAATGGATCTATCGTATCCTTGCTCTTCCTGGCCGGGTGGTGGTCGCACGAAAGCATAGGTGACCTCCACGTTCTTGCCCAGCAGTTCCATCCCATTGCCTGTTTTGACGGCTTGGTCAGCTTCAGAGGCCGTGGCATACTCAATAAGACTGTATCCTTTAACGTAACCAGTCCTTCGGTCCAAGTTCAGGTGAATGTTTTGAATGTCGCCAAACTCGCTAAAAACGTCGGCAACGTCTTCCTCGGACGCTTCTTCGTGAATATTGCTCACGAAAACTATCCATCCTTCAACGGCTGAGTTAGATCCCCCTCACAACTGGCGTCATCGCGATCTCGTCTGTTACCATTCACGCGAAATCTTGTCCATTCATCCTCTTCACACGTCAGCACATTCGGCGCGTCTACTCACATCGAACTGGAGGCAGATTAAAAGAATCGCCTAGATTAGTCTCCACCTTACTATTCCGTACTCACCATGGTCTATATCCATGTCCGCCATGTTGCCTGGTTGATATTGGTGATGCGCCGCTTTGAAGATTGAAGTTTCACGTGATCAGGGCAAGGGTTAACAGTTTACGGGGAGTAGGCTAATATTTACACCGTTATTCTATATGAGAAGTTATACGTCCAACTCCAGTCCCACACCAAACTGGATGCCCTTTTTGGACAAGTCACCGACATTCGAGTTTAGTGGAAGCGCGTAGACAAGCTCCAGGTTAGCTTGTGGGGTCTTGTAAGCCAATCCGACCGCCACGGAAGTAGATGGTTTGGACTCAATAAAGAGTGCATTGAGGCTCTGGCCCACCGTTTGCTTCTGGACCAGCCCTAGCACAGTAGCAGCATTGAACTGTCCCATCAGTCTCAGTGGACTTTTTTGCAGCCAGGGAAGCTTAGCATAGGCAGTGACGTTTCCTTGAAAGAAACCGGTACCGCCAACAGCATCCTCGTAGTCTTTTGGTCCCAAGCCGTTGTATCCAAAACCATATGTTCTCTCGTTGACGTTTCCATTGAGATAGAATCTGTCCAGTATGCTGATCGACCCTGGCTTGCCCACTAGCATACCCGATGAGGCTTTGGCCTGGATGATCAAGCTGTTGTTGGCGTTAGAAGACTTGGCCATGGAGCCAGAGACGACACCCTTGAAGAATGAAGTGTCGCCGAAAGTTTCTGATCGCGCGGAGCCAACAGCGTATTCAGAAAAGGCATTGATAGCGTAACCACTAACGGGGAAGTTTGTGCCCTTTTCTTTGACAAGATTTTCAGCACTAAACTTGACGAAAGCAGAAGTCTTGAGGGAGTCACCAGCGCTGACTCTGACAAGGTCACTAGCAGAGTTGCTGACGTTGTGAACCACTCTGTTTACTGCGGATACACCAACTTCGCCACGCAGGCCGTGACACAAGTTCTGGACTAGACTCAGCTGGGCGCCGTTGAGCATCTGAGAGTGAGAAGCCCAAGGTAGGTTCTGGGACTTGGAGAAACCAGCCAAATCCCAGGAAGTGGAGCTAGAACCCAAAGCTGGAGATTTGAAAAGGAAACCGTACTGTCTGGCGTGCAAATCAAAGACACCGTTTGCTGTCAGTGTTTCGGCGCCGCCAAAGACGTTGGGTAGGATAGCAGCCACAGAGACTCCGGCAGCGTCATCTCGCGTTATCGTGTCGACCTTCAGCAGTGTACTTTTTTCCTCTTTTAGAGTTAGACTGGCCTTGAGGTCTAAAACGTTGTCTTTAGTCTCGACGAGATCAAGTCGCACGTTTTCGACAGGGAAGCCGAACTTCTGGAACCGAACCGAGGCCTTGTCGATAGACTTCAACAGAGAGTCTAGGGTCTGTCCGCTTTCAAGAAGTGGAGCAATTTGCTGGGCGACGAACGAGGTTCGCAGCTCAGGAGCATCAACAGTCACCTCGTCCAGTTGGACGGGAATAGACTTGTGTCGAGCGATCTGGTTAGCATTATTCAAAGTCACTGCCACAACCACAAGCCATCGGGCCTGCAGTACAGAGGGACTTAACATGACCGCACAAAGTCGATATGGCTAATTCGGACATGCAGAGAACAGCTTGACCACACAAGATCCGTGTTACAGCAGTCCTGGAGCCAATTCAGTTCATTGATGAACACACTGGTCGGCCAACGTAAGCCTACCGGTGGTCGGCATCTCCTTCCGCGAAACCAATCACTCCTTCAATCCCCCAAAACAACGCATACGGTCAATACCCCGCTTATACTAACCAAATCCTCGATATTAGTGTCCTACGTTAGCAATCTTCTTCTCCACACCCTACTCACCATTTGGTTGATGAGACCCAGCGCGCTCCAATGGACGACCTCGGGCTACTGTTAAGCCGGCCGGATGTGTAGGTGGCATTGTCAACGTCAAGCTAACTAGTAAACACATTGAGATTGTGCCAGAGTCTGTATCACCTGTGATTGTCTTTGAGGAAGGCGTCCTAGGTGTACCGAAGAGGTGCCTGATTAAAGCATTTGTGGCCTACAAGGATCGAGTGGCTGCCCTGGCACACGAATTGAGGGCCGAGAATGACCTGGCCAAGGTTACAGAGTACCTGAGGCTATCAGCTGTGTCACTTCTTGTCACCTACGAGAACGTGATGCTAATCAACACGCGGAGACGGGCCATTGAGGGTAAGGATGATCTCTTACGAGACGAGCTACGACTACTTAATGTCCTATTTTGTTCGCCGTTGAAAAAGCAGACAAAGAGCCCGATGCTTTGGTGCCATAGGCGCTGGATTTTGAAGCAGCTCGACGCTGCCTCTATCGACGAAACCCTATATCTCGAGGTATCTGATACTCCGTTTGACCTTGCCAACAGCCGGTTTCCCAACCCATTCAGCCGCCTCGAGATGTGCGTAATCCTCAAGGCAGCAGAGTTACACCCTAAAAACTACTACGCGTGGCTATACGCCCGGGACCTGATCCGCGATCAGAAATTCAACACTGCCAATTTCGCAGAGATGATTTTCACCGAATGCACAAAACACGTCAGCGACATTTCCTACTGGTCCTTCCTTGATTCACTTGTACAATGTGACTCTGAATTGAGCCGGAAATACGCACAATTGGCACTCAACGAGGCAAAGTTATTAGGCGACCACGAGAGCCTGTGGTGGTTCATCAGAAACTGCTACGCGAGATCAGAAGCAAACACTACTATCGGAGAATGGAAAGGCGAATATGGAAGAAAAGCCGCAGACTGGCTGGTCAAAATCAAACATGAATAGAAGCTATATGTGCGGTTTCGCTAAATATTTGGCAAGTTGAGATCACTGGGCATCAACAAACTCGTCTTCGCTCTCATCCAAGGCCTTCTTAACATCCCTCATATTTTCCAGCCCTTGTGGTGGGACAGCGTGTGCTGGTTGTGGAGGCGCTGGAGTTGTTGGTGTGGGCAGAGCTGGCGTGGCCGGGACTGGGGTAGCACCAGTGCTGCTCATCTCAGCCTTGACGTGAGCCTCCGTTTGGAATTCTTCTGGGAACGGCTGACCAGGAAGGAATGGTGCGATAGAGAAGAGCTTCTCGAGCTGAACCTTTGGATCCTCGTCATCGCCAATGTCTTTGTAAATCTCAAATTCGAGCTCGGATCCTGGAACGTGTTTGAACAGCTTTGGTCGGAACTCCTTTCCGGTCTCCTCTCGTTGCTTGGCGAACTTTCGCTGCTGGTCTTCAATGAAGTACTTTTCGTCGGTAGCAACCTGGTGGTCTCGGACGCTCAGTGCGTTGGTCACCTTCTCCCATAATCGTCGCGACTCATACTCGCCCTGCTCAGAAATAGGTCTGACAGTTGGTCGGAAGGCCTTTGCGTTTGTGGCATCGAATAGAATTTCCTTATTACCGGTGGCCATGTCTTTAATGTACATGACCTCGTTCCACTTTCCGGTGATTTCGTACAGAACTTTACCGGTAGACTCCTGCTTAATTTCTCCGTGAATGGCATTGTAGGTGCCAGAGACAAAACCCTTAGTCTTGAACTCAATGTCGGCGATGAGATCGTTCTGCTTGCACTTGACAAACGAGTGGTCGCCCAGCTCGAACTTCATGGTGCCAATCAAAATGCCCCGGGCGTAGATGTTGGGCTGGGTGAGCTCATAAGTTTCAGACTTGCCGTCCTTGCACTTGATATCCATGAACCGCAAGTAGCCGACGCCCTCCATCATAGAGGCGGCGGAGTTGCCTAGAAACTTGGATCGGGGTATCAGGGTTCCGTCAAATCGGATGTGGTTCTCAGGAGAAATGCAGAAATAGGAAGACTTTGGGGGGTGGTGCGACGTTTGCTCAGAGACGTAAAAAGCCTGGGATCCATCGGGCAGATCCCAGTAGCAGGTGAAGTATTCGCCCAGAACTGGGTTCAATGGCTTCTTTACAGCCTTTGGAGTGATGTGCCAGCCAGACAGGTACCACTTGACAACTTCTATGAATCGCTCAACGGGAGTAGCCTTGTGTCGGGCGCCAATGATGATTTCGTTTGGCTGCAGCTGGTTGGTGATTCGCTCAAGCATAGACTTTCGCTCAAGGATAAAAGTAGGCAGTGTGATTCGGGACAGATCAGAGCCGAGCCGTAGCTGGCTGATGATGCCCATAATGATGCTCTGCCCTTCATTGTCGACCTCATCAATGTCCTCAGGGTCAGAGGGATTGGCGGAGTTGTTTTTGGCTAGGTTAGATCACGAAGGTAAAAACGGGTAATTGGTTTAGTAGGGGAGCCCAAACGATCAAACAAATCGCCAGCTCGGATACCCTAGCAAACCAATTGCCGCCTAACCGCTGAGAATTGCATGTGCTCGAGGTGGCGGCGGTGGCAACGCGGGTTTGCCGGACTTACAACTGTGGCCTCGCAGGAATCCAGTAACCATCTTGATTTCGTTCGTGCACTAAATAGACGCAATGCAATCTATCTCTAGTCTAGTGGTTGAGTTAACAAAGTTGGGATGAGTTGCTATGCGTGCGCCCTAACCCAGCTATCAGTTTGTCTCATTTTCCGATGACCGCCCGCCACCGGAGGGGTTCCATTGGCTGGCGACATGATTTACAAGCGATCTGTTTACATGAAAGACATCAAGCAGAATTGATTATCTTTTACGTTTCCTTATTGACCATTCCGCCACCGCAAGCAGGGGCAGCGCGTATACGTGATGCAAGACGTTCATGTCCCGCGCCACTTCTCTGAGCCACTGTGTGAATCAAGCCACCAGATTTCACAATTAGACACCGGAGGCCATTCGTTACGCGTGATATGCAGGATCCATCGCTTCCGCACTGCTGCCCCGTTATTATAATGCGAGGCTGTCAGCGATTTTTGAGGCGCCCGCGTAGCCCACATATTAATTACACGCATGCACGTGACGGCCTTCTGGACGTGGTTGGCTCGTGATGGTAGGGGTGAAAATTAAGTTAACTGAGGCGGGGAGTGATTGGTGGATCAGACATCCGAGTCATCCGGGCCGTAGCTAACATTCTTTGAGTATTTGGCCTACGCCGTACGCTGAGCCGGCATGCGACGCACCAGTGATCGATGACTGGTCATCGCATGATCGCCGCTTAGAAAATTCTACAGGTCACCAGGCCAATTCGGCAACTAGTCATTACCCTAGCGTGTGACTGCTGCATCTGGTCCTCACAGGCCTAGAACGCGCTATGCCTCTACGAAATCATGTGCTCACCAGCAATGCTCACCAACCAGGGCTGACCGTCTCGTTCACTACATAGAAGACAGAAATTCGCTATACAGTTACACCGCTACGATATACCCCACGAAGCTTTCTAAGCACTGTTGGCTTGCTAACAACGGTACATTGTCTCACCGCGCATTATGCGGCTACACGGCTGAGTCGCAGCAACAGGCAACGCCAGCGAGACAGTCGCGGTACGGTACTACCCTGTGTGCTTGAACAATGACTTTTGTAGATTTGGCTGTTTCTTATCTCTCAACTTCTCCTTGCTCGAAGCTCATTGGCCAAAAACCCCTCACTATAGTCCCCAGCCTCAGGGCAAGGAAAATACCGCACCTCACAATATAAACCATGTCCGTCTTGAACAACCTGCTTACCTGGGCGGTCAGCCATGGCTGCGAGTTCAATGGACTGGAATTCGAGGACCGAGGAACCGAACATGGTGGCATCACTGCCGTTGCCAGGAAGAACCTAGGCGCTAGAGAAAAAGCAGTCACGTGTGTGGAAAAGTTGATTATTGGTCCTAGGCGGTCAAAGGAGCTGTTCGGCTCGCAGGAGCAGAGTTACATCAAGCTAGCTCTGGTTCATGAATTGAGTCTAGGCAATGATAGCTTCTGGTGGCCGTATATCCAAGCGCTGCCCAAGCGAGAGGACCTAGGGCTGCCGGTATTTTACCAGGACCGAAGCGTGCTTGCGGGCACAAACATGTTCAACGAGATTGCTCTCAAGCTGAACATGTGGGAGAATGAGTTCAATTCCATGGAACAGGCGAGAAACTATAAACTGGAAGACTACATCTGGGCCAGTGCGATTTTCACGTCGCGTTCGTTTCCTGCTAGACTGATTTACGCAGAAACTATAGAGGGCACGTCGATGCTGGTCCCAATTGTTGACTTGTTGAACCACAAGCCCAAGTCGCCCGTCTACTGGAACTGTGAGAATGGAAACTTCTCGCTGTCGACGGGATCTCCCATTAGCGCCGGCGACGAGATTTTCAACAACTACGGGCCCAAGAGCAACGAGGAACTGCTGTTTGGATACGGATTTTGCTTGCCGGAGAACCCCTTCGATACTGTTGCGCTTAAGCTGGCCGTGCCGGGTGTGGAGCTGCCTAAGGACGGAGTGTTCTACCTGTCCGTGGAGGAGCCTGTCCCCGAGAGCCTCGTGAAGGTGTTTTGCGAGGTTGAGAAGAAAAACCAGGACCCCGATGCACCTGAACAGCATGAAGACGTCGTTTTGTTCTACGCCCTGAACGCGCTGACCCAGGCTCTGAAGGCAAAGTTCGACGCTCTGACGTCCGGTGAACCTACCAGCGGGGAAAGCAACCGGGACGCCAGTACCTACCGCTTGGGACAGAAGCTGATATACTCGCTGGCGCTGAAGAAATGCCAAGCGCTGGCGCCAAAACCCGTGACGTTGGAGACCCTGAGCGTCACCCACCCGGATTTTACCACTCGGGCGTGCGAGGCGTTTGGCGTGGACAACTGTGCCGGCTTGGCTGAAATCGGAGCTGAGGAGAACGTGATGCTGTGGTTCTTGGCTGTGTATCACCAATGCGGGGAGAATGATAGCCAGGGCGAGACCAGCGGAGAATACGAAAGCTTTGCAGTGCAAATCAACACAGTGCTGGGCCAACGCGTGAGCCCAAATCAGGTCAAAACAGCCGATGCGTTTCTACAGCAACGCGGGGTTGAGTGCAACGGCCGGCTCGGGTTTCTTGAAACATCGACGCCCGATAATAGTCGTGGTTAGTGCGCGCTCGTGGCCGGCTTATCAGTATGCACCACGACGTGATGGTCGCGCATGGACCTTCCTAGTTGGGAGTAACAGGGCCGGACAAGGACTATAAGACCCCTCGTCCCACCCGATAAGCCTATCTGATAACACACAACAGAGATTTGCAAAACTTGAGTACAGAAATGGCCCGACTTGTTCAACCCCATGAGTATAAAGAAGCCGCCGCTTGTTTGGTGGAGGCCTTTGACGGAGACCACATGGGCTCGTACTTCACGGTTGGCCTCTCTGAGCAGAAAGCTCAGGAAGCCATCACCAAGATGTACGAGTACATTGTGTATGCTCACATTGTCAACGGCCGCGCCTATACGATCGGCGACTTCGAGGGAGTCGCGCTGTGGATGCCTCCGGGGAAGAATATGGACGATTGGATGACGATACTCAGGAGCGGCATGTGGAGACTCAACTACATCCTCACGGCTGAGGGACGAAATAGATTTTTTCATATCTTTTTGCCTTTGCTGAATAGAACTAAAAGAGAATGTATGGGCCCGCGGGACCAGAACTCATGGTATCTAGTTTACATCGGGACCACCACCAGCGCCCGAGGTAAGGGCTATTCCAGGAAATTGGTAGAGGTCGTCACCGAGCAGGCCGACAGAGACGGACTCGCCTGTTATCTAGAGTCGTCCGGAGACATTAGTACAAAGGTCTATCTCAAGTACGGTTTCAAGGTCCAGACCCAAATCTCCATGGAGGCCGAGGACGAGTTAGTAGAGATGGAAATTATGGTCCGAGAACCAGTTGCCAAAACAAATGACATCAAGAGGAATCCAGACGCCAAGGAGACCAATACGAATACTCCGCAGAGAACTGACTCCAAGGTCAAGCTCACCCTTACTGAAAACATCACGGAAAAACCTTCGCAGATGCACTCAACGGTCATGCACGTCACCACACAATAATATTTATTACGCATAGCTTACGATCATCCACATATACACCATATACACAATTAACTAAGGTTAGTCTTGTCCCTGCTCATCTATCTGTCCATCACAGTTGATCGCCTTCAATTACCCGAAAGAACCCTTTAGAATTTTCTCCAGCCGTTTCCGACTGCCGCTTTTGTCCGTGTCACGTGTAGATCACGTGAGCGCGCATCTCTCTTGTAAGTTGTAAGACTTGCTTGTCAAGCTGTTAACGCCACCGCCACCGCCGCCACTCATCTCTCACCTTGGATCTGAGAGCTCAGTGCAAACTCGTATACAGTGCACGGCTAAAAATTTTTCCTGCGCAAGGCCCAATCGGGCGCGCAACTATTCCGATTGCCGGCAAACCTGCGTTCCGAACGCCCGATCGTGTAGCGGCTAGCCCAACGTTCGCCCAGGTTCCTTAGCATGTGACTACACATCATATAAGCAGGCCATGCTGATTCTATGCATGAAAACTGCTATCGCATTTATCTGTTGTGGGGAGTTGTTGGGGAGAGAGGGTTAGGGCGCGTTGCCCCAGTTTTGCTTGGGCCCTTATATAAGTTGATTTGATTCCACCAACTTGGATTTCCCGCAGTTTATCCCTCAGTATTTGCTACGTTTGTCAACGCTTGCTCACACGAGAATTGAATTGCCATAGCGCCACATCTAAGTGAACTAACTGATCCTCTTTGCCAGCCTTTGTCAGCATACTATCAACGGCGCTAAAACAACAGCACTATAGCGACAGCAGTGCCACCACTGAATCACGTAAAGATGAACGCACGACTAACCTGGAAGAGCAAGATGCCAATGACGCTGGCTGGCGCTGTGGGCGCTTTCTTTGTGGCCAGAGCGTCTTTCTACCGACCCGTGGAGAAAAAGTATCCGGGCGATATGTGCGTCCCTGTGGACAGATCCGGGGGCGGACTGTAAGACGCTACGAAAAAGTTATGACGCTACGAATTCTGGCCTATCGACCTCGCGAACGGCACTGAGATGGGATGAGCTGGGAGATGAGCGCGAAGGGACCTGCTTGCATATGGAACGATATAGTAATACATTGAGCATTCATTGATTGGCTTTGGTAGTTGGCTTGTAACAAAATTTTTGTTGAAAAACGACGATCGCCGGAGAATGGTCGCGTGACCAGATGAGATGCGCCACGGTCACGTGAGAGTGGCGGTACAGTGGCAGGGTCGAGGGAGTTTCTCAATTGTTGAGCAGTGGCTTCAGAGCCCGTGGCTGTTATAGATGCCGAATATGGTGGGGTATGGCGGCTGTGAGGTTCCGGTTCACTGATCTAGAACGAAACTGCAATGAGCTGCGTCGTATAGATTGGCGACAGTGCAGATAGTGCCTGAACTTGACTGACTGGTTTCTGTAGACGGTGGTGCTTCAGCACATTGAGAGTCCATACCTCTATAAGAAGCATTGCACTGTGCCTGTCCAGATGAGACTGCACACGAAACAGAGAGCCCAGCGTATGTGAACATATCAGCTAAGCTTCATATGTGCACTATATGTCATTATGTACAGAAGCTTGCTGCAGATGGAGATGCAGCTGTCAGCTGATGACACGCTTAACTCCATGCACTAATACATGTTGATGATGGCGGAGTTAACGGAAGAACTGTTCTATATATATGTCTGCCGGACATCCCACCCGCCCCGTGAGATCGTCAAACGCGTAGGCATACACGTAGGTATAGTGTCTTCGCGCCACGGTATTAATTAGTCGTCGGTTCGTGCCAGCTGGCCTCGTGCTTGTGTCAGCCGAACGCAGCGGCTCAGGAACGACGCCTTGCGATAAGCATGGTGTGAGACACGGTGCGACGTGCGGCTACTACCGTTTTGAGATTTCTCGGCACAGGGTTCGAGAACGGTTTGATTACCTGGCTGTTTCCTGTTTGGTGTGGTAAAACTCGGGTCGATCTAAGCTCCGAGTGTGATGGGGCGGTTGTGGGTCAGGGTCCGCGGGCCCACTGAAAAATGCGTTAGACACATTTCCTTGTAGAGAAGTGTAACATGTTGACAGCGCCGAAGCAGACCTCGGAGCGCTCACCGACAGACTGCCAATAAGTTGTTGGACCAGCAACCGCGTAGTTTGCGTTTGGTGGTGTGTGCGGGATGCATGGCACGTGCACGCTCTGTGACCAGATCGGGTTGTCTCAATATACCGTCAAATTACACCACCGGATCCGGCCTGCATGCGACTGGTAACACAGTACGAGCGAGTGTTTTATATCAGTCGGAGTTTGTCGGCCAATGAGCTGGGCTATACGTTAGTTATGCCTACAGCAGCCCTCGGCACACCGTTGAATGCCGAGATGCATGTGCACCAATAGGGACTAGTGCCTCAGCCGGTGGTGTTGCTTACAGGCGCAAGCATCAACGGTAACGATGTTGGCAGCAAGGCTGAGATCAGCGCAATCAGAGTAGTATTACTAGCAGTCTAGGCAATGGTTCGGTGACAGCAAACGCCTGGAAAACGGCGACCCATGACGCCCTGCAGCTGCAGTGATTATTTGATGACAGCGCTTGGAAACGCATCTTGAAAATAAGCTGTGCGCATGCGCATATTTCATACTGACCAGTTTCAAACGTCGCATTTAAGCGAGTGCCGTGGTGCACATGTGTTATATAATCTGATAGTCCCCGTGTGCATTAGTCCATTGGATGCATATTGCTTGGCCGAATGCCCCTATCCACCAAAAGCTCTAGGGCCTCATTAACGAAAACCTCGGGCAAAAGCTACAACGTCTACTCAGGCAAAGACTCCGTCCATGCCGACACAGTTGTCTATGTGGAGCTAGACTCTGTGCAAAAGAAGGGACTAAAGTTCTACTCGACAATGCCCCAAAAGAACCGCAAAACGGGAGAGCCATGCCGGTTCCACGAGCTCACAGCGACGTCCGTGCGCTATCGCGGCCAAATCGTCATCCACAGCTTTGCAGAGTTCTTCACTGTCGCTCTGTCTCTCGCAAAATGATGCCCTCAAAGTGAAACATGTATGTTTAATGTAATCAATCGAATGGGGTATTTCTCCCGAATTACCCGGCTCACCACTTTGGAGCGGAGCGACAAAGTGGCGACTAACCACATCGAGTTTGATACGAACAAACATCGAACGATCTAGACTACAATCTATCTCCGAGTCATTGTTTCACTCTAACCCCTGTCACCCTAGCCCTAGCCCTTACCCACCGAACGGCTGTGCTTTAAACTGACGTAAGCCGTTGGCAGCAGAAGAAGAACTGTTGGCCGCTGTACTGTGAGGCCGCAGAAGCTTAGCTTAACTTAGTTTGTGGCGTGGCTGCGTCGTCGCAGCGCGAGCTGCGATGAGCTGCCATCAAATACGACAGTGATTTTGTCCGACGGTGGACGGATTCGGCCAGACTGATTATCGTTAGTCGGTCCGATTGACGCACCGCGTCAGATTGGCGGTCGTAAGCTCGCCGGAAAGGTGAAGCGGCGTCTTTAATGTAAGCTGGGCGAATCTCACACGACCGGCGATTGTCGTTTGCCCGATTAGGTAAGAGTGACTTCCCGCCGACTTCCGCGGCACCTCAGTCAACTACCAAGACCGCAGATTCGATCAGTGAATCCTACTGCTTTTTATACGGCCAGTTATTTTCAGACTACATAACATGTTGACGTACTATAGCCGTAACAGCCGTGCGACATGTAGCGACGTTGGCATGCAAGCATACCAAGTTCCTTTATAAACTGACTACAACACGCGGCCTCTCGCAGTTACCCGGACTTCTAAAAGTATATATATGCCTCGAAAGTCCCCAGTATTCCTACTACTGTGAACTTGTCACAGTGGTGCTGTCATAAATTTGAGACGGTACATAGATAGCTATAAACCTTGCTTCCAACATGTCGACGTAGGAAATCTAAGCACACTAAGCCGCCTAGTAGAAACCTTTAATTACAATTTACTAGATACCCAATCACCACCAACGCAATTCTGGGGTTGTCGCCGCACGACGCGCGAAAATTTCACAATTTCATACACCTCGATGAGCATGGATATCGACTGGCTGCTGGAGGTCTGGCACGAGTACCGACTCTTGTTCCTACCTCTCGTTGCACTCGTCGTTGCATATGGACTGACGACTCGGCCCGCTCCCGTTCCAGTCCCGGCCGCGAAGCCGGTCAAAGAGAAGAAAGAGTCTGAGAAGGCCCCTTTGGCTGTTGATTTCACCTCTGCATACAAGAAGGCCCCAAAGAAGTTCACATACAACAAGAAAGTCCAGGATCTGCCGTCTCTGGACTCTCAGGTGGTCATTTTCTACTCTACACTTACTGGCGCTTCGCAGCGGTACGCTAACCACGTTCACTCCCAGCTCAAGACTGTTCTAGCAAAGGAACCCGAGCTGCTCAATCTGGACTATGTTGACGACCTAGACAAGTACTTTGTCAGCGCCAGTGCACAGAAGAACAACATTTACCTCCTCATTCTGCCCTCTTACGAAACAGAATCTCCCCTTGACTACTTTCTGGAGCTGCTGAAAGACACATACACGGATTTCAGGATCGATTCCCGGCCGCTGGACTGCTTGGCTGGATTTTCCGTCTTTGGTCTCGGCGACAGTGAAGGCTGGGCCGATGAGGACAAGTTCTGCTACCAGGCGAAGCTTGTGGACAAGTTCCTAGGCAAGCTCGGAGGCAAACGAATTTTTCCCCTGGGCACTGGCTGTGTGAAGCGAGACCCAGATCACGCATCTCTGAACGAATGGCTCGACCATCTCGAGCGAACTCTCAAGGACCCGACCCCGCCAGAGGTCGACAACGTGATGGACTCTGACGACGAAGATGAGGAGTTCGAAGACATCCCAGGCGTTCCGAACAGGCCGAAGTCCAAGACCAAAAAGGTCGCCGATATCGTGGACGTGGAGGACATGGGCGCCATCATGAAGGCCAGCTCTACTGAGCCAACAATGGGCCCAAAGGAGATGGTCGCCAAAGACTCGCCCACGTACAAGTCCCTCACCAAACAGGGATACACCGTCGTGGGCTCGCATTCGGGAGTCAAGATTTGCCGATGGACGAAATCTGCCCTGCGAGGACGAGGCTCCTGCTACAAATACTCATTCTATGGCATTCGATCGCATCTCTGCATGGAGGCCACGCCTTCCCTGTCGTGTTCCAACAAGTGCGTTTTCTGCTGGCGACACGGAACTAACCCAGTTGGAACCACTTGGCGATGGCAGGTGGACGAGCCTGAGGTTATCATCAATGGCGCTCTGGAGGGCCACTACAAGAAAATCAAGCAGCTCAAGGGCGTCCCAGGTGTGAACGCTTCCCGGTTCGCTGAGGCGTTCACTGTCAGGCACTGTGCCCTGTCGCTTGTCGGTGAGCCCATCTTCTACCCCCACATTGACAAGTTCCTAGAGCTGCTTCACGAGAAGCGAATCTCCAGTTTCCTCGTGTGCAACGCCCAGCATCCAGACCAGCTGGCGGCCCTGAAACGGGTCACCCAGCTCTACGTCTCCATCGACGCCAGTAACAAGGAGGACCTCAAGCAGGTCGATAGGCCGCTGTACAGAGATTTCTGGGAGCGAACCCAAAAGTGTTTGGACATCATCAGGGAGAAGAAGAACCAGCGAACGGTGTTCCGACTCACACTGGTCAAAGACTTTAACATTGATGACGTTTCCGGCTATGCTGACATGGTTGAAAGGGGCGCTCCCTGCTTTGTTGAAGTCAAGGGAGTGACGTACTGCGGTACATCCAAGTCCAACCCTCTCACTATGCAGAATGTGCCCTTTTACCAGGAGGTGAAGGATTTTGTGGAGAAGCTGAATGATGAATTGAACAAGAGGGGACTTGACTACGGCATCGCTGCTGAACACGAGCATTCCTGTTGCATTCTCATGGCCCAGAAGCGATTCTACTTCAACGACGCCTGGCACGCCGCCATTGACTATGAGAAGTTCTTTAACCTGCTGGAGAGCGGCGAGGAGTTTGGCCCTATGGACTACGTCGCTCCTACTCCGCTCTGGGCTTACTACGGCCAGGGTGGATTCAACCCTGAGGACACAAAGTTCCAGAGAAAGGGAAAAAAGGAGGTCGAGGCCTAGTGCTCTAGGCTTTCCCTTATGACCCTAAAAGTTAAATATTTATGTACATTAACGCCAATCACAAATTATTTACATATAAACTCCAACGAAGAAACTACGCCCGTGGCTTTCGCGCAAACATATCCCGAATTAGATGGCTCAGTCCATAGTGATGCTTCGGGTCTTCTCGGTACATTGTTGTCGCTCGATGAAGCTGCTCTTTTGGCACAGATTTAGGCCCGTTCAGATAGTCCTCTACTGCACGAGGGAGTAGCGGCCAGACCTCAGTATAAGCGAGATCCAGCTCGTTCTTTAGAAAGATATAACCCCGTCGCGCGGACTCTGGCGCCTGAAGATTATAGCTTCTAATGGTGCTGTTGATCTTATTGATACCGGCTGTGTGGTACTCAAGTTCTTCTCTCTCCCATTCAGAATCTCTCTTACCGGTAAACGACCCAGCAAAAGCGATCCGGTCTTTAGTACTCTTCTTTGTATCCAACACTTTCTGAACCAACCTGTATTTCAGCTTGGACTGCAAAATCCTCCTGAATGAGGTCAGCTCTTGGGTAATTTGGCCCTGCTTCTCCACCCATGGCGGCGCAGCGCCCTGGCGCTTGATCATCCGGTTCAGAAAGAACTCTGTGGTATCGATATACGGCGAACTCGGTATCTCTTCCAGTGGTTTACCCCGCGGCAGGTCTTTGAACTGCCCTCTAGCAATGGCGTCTTCAATTCGCTTGGAGGCAATCGAGGCTAAGCCCGAGATAACCGTACTAGCGCCACCGGCCCCGACAACACCCAAGTCCCTCTTCTCGCTCTTGTCCAGCTGCTTTCCATTCAGCTGGTAGTCCAAAGAGTCTTCCCTGGCCTTGCCTAGTCTAGCCTTAGGCTCCGGCTTGACTTTCAATGGCTTGAACATTGGCTTGTCGCTCATCATTCTCTGTCGCAGTGCTTCAGGTGATTCCTCGCCTGTCCATGGCTGAGAGGATGCGATTTCCCGAGTGAGCCTGGAGGCACTAGAGGGAAGCTTCGCAACAGCTATGTGGCGTTGGTTCTCATAGTCAAAGCTTTGGTTGCTATTCTCGACTCGCTTAAAGATTTCCTGTACAATGCTATCCTTGTTCTCAGGGGTAATCTCTCCAGTCTTTGGGTTTGCATGGTTCAAGCGAACGCCCTCTGCGAGATCCTCCAATCTCCTTGTCAGCTGTCCATATCTGCGTAGTTGTGACTTCATGTCGCGCCACAACATGAAGGTCGCTTTTATCCACCCGGACCTGGGAATTGGTAGGTTGCACCGCTCTTCGGCGTAATCAACTGGTGATTAAGGCTTGAAGCATTATGTTGCGGCACTAGAAATAGTCTAACAAGGCGGTGCTGAACGACTGGTTGTCGATGCTGCGGTCGGTCTGCAACAACGTGGCCACGAGGTCACCATTTACACTTCCCATTGCGATAAGAGCCATTGCTTCGAGGAAGTGAAGAATGGCACCTTGAATGTGAAAGTCCTAGGCAATACGGTCCCGGTCAAGGTTGCTGGCAAGTTCGCTATCCTATGTGCTATTCTTCGACAGCTGCACTTGACATGGGAACTGATTCAATCTGGCGCAAAACACGATGTCTACATTGTCGACCAGCTCTCTGCCTGTGTTCCTTGGTTGACCTCGAGGAACAAGTGTGTGCTGTTCTACTGCCACTTCCCAGACCAGCTGCTAGCCCAGCGGGCTAGTCTGTTGAAGCAAATCTATAGGTATCCATTTGACTTCTTTGAGCAGTGGAGCACCTCCTATTCTGACGTGATTGTGGTCAACTCAAAGTTCACCAGAAGTGTGTTCAAGGACACATTTACTCGAATCAAGACGATCCCGGAAGTGATTTACCCTTGTGTGGCTCCCCTTGATCCAAAGGCTCCCTATGAGGACATAGGTGATCTGATCAGCGGAAAGTACCTTCTTTCCATTAACCGCTTTGAGCGAAAGAAGAACATTGAGCTGGCCCTGGAGGCCTTTTCAGCGGCGTCGTCCAAGAGCAGGCTGGTCATTGCTGGTGGATACGACCACAGAGTCTCTGAGAATGTGGAGTACCTGGAAGAACTGAAAGACCTAGCCAAGAAGCTTGGATTAAAGAGCGCAGTGAGATTTCCAGATGAAACTCTGAAAACCCGCGACTGGGATGTGATCTTCCTTCCTTCGGTTCCTACCTCCCTCAAGAACAGTCTTCTCAAGAATGCCTCTGTTCTACTCTACACTCCTTCCAATGAACACTTTGGAATTGTGCCACTAGAAGCTATGCAAGCCGGAATCCCTGTCCTGGCCACAAACACTGGTGGCCCGCTGGAGACCGTTATTGAAGGTACGGGCTGGACTCGACCGCCAGCAGCCAAAGAGTGGGCAACTGTCATCAAAAAAGTGCTCAACATGAGTGTCACTGAGCGAGAGAGGATGAGAGAGACGGGTACCAGCAGGGTCAAGAATGAGTTTTCTGCCGAAAAGATGGCTCTGGAGTTTGAAAATGCTGGTATCGCCGCCAGGAATGTTACCAGGAAGAATGGACCTGGTTTGCTTCTGCTGAGTGGTATTCTGATATTGATGTTGATCGTTGTTGTCGGCTGGTTTGCCATTGAGCCGTAACAGATGTAGATAGCCTATACATGGATCGAAAAGTAAGTCAATCTATGCCCTGAAAATGTGCTTCCGAATGCTCCAATTTGTATTGGAATGATTCTAGTCTAATAAATAGATTTATGTGCGATGAGTATGCGAGATGCATGATGGATATGACGACGTGAAGATGGCCATGGCCATGCAATGATGAAGTGTTGGATGATGAGGAGGGCTGGATGATGTATAGGAGGCCGAAAATGTGTCTGCAGCGGTATTGAATGTGTAGAGGCTTGAGAGGGCTCTCAGGATGCATCCCTGGTGTCTCGAAACGGGACACATGGAGTGGGCTTCTCGCTCAGTTGAGAGGAACTGTTCAAACGGTCAGTGCTGTTGGTCGGGTTCTCACTGCGGTTGTAATGACTAGCGGGTCCGTTTGCTCGCTCTGCTCGTGATATGTGACGCTCACCGCTTCATCTGCCTCTGCTGTGCCTGCTTGTACTGCATTGCAAACTGCGGAGTAGACGGCCTGACAAACCTTATATTCAACGGGTCCTTGGGATCAAAGGCATAGGCCCGTCCATGCAATCCTCCAATTCCGCCCAAGATATTTGGCGGCACTCCCTCTGTCGCTCTGGGGTAAAATGCCGTCGCAAACATCTCTCTCATACGAATCATATGCGTCTTTGCTCGGGCCGACACCATCACCTTCTTTTCGAGCGGAACCGCGTACGAGGCTTCGACTCCCTTCATAACGAGGGCCACCTCCTCGTCCGGATTGACCGGCTGCGAGCCGCCTAACAGCTCGTTCTCCTCTGCCAGCTGCTGTTGAGCGCTCATGCTCGCCAACTTCACCTGATTCTTCTTCTGATATTGATTCAGCAAGGTATCGTATGGCGCTGATCTGCCCTGCACAGCTCGCTTAGCTCCCATAGAATGCGTCTTACATGTCAATGATCTCGCACACAGCTGACCGTTGGGCAGTGGAACACCGCACTGTTTCTCCACGTCAACAGGTCCCTTAACCTTTGCGGTGGGCTTCTTTTCTTTCTTCTTTCTGTCTGCCTTGCTGGGACTCTCTTCCTCCTTTTCGACCTTGCGCTTCTTCACCTGTGTCTTCTTTGATTTCTTGGGCGTACTGGGCTCCTCTTCTAGCTTTCTCTTGGCCGGCGGAGGTGCCTCGGGTAGAACTTTCTCAGGCTTAGGCTTACCACAGGCATTATCAATATGAATCTGCATCACAGAATTCAGAAAAGGCTTGTTACACCGCGGACAAAGACCATAGTCCAATTCACTTTCCAGGATAGAGACACCTGAAAGATTTGATCTGTCCCATTCTCCAATTCGAGGCGCTGCTGAATTCGTGGTTTCCTTTCGATCTAATTAGCATTAGAGCGCCAGCTTTACACCTACCCTGGGCTTCAAGGAACAAAGCATATTCCTTCCAACTCTTGGCTTTCTTGGGAGCCTTATGTGGCCTGATCCGTACTACGACTCTGTCGGCCTCAGGACCAAACACCTTGGCCAACAGCTCCGAGTCATTCATGGCTATCGGTTATCGGTATCGTGGTGAGTGGGACAATTTTCACCCTAGCCCAGCTGGACCTGACTGACCCAGTGTGAAGCGATGGGTCTTTGTGCACAAGCATCACATGAGCAATATATAACCTACATAAGCGTTACTATGAAATACAAAGTATCCAAGTGTATCGATGGTATTGTGCTATGACTTGCTGCTCACATTCACAAAGCACGCGACCACCCGTCACAAAGCACTCCCCATTAGCTCGCGGCGTCTCTTACCTTCTCTTGTCAAAATCAATACGCCCGTCCTCTAATCATACTAAAAGGCTCATTTGCACTTTGTCCAACTCTCTAGGCAAGGGACTGGTAATTTTACTACGATCGTGCGGCTCATGCAGTGTTGAGCGCCGTGCATGGTGCGGCATAACATGAGGCAGTGCCCATAGGCTCTACAGAGCACATTTGAGGGCTCAATCTGCGAGGAACCACGGCAAATACTCTTCATTGTGTAAATACGATCTTGTCTGTTCACCTGACGTTGATATGCACCAATCGGCAATAGTTAGTGGCTAGAATTTCCGCCTGTCAGTTCAACATCTAGATCTGTGATGAGTCAGCCTTACCTGTAAAGTTCGCCACGAACGGCAGCATGTAGTCGGAAACTGGTCACGAAGTACACCGAGCGAGATTTGTGCATAATTGACATTACACGTGTGGTGAGTGTTACACCAAGAAACACGGGTACCTGCAACGTAACCACGCGCGATACAAAGGCTGTGCCAGATTCGTAGACCGTCGGCGTATGCATAACTGTTGGTTCTGATCTACTTTTATCACAACGCACCTCGCGTGTTAGGCTATTCGTTGGCTATTCTCGGGGTGGCTTATCGCCGTTATGCAGGTGATCGCTTTTGGGTATCACGTGACAGAATGGCAGTGCAGTGGCGCATTTGCCACATTTGATCACGATGATTACTAGTTCTGCAATTCACAGACGTGGTAGTATGGATAAGGATAAAGAAGGGAGATACGAATGCCCACATTGTGCACATACATTTACGCGATCGTTTAACCTGAAGAACCACATTATGGCCCACACGAACGAGAAGCCCTTTGAATGCGAGACGTGCAAGTCGAAATTTCGACGACTATATGATCTTAAGCGACACTCACGCATGCACACTGGCGAGAAGGCTCATCAATGTCAACAATGCGGCAAGACTTTCAGTAGGACTGACGCGTTAATTCGCCATTCGCGTGAGTTTGGCCCGTGTACCAGGAGGCTACAGCTATTGCAGGTGAAAATACCAGACGAGGATAAGGACGTGAATATGACGCCGCCTACGCCCGCAGTACAGGTTGCCAGCACTCAGAGTGTAAGCGAGGAAGTTGAGAGTGATGGGTACAGCGCGCAGGTGGATGATTATGAGGATGTGTGGGCAGTTGTCGATAAGTTGGAGACGAAATTACGCGCCATGGAGAGAAGGTTGCAGGTAGCTGAGCAGAGGATAAAGGTTCTGGAGGGTAATCCATGAGTATTACTAGCTTGTCGTGTCCAAATATGATACGAGCCAGGGTTAATTGGCTACATACTGTGTCAGCTGGTACCCTTTATAACAGTTCAGGCCAGACCGCAAACGTGACCAGGGTCTAAAATCACAAAGATCGCTACTAATTTCCGCGGGTTTTAAGGAGGTCCAGGGCCGGACGCAAGTCGGAAGCAGGTCGGAAGCAGGGCGGAATGCCGCAGCTGCGCTCAATCGGTTCGCGTGGGATCACTGTCGATTGACCGGGGAATGAGCTCGCTAGTCAACACTGGGTTTAATCGCGAAGGATCTGATCGAAATTCATAGTCACCATCACTCCATTCATCGCGGATATCGCGGAGATTAATCACGTTATAACTTATAACGGACAATGACAGGTCAGACGACCTCAGATGCAGCTATTCCCGACCTTATTGGTATTCGGCTAGCTCGGTTCCGGGCTTGGCATGGTTAGTCCCCGGATCGATATCGATGTTGTGCTTGGAGGCTTCCGGCGTATGACAGTGTTATGGAGCGCACACTTTACGGACATGATAAAACTGAATAAAATGCTGTCTCAAGAATTAACTGTGGGCTGACCACCTGATGTCATTACGCCCATCAATCCACGTCATTGTGAACCAACGGCCAAGCAGCAAAATTTCCCCTGCTTGATCGACAGACCCGCTTCCTCATGACCATCACGTTGATCACAAGCACCCATGTAGCTACAGGTTATAGCCAACAAGCAATTGATTGAATGCGTCACATCCATTATCGTTGTAGATCCTTAAAATTGGTAAGCACCCCCAAACCCCCCAACTGTCTCCACCTAAACTGCTCACGACAAACCGAATACCCGAAACCCGCTCCTTACCGCCGACACACCTATAGACTGGACCCTCTAGCTTTACCCCTCTCCCGCTGCCCCAGCTCCCCACGTCCGACCTCATCGGATTCAAAACATTTATGGTATCACGTGATCCGGAAGCCCGGGTCAAAGATGATCAGACGCGTCCTTTCGTCCGGAGCAACCCCGCAATTGGTCATGCCCCGGAGGACGGTAGTTAGACATCATGTGATTAGTATACGAGGAACGATCTAAGCGAGTTATACCATTTTTAGTGTTGGACTAGCCAACATGCCAACACTAGTGCGCTAATATATGCAATGCCAATTAACAGCGCGGGTCGGGTAGGAGCCCTAACCGTTGCTACTTCCAGAACGATGATCCCAATTGGGACATGCGCATGGTCTTACATCGGTAAAAAAGCAACAAGCGTCTATGATTCTTCCGGTCTCCAAAAAGTATATAAACAGTGTTTCGCTCGTAGACAAACAACTTCACAAGCACCCTTGAGCAACAAGAAGTTTCTACAAACAACAAAATGGCTGACAAATCTGTTCTTACTGACCCAGAGCGACAGTCTGGCGGTGATATTGTCCAGATTGGCAACGCCAACGTTACTCGATCCGAACTCGTTGCTGCCTTCAGAGATATTGCTCGACAGGAAGGTTTCGCTGGCGGCGCTGCTCCCGTCGCCGCTGCTGCACCAGTGCACCGATTCGGTAACCCAGCACCTCTTGGTCTGTGCGGTTTCGCCCTGACCACTATGGTCTTGTCTCTGATCAACATGCACGCGCGACACGTTACCACCAACAACATTGTGGTGGGATTGGCCTTCTTTTACGGAGGAGCTGTCCAGCTGCTGGCCGGTATGTGGGAGTTTGCTAACGGCAACACTTTTGGTGCCACCGCCTTTTCCTCTTACGGTGGCTTCTGGCTGTCTTATGCTGCTATTCTGACCCCAACCTTTGGAATTCTGGATGCTTACAGCGGTGATGCCGCCAGTCAATTGCCATCTGCCCTGGGTTTCTACCTGATGGGCTGGATGGTCTTCACATTTATTCTGACCGTGGTCTCCCTGCGAACTACTGTCCAGACCTTTTCGCTGTTTTTCCTGCTGACCATCACCTTCCTGCTGCTCGGCGCCGCTGAGTTCTCCGGTCACGTTGGGGTCCAGAAGGCCGGCGGCTGGTTCGGATTCTTCACTGCCATGAACGCTTTCTACAACGCCTTCACCGGTCTGGCCACTTACGAGAACTCCTACTGGACCTTTGGCGTCGCCAGGATGCCTCTGGCTCCTCGAGAGAAGTACGAGTAATCAGCTCGGGACTTTGTACAGGGACATACCCATGTTAATTTTTAATGACCTCCATACCATAACTAATTCACGGATCACAAACGAACAGCGTACCTTGTCTTCTAACCAGTAGATTCTCGTAGCCAATTGACCTACGCGTACCGGCTTGTCCCTTGTCTGCTTCCCCGAACATTTAACTTTAGTTATCGCCGGCATAACGCCGTTTGCTGCATAACACCGGCCTTCTATGCCTACACCTGCTTCAATTACCCTGTACACCCACTACAGGTTATGCGTGTGCGGAACGGAGTCTGTTGACCCCATCAATTGTCGTCTTGGCAGAATACATTTTTAGTGTAACCAGCTAACAACTTTTTAGTGTAACCAACTAACTATATGTCTCTGGAACGGAACAATTATCGGATCAAATCCCCAAACACGTGATCTGGACGATGATGGCTATTCAACCTTAACCCTTTCGAGCCGACTTCAAGCCGATCTCAAGCCGACTCGCGGGCTCCTTTCACCCGATGCGGAGGTTTGTTGGTGCGGCCTCGGAGCGGATAAATTACCGTTGACCTTGCACCAGGGGTGCGGAACAAAGAACAAACAAGGACGCGGGTAGGACACACGCCTGTAACCCTAACCCGACCCTAACCCGACACGATTCGGACTTTGAGACTAATACGTGGACCAGTCACTAAGTCAGGGTTCAATATACTTTTTACCAGGCTCTAAAGCTTTAGTATGTGTGCGACGGTTTGGCAAAGAAAATGTGAGTAGTTCAATAAGTTAATTAACGCATACCTCAGTGACGATCACCAACAACCAACTTCTCAGCTTGACTTTCGTCGTCGCTGGTATTTAACACTGTAAATCTGTGGATTCAACCCAGTCTTGAAGTTGGGCCAATGGTTTGCTATATTCACAGCTGAGACTAGTCTCAGATAATCTTGCGGGGTTGCGCAAAGTGCGACATTGCGTACAAATGCATAATCCGCCTAGATTGCCGAGTGACCTTCGGCGTTCTCGGTTCGTATTCCTTTGGTTACGGGTAGCACACGGTTACAAGTGCCCGTATTACCTCCTGGCCAGATTTCACCCCGGATTCGTCAATTGACATGTTATCATGTTAAAGTTTATGCCCGCTACAGATCAGTGATGGGAAGGCATGTGACAATTCTTGCAGTGTTTTAGGAGAAATGTAGCATCTTGCAATGACTAGTCTCGCAGTAGCTAGATAGTCTCAGGCCCGGGCCGCTCGGATATCTATTTCAAACACAGATTGCTACATGTACCTCACCGACTGCAATTGGCGATGCCAGAACATAAGACCGTGCGCGACGACTTTGTATTTCGCCTTGACACGGATTGCGCGCGCGCAGGAACTGGTTCTGGAATCAATGCAAGCATTTTCCCAGTTGCCGCGACGGCTCCCGAGCTGCAGCGGCCTGCTCATTTACCCCATGGACCCGGCCCCTGACATCAATTCAGCGAATCAGCGAGGTTCTATTACTTTCGAGCCTTGCGGGGTATTCCGTTCGTGCGTTTATTACTATGCGTCTCAATTGCCGTCACTATGGCGTTTGAGGTAGCTGCAAGGTTCAAATGCACCTGTGCGGGGTGAATGTCATGCGGTGAATAACTGTAGAGCTCGGTTCAAAGGGTAGGGGTGCAATTTCGAGATCAACAGATTTCAAAGCCGGTCACCACGCGTTCGTGGAAAAATGAGATCTATATCGCTCAGCCCCGTTTGGACGGTTGGCCAGGTCTATGAGGCATGTTGACCATGAACGAAAAACGGCGATGCTCCGCTCGATGAGGCGCCGGGTATTCGTGAGGCTGCTGGGGCCGTGACAGGCAACGGAAACTGCCGATTCAAGGTACACGCTATCTCGTTCGTTACACGTGCATTGGCCACAAAAAAATCCGCGTCGGCATCTTGACCATGGCTGCGAACGCCGCGAGGCCATTCAGACAGTCTATAGAGGCCAATCGTATCCTCCTCTTGTCATTATCATCAATCAATCAACTCTCTAAACATGAAGTGCATCGTTGCACTCTCCGCCCTTGATGTCACATTTGCAGCGCCAGTCCCCGCATCGAGTGGCTCAATGGTTAAACCGTCCAAACACTTCCAGAAGGTGGCTATTACATCTGGAACCATGTCACTTATAAGGAGGAATGGAAGTGCTGCCACCCAAAGATGCAAAATGAGTACAACAAGCGAGATGAGGACGGTGACGACTGACAATCGCAGAGATCAGGTCTAATTCACCTGTAGTGGTAGGCTATCGTCCCGAACAGACCGCTTTCCGTCCCAATTCCGTGCGCGCATCGAAACACGAGGCTGCAAAACCATCACTCCAACCAATGTCTGCCCCGCCAAAAGCATGGAGACCTACCCCACCCCAGCGAGGTTCATTCCCGCTGGATCACGACCGAGAATGCTCCAGCATCATGGCTGACTACGTTGCCTGTCTTCGAATGTCCCAGGGAAACAACACACCAGTATGCCGACATGTCGCCAAGAAATATTTGAAGTGCCGGATGGACAACGGCCTCATGGACAAGGACGAGTGGAAGAACCTGGGCCTGCCAGATGACGAGCCCAGCCAAAAGCCAGGCAACCAGAAAGTTGAACCGAAGAAATAGCATCTCCACCACCAGAACATATCCCAGCACCGGGACTGTACATACCAGCATACTAACATTGTATATACGAGACGGAATGATAATAAATGATTACTCTAGAAAGCACATTAGATGTCGTGGATACTGGTATCGCTGTCACTATCGCCTCGCATTCTAGCGTCGAAAGTGCCCTCCATTCTACCCTCGAAACCATAATGCTTGTTCAGCGACTGCTGTCTCTTCTTTACGATTCGTCGCTGGAGCGCCTTCTTGAACTTTGGTGCAGTGACAACCTCCTTGCCAACGCTGTTCATTTTCGACGAGATATCGACAGCGTCGTTGAGAATAGTGTCGAGCTGTTCAATCTGCTCGTCGGTAGCCTCTCTAGTATTGTTGGAAAACACAAAGATGTCTTGACCGTGCGTCTGTTTGTGAATGATTTTACCTTTAGTTGTTCCCCACAGCACGTCTCGCTCAACAAAGCCCTCCAGGCCGCCAGAATTGAGCTTCATAGAGATATAAGCTTTGCTCAACGTGACGACACGCGTTCGGTGGATATTTTCCAGGCAAGCTTTGGCCAAAACCAGCTCGAATCCAGAAAACTTCTCAATGAACTTTGCGACGTCCTGCACATCGCCTTTGGTGACAATATTGGAGAATTCTTCATGCAATGGGCACTTGACCCGGAGTTTTGTCAGGAGGGACGAGCTAACAAGGGTGGAAATATCGCTCAATGGGCCCATAGCTAGGCTGACGAGGATCCATTTCTGATACGCATCAACCCACATTTTGGCCTGCTGCTCCTCCTCAAAGCTTATGGTCAGAACCTGGGTGAAGAACTCCTCCGCTCTCTCGTAGTTTCGCACAGCAGCATGCACAAGTCCACCATAGTAGTAAAACTTGGCCAGTTCCTCTCGGCTGTCAATGAACTTAACGGCGACGCTGGTCTGTCGCTCGTTGAGAACCTTCACGGCTACGGTGTAGGCGCCGCTTTCCCAGGCGTTTATGGCGAGGGCGACATGGAGCGATGTGATTCCAGAGAACACTGCGGGCAGCTTTTCGAGACCAGTGGCCAGAATATGAGCGAAATGAGTTGACTTGTTAGCATGTCCAAGTGACTTCAGCTCACAGAACCGGTATACTCACGTATTTCCGACTGTTAACCTTCATGTTCAACACGGACTTGAAGAATTTGAATAGTTCTCGTTAGTTTCGTCACCGATTGCCACTTACTAAGCCTGGGCAAGACCTGTGCCTGGTTGCCGTTGAACGTCTGCACGAACTTGAGCACCTCTTCGGGCGAGGACTCATTGTTGTCGACCTTGTAGTGCCTGAGTTAGTTGCTAAACATAGAAACCTCCTGCCACCTGATCTGAGCCTGCACTGAATCTTCCACCGTGTGTAGTCTTCTTATCGCAGACCTTGCGTGAGACGCCAGGACGGGGGCAATCCTCCACAGGATGTAAGCTTGACCGGCCGTGCACCCTCCGCTGCGCTTCAGATGCGGGTGTGCTACTCACAAAGCAATCAACTGAGCTGGCGTGCTCTCCACCTTCAAAATATCATTAGCAGCCGCCAGCTTGGCCTCTGGAGACTCGCTCGATGTGAAGAACGTCTGCAGGGCAGGAACCACCACACTCGTTATCGACGCCTCATCAAGGTTGTTGGCCACAATCGCCACCACAGCTTCGGCGTTGCTCATTTCAGTTTCTCGCTGATAACCTGATGTGAGTGGAGATTACTGGTGATCCAGTCCGAGATTAGGATGTGGAGACGATGGTGTGGTGTATCAAGTTGTCTAGACCTCTTGGGAGCGCGCCGCAACATTACTCATCGCTGAGTCTTAATTTCACCGTCAGTTTCCCCCCTCTACGCTTGTCTTGCCGAAGTTCAGCACTGTGCAATCAACAGCTAGCGTGCCAAAGTCAATCCCACCAGCCGTACCACTTCCGGATCCGGACACCCGCATCACTACGTCATACAAGGACACAGACTAATTAACTACTCACATACTCACCCAGCGCTAACTTACCCACTAGCACTACTAGCGATATGGCCGAAGAAATTGCCAAACAGGCCCGATTGGCCTCAACTGTGCTCAAAACACTGTCCAACGACGCCCGAACATCCGCCCTGAAAGCCATCCACGACGGCCTCCGAGACGGTAAGGACGAGATCCTTGCTGCGAACCAGAAAGACCTGGAACTTGCCTCCTCTCAAGAAGGTATCAGCGATTCTCTCGTCAAGCGATTGGACCTCACCAAGGGCGACAAGTTCGACTCCATGCTACAGGGAATTCTGGACGTTGCAGCCCTCCCGGATCCAATGGGCAACATCACCCTAGCGACCAAGCTTGACGAGGGCCTCGAGCTGTACAGGGTAACATGTCCCGTCGGTGTCCTTTTGGTAATCTTTGAGGCTCGACCAGAAGTCATTGCCAACATTAGTGCACTTGCTATTAAGTCTGGTAACGCCGCTATCCTCAAAGGAGGTAAGGAAAGCATTCAAACCTTCACCGCCATGTCCAAGATCGTGTACAAGGCTCTTAAGAAGACACAGATTCCACCAGAAGCCCTGCAACTGGTCGACACCCGAGAGCAGGTTGGTGAGCTGCTGCTTCAGGACAAGTACATTGATCTTGTGATTCCTCGTGGATCCAACGCCCTTGTGCGAAGTATCAAAGAAAACACAAAGATCCCAGTTCTTGGACACGCTGACGGTCTGTGTTCCATCTACGTTCACAAGGATGCTGATGCCAATATGGCCGCCAGAATCCTTGTTGACGCTAAAACCACCTACCCAGCCGGTTGCAATGCCACCGAGACTCTTCTGGTCCACGAGGGAATCGATCACATCAAGCTGCAAGAGATTATCGCCGCTCTGACCACGGCTGGTGTCACTGTCAAGGCCACTGACAAGGTGATTGAACTACTTCCAGGACACAGCCTCGAGAAGGCCACGGAACAGGACTTCCACACCGAATTCTTGTCTCTTACCATCGCCGTCAAGACGGTCTCCGGTGTGGACGAGGCTATCTCGCACATCAACACTCACGGTTCTCACCATACAGAAGCTATCATCACTGAGAGCAAAACCACCGCCGAAAAGTTCCTCAAGGGAATCGACTCTGCTGGTGTGTACTGGAATGCCTCTACCCGATTTGCCGACGGTTTTCGATACGGGTTCGGTACCGAAGTTGGCGTTTCTACCAACAAGATTCATGCTCGAGGCCCAATGGGACTTGAGGGTCTCATGTGCTACCAGTACCACCTTAAGGGATCTGGCCAGTGCTCGGCGGACTACGTTGGTGCCGGCGGACAGAAACATTACCTGCACGAACCATTGTAAGCTCACTTTAGCTAACAGCATTTCTGATGATTGCCATGAATGAACGAAACGGATATCTGTATGCGACCTGCCTCTCGGCGGGTCACTCGTATTCGTTACTTAGTATACATAATTTATCATAGACCTCTATGCTAACCGGGTTATGCGTTTTTTTGCATTCAAGCCGCTAAGCGTTGCTTGACTTCATCTCACCGTATCGGCCACGGGCCTGAGTAGTATCGTAAGCACGGATAACTCTGGAAGCTTGGCCACCTTCATCGGCCTGCGAAAAGGCAAACCCTCGCTGCTTTCGCATTCGCTGTACCTGTCGAACTTTTCGAATAGCCTTCTGGAACTGCTCCATTCGTGGTCGGTAATCGGCAATCGAGTATTTTTGGATCTCCTGGACGTGGTGGTAGGTCTGCGGGTGGTACATTCGCTTGTAGTATTTCCAGGAAATATCTCGGATGAGACAAAGGAACGGCAGCACCAGAACCATCGCCCAGAAGATAATGGTTGGGTACAAATGAGGGAACAGACCCTTGTATTCCTTGGAAACATTGATCATAGGAGCAATATAGGCATATGCTGGAAAAAAGCCTAACCACAACACAAAAGAACCTGGAATAGCAAGTAGCGTGAACTTGTTCCACATGTTGCTGATCAATGCGGCCTTACCCAGCACCGTCAACACACACGCAGTGTAGAGAGCAGTACCCCAGGTCCAGTGGTCGGCAATGAGGCCATCGGATAAGGAGTTGCCGTCCCAGTAAGTCGCCACGGAGCCAACGTAGAGAATGATCGAGTGGAAGAAACCGTTGATGACCCATTCCCAGAACTGTCGCGAGTTGAAAAAGGTGCCCTTCTGTCCCAATTGGTACAACTGAGGGTATCGGTCAAGCAGTCTGGCGGAGATGAACTGATCAAAGACACCCAATACAAATGGTGGCATGAATGTGAAAAACACATTGTAGAACGTGATCGTCCACGACTCGTAGATACTCTGACCAGAAAATCCGTTCTGAAAGACGTACCAAAACTGCGTCATGTATAGGGCAATGTTCTTGTAGAAAGAATACAAGATAGCCTTAGACAGACGCTGGTAACTCCAAGCTCCGTGAACAAGCAGCAGTTTTCGAAGGTACTTGAATTGACCGATAGACACATCAGCACTTCGAGCAGCTTGCATACCTTCCATACCACTGATACCAACACCGACGTGGGCGGCCTGAATCATACTGACATCGTTGGCACCATCACCGATGGCCAACAGCAAAGACTTCTTGTTTCGCTTGACCAACTTGACGACCAGGGCTTTCTGAAGTGGAGACACTCGACAGCAGATGACAGCCTTACACATGCATGCCAGCTGTAGGAATTCCTGTTCAAGGGCTTTCTCCAGGGCAAATCCAAGAGACTTTCCGTCAATGATAAGGGCCAGAGTGTCGTACTCCATTGGTGCGGCAGAAGCTCCTTGAGTGTTTCTAGCGCTGTTTTTGATGGCAGAAAGCTTTTTGGAAATGTTGTCCTTTGTATCCTCGAAATTATCCTCGTTGACAATAAGCAGGTTCATGTCCTCACTAAGCAACTTGCAACTCATACCAATATTGATAGCAGTCTCCTGTCTGTCACCAGTCAGGACCCACACCTTGATACCGGCCTCCTGAAGAGTGTGAATAGTCTCTGGAACACCGTCTTGCAGTTTGTCTTCAATGGCAGTAGCGCCCAACAGGAACATCTCTCGCTCAATCATCTCGGCGGCGGCATCAAGCTTGTCGCCTCGGTTTTCAAGGGAAACAGCAGCTTCGTTGTAGACATTGGCCCACTCACGATACTCCTCGTCAGTGATGACACGCATGGCAAGACAGAGAGTTCGTAGACCGTCGCTAGCAAAATCCTCCAGATGTTGCATAGTTGGGTTGATGAAAGGGTTGTCTTCAGCCAGTCGCTCCAAAATAACAGTATCGGCACCCTTACAGTACAACCGGACCCGACCATCTGGGCATCGGAAAACAGCAGACATTCGCTTTCGGGTCGAATTGAACTCGCAAATGTTGAGAAGCTCATATTCATAGTCCTCTCCTCGAATGTCGATGGTAATGGACTTTGGTCTTCGCACAGTAAACCTGTAGCCTAGCTCAGCGGCGCCCTGCACCAGGGCGCCCTCGTCTGGCGAGGCAGCCTGGTACTTAATCTTGTTACCATTGACCTCTGGGATGACAGTGTGACAAGACGCAAGCAAGGTGAAAAACTCCTGGATAACCTGTCCAATATGCTCCTCGTCCATGTCTTGAGTGAGTGTAGCAAAATCGTGGTATCCAACTTCCTCGCCGTCGACAATAGTGGCTCGTCGGTCTTCAGGAATATCAGTAGCATAACATTTTCCAGCAATAGAACAGTTCTTAAACTCCATGATGTTTCTGGTCAGAGTTCCAGTCTTGTCAGAGAAAATATACTCAATCTGGCCCAGTTCTTCCACCAAACTCGAGGTTCGACAAATCGTAGGAGTGTCAGTCTCCTTGTAGTACATATCCAGGTCCGAACTAATGAGGTGCGCCTGGTAGAACTTGACAATTTCGACGGTGACAAACAAACTAAGTTAGTAATGCGTGTAAGAATGCGGACCAAAAACACTCACCTGATTGGAACCAAATTGGAAAACAAAACCCAATAGGTTAAAATATCCGAGAAAAACAAACCAACGAGGTTGGTACCTTCCAATTCCAAATAACCCAGCTGGTTGGAGGAGACCTTGATCTTGATAACGTTACCCAAACTCGAAACAATGGCCAGGAAAATCAAAATTGAAAACAAGAAAATGATCTGTAGGTTGAGCATGTGTTCCACCGCGGTTCGCTTAATGGGGGCGGCCGTGGCGTTTCTCATCAACTTTGTTTCGTGACCAGTGAATACCACGATACCATGGATCCAGGGGGTGTTTCGAAGGGTAGCGCCTCGTAGAAGAAGCTGATCGGGTGCAAGGGCGTATTTCTGAACTCCTTGAGGTGTGTTGAGGTCAAGGGTGGCTTCGTAAGTGTACAAAGAGGAGTTTGGCTGTTCTGAAAGGATCTTACCGGAGATTCTGCTCAGGTCGGCAGGTGACACTAGATGAGATGTTTCTGCCAGAGACTGTTTGATTTTCAAGTTGGTTTCACCATCCAGGTTAGCTGTTTCGATATAGCACAGGCCCTCTGGCTCTGAGGATGCTAAGAGGACAAGATCTGCAGGGAAAGGTTCCTCGCTCTTGACACGGACGATATCTCCGACTTTGACTTTAATCCATCGCTGTTCGTGGAACTCTCCGTTAGTACCCATGACTTCGACAATAGAGTTATTGAGTTCCTTATCGGCATTGCTTCGCTTGACATCTTCCACGAGCTCCTTGACGGCAGAGACGATGAGCACGATAAGAAGGGTACCGATGGTTGTGTATCTGTTTGTTGGAGAGACGTTTGGAACCTGCTGAATGATGGAGGTACCCAGGAAGAACAGATTAGCGTACTTTGAAAACTGTTCAAACAAAAATTTTGGCATAAAGGTTGCAATGTTGTATTTTGTTGTGGAGATGTGATTGTCTTTGAATGGCCCGTGGGCTGCTGCGTTGATGCTGTTAAATTCGACGATTCGTGGGCCGAGGGTCTTGGGGTCCACTTCTTTCTTTCCTGTTAGCCTATTCCATAGCTTTCTAATGTCGAATTCGGTCTTTTGATTGTCGTCGTCTGGCGCCGCGTAACCGGACCCCCGCTCTGTTAACGGCAATCCCATCTCTGAGTATGGTGGCGCCATGCCTAGCTTTGTTTTCACATTGGAGTATAGGCCAGACAGTCCGCCCTGCTTCTGCTGGGGTTGGCCGTGGGTGGGTATGTTTAAGTAATCGTGATCTTCAATGTCAGCGGCAATTCCCGTACCATCAAAGTACTCTTGGCTGCCATGGAAATTGGAGTTGGAGGGCGCTAGATGATTGACGCTGGACCGAGAGTAGCTCTGAGTAGCGCCAGCGGGATCATAGGGCCCATACCCTCCGTGGCCGTGAGCTACCAAGTCATCGCTCTCAAACGGATTGTGGTCGGGAACCGAGGGGTGGTCTATGAGGTTGATGTGATTGGACATTGCCACTCACCCCAAGACAGTTCAGTTCAGCCGTAGTAACTTGTAGCAGTGTCCTGGCAGTGTTGGTGAAACGTGCTGTGAAGTGGCTATGCGCAGCGCGCAGGAGGCGCGTCAGTAGCCTCAGCTAGCACCAGCACTCAGCACTCAACCGCTCAGCACCCAAGCGAGGCAGGTATGCTAATGGCCGGCTTAATTAATAGCGGCAGTAGTCAATTCTTACAGTTGACGGGATCTATATGACTCTCAACTTCACAAACACCAACATCACGTGAGCACTTTTACTGACTGCTCATGACCTATTGCAGTATTATCTGGCCGGTCAGTCTAATCAATAGGGCTATATTTAGCCAGGTGAACTGTAAGCTTCACTGTATAGGACAAATTAATGCGAGAAGGAATACGAATGGCGCGCTAGGAGATGCGATTAGATGGTTTCATGAAACCAGCCTACATTTAGCGGACTCCAGCATGTGATTGAGTGCGATTATTCATGGTGCATTGGCGAGTCTCAGACAGCCGAGGTGGATCGAGCTAGTTGGCGCCACAGCTCCAGGGAAGTGTAATGGCATGCGCACAGCCGTGCTCTGAAAAACTTGAACCCTACACGAGTCTCTTGCGTGGGCCGCAATGCTTAAGCACTGTGAGTGCTCACCTGGAATGGGCCTCCTTCACCAGAGTCTCTCATATACTCTAACCCAAAGGTAAACTGTGACCGTCACCTCACACTGAACAATGACGTCACTGTACGCGCTATGATAGATCTGTGCGTCACCGTTAACGCATCGGGTGAATGACCCGACAGGGGTAACGCGACGAGTGACAGGCATTGCTGGGGTTGGTTCTAGGCTGGGGGTGCCTCTAGCCAATGAGTGCGGCTGTTTGCGTTGAGCCCCAGCCAGTGTATTAGGAGGTAACCTCGCCGTAATGCCAATTGACAGGGCCAAGATTACACTGGCATGCACTTTGGCCTGATTTCGGCACATGCGGGTGGATCATCAATTACTTATTAGTCGTTAGGAAATATTAACAGTAGAACAAGTCATGAAACCGCATCAGCGATTCATGGAAGAAAATCGTCTCCCTCAGGGCTAAGAGTGCTCAAGCTTAGCCTTGCAGTCCTTCTTCTTGTTGCTGCCCGGCAGAGGGCCCGTGGCTGGGATGGACTCGATCTTGCTGTTGGAGCTAAAAGAAGCCTGGGCCACAGAAATCTCGCTGTTCTGCAAATCAAACACCACGTACATGGCCCGCATGAAAATCTGGCCCATGATACTGACGCCGCCGGATAGCGAGTTGGCGTAACAAGGCAAGAAGAATGGCTTGTCGGATGGAAGAATCAGCACATCCTTAGTTGGCTGGACCAGAAAGTTTCCTGGAATCTTGATTTTTGCGGCGCCAAACTCAAACTCAACGCTGTTGGTGGGCATCTCGTCGAAGAACCACATGTTTCTATCGTCGTCCCACGTGCCGTTGAGCTGGGTTGCAATGTCCGTGTTGACGTACTTGGGCAGGTAGGCGAACGAGGTACCGGAATCGAGCACAGCGTCAAAGGTGTTTCTGCCGAACTGGACCTTGACAGACAAGTCTCGCTCATCGGCCTGGGGGACGGTGACGAGGGGGCCAGTGAACTTTTCCGTGTCGACACCGCCGAAAATGACGTAACCGTTCTTCGCATCTGGGCTATCCAGAAAGATGGAGTAAGCATACCGGTCAATGGCGCCCTGCTCCCACAGGTTCGCTGGAATGTTGGAGTAGTTGGCTCCAGCCGTTTCACCGTTAATGGTGCCGATACCCATCACACCCATGACGTCCCGCTCCTTCTGAGTAACCACGCCAAACTGCTGGTGCTGGAGCTCAAAGCCGCCAAAGTCAAAGGTGTCCCGGGCCCAGTCTCCAACGGCGCTGCCGATCAGGTACCCGATGGAGAACTCCGAGTCGATGTACTCGTAGCTGGACGACAGGGTTGGCGTGAATGGCTTGGACACGTTTCCGGCCTTGTCGCCATAGATCCAAGTGTCACTGGAGCCTGTGTCGATGAGTGCTTCGACGGTCTGCGGTGGAGTACCGACCTGGAGCGTGGCGACGTATGATCTTTTGGCGTTTCGAATCGGGTCCGCGATAGCGTCTCGTCGGAGAAGCGCGTATTGTTCATCGGTGATGTCCTTGTGTTCGATTGGCAGAGACAGGAACTTTGGTTTGGGGGACGGGGCCGCCAGGGCCAACGCCGCGAGGTAAATGAAAGAAAACTGCATAGCGGGCGTAAACGAGTGACTTGCGTTGATTAATATTACGGGCCATTACGGCTTATGTACTCAATTGCCAAGACTGGGCGCTGGTAGTGTCGCCATGTTAACTAGTTAGTACCGCTGTGAATAGGCGTATGCAAGTGCCAAGCGCGTATTCCAAATCTGGAAATATCAATCAGATAATTCGAGCCGCAGCCGTTCTCGGAGATTTCGGGCTAGACCTGGAGCGTAGATTCCGGCTAGACTTGATTGATCGGAGCGACAAAATCTCCACTTACGTTTGCCTACTTTGAGGGGTGAAACCCAGAAAGCTAACGGGCAGCCAGTTCTGCCCCTCGGCCCAACACTTGCCTCGCGCCTCGGTGCTGTACAACAGTGTAAGGTAACTCACAGCCGTTGGCCATTGCATTGCATCGCCGTGATCAGCTGTTCCTGAAGTCTTCCTGCATCGCGCCAAATACGTGTGGTGGGATTGCCGAGTCGGCATAGAGTAGGCTAGAGATGAGCTCCACAGCACATCTCTTTTCAACCGTGGTTTTAATCGCATTATAACGTCATGTATGGTGTCAAGTACTAGGGCCGTCCTAACGGCACCACTGCACATGTCCCAAAACGATCAGATTAGATTGATTAGATTGGAAAAAGCAACGCCCTATACCGACGCGCATGCCAACCATAGCGTGTCTTGTGTGGCGCCGTGCGCCAACTTAAAATGCCAAGGGCCTCGAGAAATTTGCTAATGAAGTGCGTACTAGCTGAGTCACGGCCAAAGGGGGTAATAGTTTTACAGGTTTGTTCCTATTTCGGACCACGACTACATCAATGTCTCGTGTTGAACAGTATCATGTAGCTGGAAAGCTGATGTCCAATCTAAACCTATTACACTCGCGTGTGCTCTATTTTCTCTACACTATGACAATTATGGAACAGATGTACAGCCTCAGTGATGATTAGTGCTCGAGGATAGACAGGCTTCCGGTGATGACCACGTTCTCCAGCACGGAGCCGTTTGGAATATCAATCTTCTTACCCTCCTCACAGACAATAATGACAGTTCCCTTCAGAGAGACACCCTTGCCCAAAAAGACGTTACCAGTGATAGTCAGGTGGTCCAGCTCAAGGATCTTTGGCATGTGTGGGATTCGCTTCTGGAAATCAGAGACCTTCTTGAAGTGTCCACCCAGCTTGATGAGTGGGGTACCGCCGAATCGCGACGTGCTCATCTCGAGGTTACCCCGGGAAATGGAGTACAGGTCGGACTTGACTAGCAGCAGGTCGGAGCAGGTCTTGACTGGCAAGAATCGTCGTCGTGGAACGTTGATGCCGTGTGCGCCCTTGAAATGTCGGATAGCGGCACCGACGGCAGTCTCGAGCTGCAGAACTGGAGCATCAACGTAGGAGCCGGTGGTGACGGTCTTAGCGTTGGGGATAATCTCCATGGCCAGCTCGTTGTTCTCAACAATTCGCTTGATGGCCTTGAGGTTGATCCACAAGTTGTTGGTGTTGAAGTACTTGAACTTCTTGATGGACTTGAACTCCTCGACGTGCTCCTTTGGCACCTGGGCGATTTCCAAAAGTCGAACCTTTCCGTCGTAGTCAATGATGGTACCACCCTTGACATCGGCTCGGGTCTTGTCAGTCAGCTCCATAACGTACTCGGTGCCGGTGGAAACGACGTGCTTGAGAATGTTAAAGTCAATGACGGCGCCCAAGTTATCACCGTTGGAGACAAAGAGGTACTCCTTGCCCTGGGCAATGAGCTCGTCAAGAATGCCAGAGTTGTTGATGGACTCAAAGAAATCACCGTGACCTGGTGGGTACCAGCAGTCAATTGGGTCGTCGAAGGACTTGGGGATGGGCAGCATCGAATCCTTGTGCACACGAGGGAATCGCGACTGGTTGAAGGTCTTGATGTTGATCTTGTGGCCCTGGTACTTCTTGATGATTACCTCGGTGTCTGAGTCAGTGTTGAAGGAGTTCATGAGAATGAATGGCACGTCGGCATCGTACTGTCGGTTGAGGTGCTCAATCTGTCGCACAGACAGATCCAGGAACGACTTGCCGTCTCGGACCTCGATGATGGACTTGGGGCCAACACAACCCATAGAGGTACCCAGACCACCGTTCAGCTTGAGGACAGCCAGCTTGGACAGCAATTCGCTGCCCTCAGACTCTGAGACCCTGCCAATGGAGTTGTAGTCAATGACCTGCTCTGGATTTGGTGGTTGGATTCGATCCCAGTCAAGAGTAGTGCCCTTGGCAGAATCAGTCAGATATCTTCGGAACAAGGCAAAGAAATTGTCCATCTCATTCTCGAACTTTCGCTTCTGCTCGCCATCAGTGACGGTGTCGGCGAGCTTGTTCAATGCATTTCGCATCTGGCTGGCAGACACAGTAGTGGCATTGGAGTCAAAGGCAAAGGCGCTCTGGCTCTTGAGGTGTTTCTTTGGACTGGCGTCAAGCATTGTGCAATCGTGACAGGAGCTGATACACTTAAAGTGGGTGTTACACTGCAAGTGTTGTCAGGAGCAAACCAATGGGCAACACTGCTGTTCCCACGTACCCCTCAGGGGTAGTCACTCGGATGGGTTCGAGTCCCGCTTGCTGTTTTTCCAAAAAAATAGATAAAAATCGTGCACGTGGTCGATCTCAGGAAATGTATTTTGCGCTTGTGGGAATGAAAACATGTAGTTCACTTCTACTTACGATACATTTACTGTATATTCCCTCTAAGAGGGCTAAACTTGCTACGACGCGTGCTTACCCCTCACAGCCCCTCACCTCAGCTTAAAACAATGCAGCCCCAACATTCCCAAACACGCCGACAAAGCCACACCGCCTCGATTGTGTAAACAATTGGCAAATGAATGCGTGCGAGGCTCGATCCGTTCTCCTCGGAAAATCGGGTTATCTCGATTCGGCGTTTTGCAGACAAGTGCATGAGATGCACTGCGCGTCACCGTCGTCCCGATGTTTCATTTAACCTATGGCTAAATAATCACGTGAATCTGACCTACACACGTTAGCAAAGAGTAAATGTGTAACGTCACGATTGAGTGTCATCTGTACGGGTTTACCACGACTGGTCTAGTGAACAGTTGCTGGTGATCGTTGTCGGACCAACGCATCTATAGCCGCATGCGTCTGAGCCCCTATTCTGCCTGACATCAAACTCAGGGGTAGAACATGAAATTCTGGCGCAACGGGCTGTCGGTATTCTCAGCAATCACCCAGAGTAATCAGTTCCAACTCTTTTGTTCGTCAGGGCAATTAAGGGTCCAGGAATACGTAACACATGCATGCATGCCAATACAGCACTGTTTCTGAGGCTGCAGCCACCGGCTTCATAAACCACGAGGTGAGTGTTGACATGGTACAGTTGAACTCAATAGTTAGAAGTGACCGCCTAGAGAATCTGATACTTTAAACATATATAAGCCGTCCTGCAAACGGAGGGGCTGTTCGCTTCGCTCATGCACGGCTACTCGAACGAAACAACAATCTTTTCGGCGGAGTAGTCACCCCGGGTAACGACATCCAGAGCCTCGGCAAGCTTATCCTTGCCCCGGAACACACGCAGCGGCATGTTTGGCAGCGCCTCGGGGTCGTCTCGCAGAATTTCGCTAATCTTCTTCCACAGCCTGTTTCCGGCCTCGACGTAGCCCGGTGGAGAAGGAATCTCGTGTCCCGGTGGACCGGTCTTCTCGTCGATGATTAGGTGGCCGAATGGGTAGTGGAACTCGACGGGGTTGGTTTTGCTCTGAGGCACAGACTTGGCCGCTTCGGGCATGGAGACAATGATCTGGACCGGCTTGGTGTCAGAGCAAGCAGCATACACCTTCTCGGCGGTGATGCCGTCGGCAACAGTGTCGAAACCGTAGGTCACGTCGGCGTACTTCTTGATCTGCTCCACAACATTCTCGTCGTGGTAGTCAAACACCTTTTCGGCGCCAATCTGTTTCAGCATCTCGTGGTTCTTTGGCGAGGCAGTAGCAATGACCTTGAAGCCCATGTACTTGGCCAGCAGAATGGCAGAGAAGCCGATGCTGGAAGCGCCTCCCCAAACCAGAACGTATCCCTCGCCAGAACCCTTCTCGAGTGATTGTCGGGCCTTGTCGTGATAAACCATGCTAATACCGAACGTGGACACGCCGACAGTCAAAGAGGCGGCACCTTCGTAGGTGGTGATGGGCCCAATGGGTACTCGGGATTTGTCGGTGTTTGACAGCTTGTGAGGATACTTGACGGTCTGGACAGCTCGCAAAGGAACGTACTCGGAAAAGGCGCCCTTGTCAGGTCTCTGATGAGAGCCGCCGGCAGTGAGACCAGAAACAACATCACCAATATCGAGGGTGGTGACGTCACTGCCCTTCTCGACAACTTCACCAGCAACGTCAGTGCCCAGGATCGAGCCCTCTGGTGGGTTGAAAAACTTGAGCTGTTTCCAGTCAATTGGGTTGATTGCGACAGCCCTGACCTTGACAAGAACTTCGTCAGGTCGAATAGCTGGTCGAGGAACCTCTTTCCACGCACCTTCTTTACCGTTAACAACAAAAGCCTTCATCTTAGTGTGGAGTGGGCGAGACAAACCTTATATGCCCGATAACCGGTCGGGTATCTCGGATAATCTCCGACAACCGGATTAGGCCCATTATAAAGCGAGCGCCAAGATCGATCCGAACAGGTCCGAGATTACGGATACGCTCCGTGCGAATGCCATACGCCGTTAAACCAGGCCACAATAACGTGGTGCAAACACCTCGGGGCACTGTTCCGAAAGCAGATAAAATATAATTATCAGATCGAGCGAGTCTCAACAACTGTAGCGCGCTTCATGAATTTCCTGGCGATGATGTACAAGCAGTGTTAGTATTAGTCGCAGAACTGTACTGTATCATGTATTAATCATTAATAAACCACTAGCTGCTCTGGCTGCTGTGTATAAATATGCATTAGTCGTTAGTTGCCCCCGAAGGTGAACGTCTCCTGAGACTCTGTCACATGTTTTGGCTGGTACCTTTGAGGTTTCACCGTGTGGATGCTAGACTCTGCTTGCTCTTCATCGTCAGAGTCCAAGATTCGTGGAGACTCCAGGAACTGTGATTGGTATGGCCGTATGGGCTGTCTTCTCAACACCTCAAATCCACCCTTGCTCTCCTCTTCCATTGGCGAATGTCGCTGTCGCCGTACAGTGTTTTTGAACTTGTTCATCATACCCTTCATTGAAGTCATGAGACCTTCTGATCCGTTGTTAACTTCATCACTGTCAATGAGTGGATTGACAGACTCAGTCATGCTGGCATGCTGCTCTTCGTCATCGTAGTCACCGCCGCCTCTGTTCAGATAAATGTCGGCCTCTCGCACGGCGTAGTCTCGCTCTCGGTTTCCGTAAAGGTAGGTGTCCTTGTCCTTTGAGTCCTCCATGGACTTGTCGAGGCTGTTCCAGTCTTGAGAGCTTGGTCGCCGTCGTGGTCGTCGATAGTACTCCTTATTGGATGAGTAAACGCTGGCTGGTCCCTGCAGAGAGTTTGATGAGAATTCTGAGGTCGGAGAGGTAAACACTTCATCAAACACCGAGTCCCGCTTAGCGTCTCCAGTGTTGACAGTGAGAGGCCGTTTCTGCACTCGTGTGGGAGGGGGCAGGCTTGCCGGCGTTATTGGCCCGCTGTTGACAGGAATAGCCTTCATGTCGTAAGAGGGCTCCTTAGCAGCAGCACATGAGCCAGCACCAGAGAGCCGCAGTAGCAGTTCAATCACTGACTGAACCATATGCAGCAAGTACAAAATCACGATGGCGTTGTTGATGATGAGAATGGAATAAGCAATCCAGTCCTTGGTGTAGTTGCCCACTTCCAAGCTTTCGATAAAGGTTACCATCAACAACACGATTGTAATCCGCACAAAGGAGAGCACGCTGCTGATGAGGTTCATGTTGGTCACCCGATCGTATGGCCTGTGAAACAGAATGAAAATGAGGTAAGCCAGCTCGGTCGCAGCAAGGAGCGAAATTTGCGCCAGACCGGACTTCTGAACTCCGCCAATACTGATTCCTCGAATCAGCGTCACGACGAGCTCAAACAAAAAGAACGAATACCTGGCGGGGTGGAAGGTGCTGTAAAGCGTTCCGTAGAGCAACAGCTTGTCTAGCTCAAACAGCATTCCCCTTGGTCGCACAGTAAATATTTTGAATGTGATCCAACAGGCGCCAGCCAGCCATGCGAGCATGAAGATAACTGCAAACGCCGCCTGAGCACGCGGGGAACCGTGGTCCTGAATGATTTGCACTTGGAATATGCAATAAGTCAAAATCGGCAGCGCAAACAGATTGAATATCATTCGAAATGCCATGCCTCCCAAAAACCTAAAGCAGTTGCGGCGCAACTCTCTCTTTTCTGTAGGATCGCGCTCCATAAAGTAGCGGATTGTACATCCAATGATTGAAACAAGCATGACTCCAGCAAAGATAGTGAAGAAGAACGAGATGAATGAGACCCACACGGCGGAGTCCGAGTGAATCTCCATGATTCTAGCCATCCTGCCGAGGCCGTACTTGCCCTGTACGGCGTAAAGCCCGTCCGTGAGCGCTCGCGTTGCTTTGCTGGGCACTAGCTGTTTCGGAAACAGGAGTGTCGTCCATGAGGTGAGCGCAACTACTGGCTGGAAGAAGCCAGGATAGTCAAGGTTGAGCGTTGCAGTGAAAAAGTAAAACTGCAGAAATTTGATAAAATCAAACGTGCCTGGCGTGATGAGTCTGATTGCATTCGAATGGCCTCCGTAATTGCTTGTTAGGTAAAAGATATTTTTGCTGCCGCTCCAGGGGTTCCAGACGCCAAAGAAAAAGTACACAGCAATTGACAGGACAAAGATGCCCACGATGCCAAACTGTTCCACGTAGCTGATATATCTGGGCAGTATTGGCGTGATTTCGACCTGCACACAGCCTACTACCTGGGAGTTCGCTGTGGGGTCAATAATGTAGAATGTTGTGTCGAACGAGGTTAGCTGGTAGTTTCCTGTAAAGTTGAGCTGGAATTCGAAGGACGAATTATTGGGCCCGAATGGACATTGTCCAATAACTTGATCGCAGAATCGGAGATAGTCATCGTAAAGTTCTGTTCGGAGGACTGACGCTTCCACGCGTAGTGTTGCTAAAATTAGTACCACAAACTCAACACAACAGATAGCCGACTAAATATAACCGATGAGTCTTAAAACACTCTTAAAACGCATCGGAAAGTCTCTTCTTCTCATATAGTACCCATTCTTGCTTGGTCGCCTCTCCTGGCTGCGCTTACTCACTGTACTTATTCGTGCTGGCGTCCAAATCGATCAGTGCGCCTCCGTGTACCGTGCCGTTAATCACAAACTTCAGCGTGTTGCTTGACGAATTGGCGGGATTCGAATAGAAAGCGTCCACGGCGTTTGGCTGAAAATAAGGGCTGTCCTCCACATGGCCCAGACAATTAGTAAAGGCCACATTGGCGCCCCAGGCTTGGGTCGCCAACGACAGCAACGTCCACCAAATCATCTCAGCGCATAGAATAGAAATGCTGCGCGGCCTGAGGCCAGTTAGTGTACAGGGCGTGGGACTGAGTGTCTAAGATGGGGCTGTGTTGTATGGTCGCATCGCACCTTGGCTCTCTGTAATAAGGTTGACAACCACGCGCAACTTACACACAGTCTTTTGATTCACATTCAAATAACCTGTAGCTAGCAAATTCATATAACGATTACTTGGATATTCTATATATTGCACCTGTCTGCTGCCTACACGTACTGTAGTCGAAACTAGCCCCTGGTGGGGTCTGTTAATAGTTTCAGGGGCCATCCCGTGTGCGTGCAGTACCAATCCGTTCAGTGACCAGTCGTCAGTGGGTGGCAGCGGACAGTTTGAGCATACCTTCTTTCCATAACGTGTTGAATCTAGAATGTTACCTAACGTTTACATGGTAGTGGCTGTTTTCCCGACACTCGGGGTGAGTGTGACCTTACCGCTCCTGCAGCGCACCTGCAGCCGTGCGACAAATTTCGGGTGCAGCTGCGACAAAATACCGCCGGCCCACAAACAAGGTTTACAATGTCATTGTCAACCTCAAATATAAAGTTTGACACTCGCCTCCTGCAACTTCCCAGTGTATCCTGGCCAGACGCCTCATGAGTCGCCGAGCCAAGACCAAGGCGATCAGTGGAGTCATCACCGAGTCATCCGCGCCTCATCATGCATTATCATAATGTGCATGTCGGGACAGTTTCAGCAAAAAAATTTCTTTCCGGTACATTGTCGGCGGGTGATCAGTGATGCGGACGTCATGTGACCATTAAAAGGCTACTTCACCTTCGGCTTACCCTCGTCTCCGCTCAGTGGCCGCACATACACTTCCGCCGCCGCTGGACCTGCGTTTTCGATCGGGTTGGAAACATACGAATCATTCGAGGTTCCAACAGCCAGCATCGTCCCATCCCGATTCACATCCAGCGATACCACCGAATAGTTCAGTTTCTGGTACTGCCGCAGCCTCTTCTTTGCCTTGTGGTCCCACAGACATACGGTAGCATCTGAGCCTCCGGTGAAGAACGTGCCGTATTTTGGATGAAAGGCCAGAGCGTTCACTGGAGTGACTGTATCCACGTTGTTGACCTTATCCTGTATCCTATGACACTTGAACGCGTACTTCTTTGCCTGACTCTCCGGCGCCGGATCAAAAAACTCCACAGCGACTCGGCCCTCGATAGACGTGCACGCGTATCCAACACCATCGGGTGAGCACCGTACTGTCCTCGTGGGAAACTTGAGCGAAGATTCTCTCCTCTGTAACGGTTCTTTGACATTTCGCACGTCGTAGATGTGAAACTTTCTATCCGCCATTCCAACCACCAACATGTTTTTTATTGAGTCCATCGCAAACACTTTGCCGGGCAGCTCAATGAACCTCGAGGAATTGCTGCTTCTCACGTCAATCTGCTGCAGCTGCCGGTCCCAAGCACCCGTTACTAGACAGTTCGCGTCCGTGTAGCATAAACTCTTGATAGCCTGTGTGTGGTCTTTTCCGACAATGTCCTTCTGTCCCGTAGCCAAATCAACGCGATAGGCTCGTCTCTCCAGCCCTCCAGTATAGGCAACGTTCGCACGGGGGTCCCAAGCACAGTCCAATAATGGGGCATTGAAAGAACCGCACAGCTGAAATTTGACGTTCTCTTTGACGTCGTATAGCCGAAGTTTGCCGTCCCAGCTCGTTACCAGTAAATGGCTGTCATGATGAGGTGAGAATCGAACTGTGCTCACCAAATCCTGCGGTGATCCGTTTAGCAGAACACTCATGGTGTGTTTGTCGTTCTGCGGCTCTGATCACAAACGTTGCGCGTCAACCGCGAGCCGGTATCCACCGCGATGAGACTCTCGCTGCCTTTTCGGATTATCTTCACACGGACAAAAAAGCCAAACAAAACCTGATCGCGTCACAAATTCCATGGGACTGCTTTAATCATGTCTTCGCCTGATTGCCCTTGCGAGTGTTTTCAATGCGGTCAGCGGGTTTGCGTGCGCTGTTCCTGGCACTGGCTCACAAACTACATGTCATGACCTGGGTTTAACACAATCTGACGCTCGTCAACATAATCTGGGGTTCCACAGCACGGGCATCATTGCCACGGAGTCCCGCTGAGTGACTGACACTGTCATAGCATACCTTGCGACTAGCCTGGTTTCCTCAAGTGCTTCTTGAACTCGATAAGACTGACAATTCCGATCAAGGTTATCCGGTGGGCAAGGCTCCAAACTGGACGCAGTCGTACAGCTGTTCCGGGTCTCAGCAATCTTCTTTGGGTCAGGATAATGAGCCCGAACAGTCACACTTGTTATTTCCGGCATATTACATGTGGCCATAGAAGTAGCGCAGCAGTTATGGGGCTTAAGTGATGCCCAGTTTTCAGTCACGAATGCTTTCTCGTTCGGCTCTGTGCTGGTACAACATCACATGATCCAAGCTGATCCTAGTTGCGAAGATCGAGTCAAACTCGGGTGACTTTCCTTTCCGTACACGCCATTTAAGCCCGGTGCATATAGGTCTTTGGAAATTCAGCGTCTTGTGCTTTGATCACTTCGCAGTACAAGGTGAGGTACCTGCATGAGCCGCACTTTCATTTAAGAACAATCTGAATCGCATTGGATACTACAGCGGTGATTAACTCGATTGCTGATCCTGTAACCGTGCAGTAATAAAGATGTGCACAGTAGGTCGCTACTGAGATGCTTTGTATGGCAAGTTTTAGCGGTCACCATTTCGAGTGTTGATGAATTATTGAGCATGCAGAGACTGTCGCCTGGTAGACGACCGACGGGCTCTCACTGCACGCACCGCAATGCGTTCAACAGACTTGCCTACATGTTTCCTGATGCCGTAGAACCGGTGCCCAGCCAAAAACAAGAGAATCATCATCATCATATCTAGCCAGACCAGAGGCCGGTCAGATTTCTCATTGCCAAATCGTGTTACTAGGTTGAAGGTTTCCTCAGGAACCTCCATTTCGCTCCAGGTTCCAGAAAACATTGAGGAAAGAGAGGTCTACGAGTGCGGCGTGGCTGGTTCAAACCAATTTTCAACCCTTACCTCAAGCCAATATCACGTGCACATAAACTGACACAGCGATATCACTTATCAACATCATCTCCACCATAGTTGATGGCCTAGCTGTGGGACATGCTTGGAAATAATCGGACGCCTGCGCACGAGCGGCGACCTAGCTCGTCCAGTATCAGATCTACGCAGTCGCAGAGTCCGACTGTTGCGCCTCCGAGCCCGTATGGCAACTTTACGGAAAAACTGATGGAGCGGGCGTTTTCCGCTGCATTGCCTGCTGCCATGCCCAGTTCAACCTCTTCTAATCTAAGAGAAAAGAGGCAGAAGGAACGGCCGCCATTGTCGATACCGGTGACGAGTCGTAATTTCCGGAAAATGACTTCTCGCATGACTAAAGTCTTTGAGACCATCTACCTCATCCAAGAGATCTTCACCTGGGAGCAGCCTTCCCTGACGCTTTCTGTCATTTCTGTCTACTCATTCATCTGTCTGAATCCCAGGCTCATTCCTCTGATTCCGTTGATTGCGCTCTTTGGAATCATGGTCCCAGCATATGTTGCTCGGCATCCACCAGAGCCATCGCCGCTAGAGAGAAACCCCGTTCCAGCCAAAGGACCCCCGCTTAAGGAGCCAAACACCCCGAAACCTGTCCCAGATCTATCGAAAGAGTTCTACATGAACGTGGTGGACACCCAAAATAGCATGCTCGACTTTAGTACCGCCCACGACGCCGTTGTGGACGCCCTGGCAATTGGCTACTTCGAGGATGAGTCTAGATCATCCATGGCCTATCTATTCCTCATCTTTTGCACCGTTACCGTATACTGGGTGACGCCCCTATTTACACGCTATCTTCCCTGGAGGCTGGTGTGCCTGCTTGCAGGGTGGGGTCTCTTTGCATTGACTTATCCAGGGTTTGAGACACATTATGAGGACGCCCAACTCAACTCCCAGGAATGGATACAGGAGAAACTCGTCAAGCTCGACACCTTTGCATCACGTGAGTTTGTCGTTGGCCCAGCTGAGAGGCGACAAGTGCAAATCTTTGAGTCTCAAATGTACGACAACAAAAAGTCGCTGTGGATGGACTCATTCTACACCAGCTTTCCTGTGCTGCAATTGACTTGCGAGGACACACTAGACAACAAAACACTGGCATTGTCCGAGATTCTGCCCCCTACAGAATGGACCTTCATGCCGGACTCAAAATGGACGCTCCACCTGTCGCCAGAACATTGGGTTCACAACCGATCCCTGAGCAAATTCGTTGACGTTGACAAGGACGAGAAATGGGTCTACGACTACGCCGACAAACAGCGGGTGCGCCTTTCGCGCACTCGGCGCTGGGTGAGAACTTGCCAGCGGACCTGTGAGTGACCAACCCACGTCCATGCACATTTATAAAACTTTCACGACCCGATCCATGACTGCCGACCGCCACGACTGCTCCGAAACTAATGATCAATCTATATAATACAATCTAATCCATAATACATTTTCCATAGCCATTGTGGCTGAATCAAAAAGCTAAGTCTAACCGACCCATTGTCTGGCATTGATAAACATCTGCAGCCATGGACCCTGAGTGAACTCAGCATTAGGTGGGTACCACGAGTTGCCCTCTCGGATGGTTGTTCGCTCGGGATGCGGCATCATGGCCAACACACGGCCGTTGGGTGTGCTGATGCCGGTAATTCCGTCGGGAGAACCGTTGGGGTTGTATGGATATTTTTCCGTCACTTTGCCGTAGTTATCAACGTACCGCACCACCGTCAAGTTTTCGTGTTGGAAGTTCTTGTAAGCCGCGTCGCTGTCGAACTGGACTCGGCCCTCACCGTGCGCAACAGCAATTGGCAGCTTGGATCCACGCATACCGTTGAGGAAGATACAGGAGTTGGAGTTACTACCCTCGTCCAGGATCTCAACCATCACAGTTCGGCCCTCGTACTGCTCAGAGGCGTTTCGCTCGAACGATGGCCAGTTCTCGGCCCCTGGGAGAATGCTCTTCAGTCGAGAAAGGAACTGACAACCGTTGCAAACACCCAAGGCGAAAGTGTCCGTTCGCTCGTTGAAGAAGTTGTAAAACTCCTGCTTGACGTTCTCGTGGAACAGAACGGACTTGGCCCAACCATTACCAGCGCCCAGAACATCACCGTACGAGAAACCACCACAGGCGGCCAGACCAACAAAGTCGGTCAGACTAACCCGGCCACTGAGCAGATCAGACATGTGAACGTCGACGGCTGTGAATCCAGCTGTCTGGAAAGAGTAGGCCATCTCCATGTGGCCGTTGACACCCTGCTCTCGCAGAATTGCGACTCGTGGTTTGGTGGTCAACACGTTGGACAAAGGCGCCATCTCGTACGACAGCTTGTATGACAGACCTGGGTCGGAGTTGTCCAAAATGGTGCTGAACTCCTGGTCGGCAGACTTGGGGTTGTCTCGCAGTCGCTGCATCTTGTACGAAGTCTTAGCCCACACCTGCTGCAGAGCACCTCGAGTGTCCTGCACAACAACCTTGCCATTGTATCGAACAGTGATGGCCTGGTCCTTGGAAGAATTGAGCTTGCCGACCACAGAGATGGCAGCAGCTGGCACACCCTTCTCAGTGAGAACAGACTTGAAAGCCTCGACATCGGCAACCTGGAACAGGGCACCCAACTCCTCGGAGAAAAGACCTGCAATTGCAGAGGAGCCGCCAGTGACGTCAAGGTCGATACCGGTTCGACCAGCGAAGGCCATTTCCACGGCAGTGGTGATCAGACCACCATCGCTTCGGTCGTGGTAGGCAAGAACGATGTTGTGGTGCTTGTGCAGCTCCTCGACAGCTTTGAGGAAAGACTTGAGGACGGCAGCGTCCACGTTTGGAGCCTCGTCACCAACCTGGCTGTAGACCTGGGCAACAGCCGAGCCACCCAGCCGGTTCTTGCCGAGGGCCAGGTCAACGAAAACAAGCGAGGAGTCGTCAACCTTCTGCAGCTGTGGAGTCCAGGTTCGTCGAGTGTCCTCAATTGGAGAGAAGGCGGTGATGACAACGGACATTGGAGCAACGACCTCCTTGTTGTCCCACTTCATCTTCATGGACATGGAATCCTTTCCGACTGGGATAGCAATTCCCAGTTCTGGACACAGATCCAGGCCGATAGCCTGGACGGCCTCGTACAAGACGGCACCCTCTCCCTCATGAGATGCAGCAGACATCCAGTTGGCAGACAGTCGCACCTGTTCCAGGGCCTTGACGTCAGCGGCGTACAGGTTCATCAGGGACTCTGCCACGGACATCTTGGCGGAGGCACCACCACTGATCAAGGCCAGCGAAGGTCGCTCACCCATGGCGAAAGACTCACCAGTGTAAATCTCAGAGCCATGAGAAGTGATGGTGACGGCCACGTCGGCGACGGGGGTTTGCCAAGGTCCAACCATCTGTTCTCGAGCAACCAGACCGGTGATGGATCGGTCACCAATGGTGATCAGGAAGGACTTGGAACCGACAGAAGGCAGAGAGAGGACTCGGTTGAGAGCCTCATCGACCTTAATCTTGTCAGTGTCGAAGGGGGTCAGCTTGAGAGGCTTGGTAGTAGCGACCCGTCCAATCTTTGGAGCTTTTCCGAACAGAACTGACATTTCCATATCGATTGGAGTAGAGTTGAGCAGAGAGTCGTTGAGGACCAGTCGCTTCTCGCTAGTGGCTGTACCAACGACAGCGTAGATGGCTCGCTCTCGCTCGCAAATAGCCTTGAAAGTCTCCAGGTCGCTCTGAGCAACACCCAGAACGTATCGCTCTTGAGCCTCGCAACACCAGATCTCCATAGGAGACAGACCTGGCTCAGCGTTTGGAACGTCTCGTAGCTCGAATCGAGCACCAAGGTCATTGTCGTGAACCAGCTCAGTAAGCGCGTTGGACAGACCACCGGCACCCACATCGTGGATGGACTGGATAGGGTTCATGGCGCCCAGAGCTGTACAGGCGTCGATAACCATTTGGGCTCGTCGCTGCATTTCTGGGTTGCCTCGCTGGACGGAGGCGAAGTCAAGCTCGGCAGAGCCCTCACCAGAGGAGACGGACGAGGCGGCACCACCACCAAGACCAATAAGCATGGCTGGACCACCAAGGACAATCAAGGCAGAGCCTGGTGTGATCTTTCGGTCTTTCAGAGCGAACTGCGGTCGAATAGCGCCGAGACCACCAGCAATCATGATTGGCTTGTGGAAGCCTCGGATCTCGTTCTTTCCAGCAGCGTTGGTGACGTTGGTGGTCAGAGTTCGGAAGTAACCACCCAGGGCTGGTCTACCAAACTCGTTATTGAAGGCGGCAGAACCAATGGGGGCCTCAAGCATAATGTCAAGAGCGCTGGCAATGTGGCCTGGCTTGCCAACGTCGAGCTCCCATGGCTGGACAGACTCTGGGATGAGCAGGTCAGATACGCTGTAACCAGACAGACCGGCCTTGGACTTGGAACCTCGTCCGACGGCACCCTCGTCTCGAATCTCACCACCGGAACCGGTAGCGGCACCAGGGAATGGAGACACGGCGGTTGGGTGGTTATGGGTCTCGACTTTGGCCAGATAGTGAACAGTCTCTTTCTGGAGAGTGTAGACCTGGCTTTTTGGGTCAGGAGCGTAGAAGTAGGCGTCGGAGCCCTCCATAACGGCAGCGTTATCGGAGTAGGCAGAGACAGTGTACTGTGGGTGCTTCTGATGGGTGTTTCGGATCATCTTGAAGAGCGAGAAAGCCTTGTTTTCGTCGTCGATTTTCCAGTCAGCGTTGAAAATCTTGTGTCTGCAGTGCTCAGAGTTGACCTGAGCAAACATGAAGAGCTCAACGTCGGTGGGGTCTCGCTGAGAGAAGGCAGAGTTCAGGTACTGGATCTCTGGCTGGTCAAGGGCGAGACCCATAGACTTGTTTGCCTCGGCGATGGCATTTCGTGGGACGCTGACGAGTGGCTTTGGCTCGTGGTGAGCGAAAAGGTCGTTCTGGTCGGGGGAGGTGGAGAGAATGACCTTAGTTAGCGTTGTACATGCCGGATGCGGTCACAGATCGGCAATAGGCGGTTAATAGCAACTCATTGCGAATTGTCAATTTCTGATATGATTTCGGTATCACTGGTATTTTGCTGGCGGTATTCCTAATAGTAAAGCGTTAAATGAGGTCATCGGCTCATCCATCGGTCAGCCGTACCGCTATGACTCAACAGTCATCGGCGACATTGATCACTCTTGCCTGCAACTTTCTCAATGCCTGCTGCCCTCGTTTACTCCGCAATAGTTGGCCACCGAAATAAGCGCCGCCCGCCAAGTTCTCGCTTAGTACTCACCTGAGTCATTCGATCGTAGACGAAATCCAAAAAGACGCCGGACTTGAGGTGCTCGTTCAGAGGGAAGCCCTTTCGGACCTTAATCACCATAGCCAGACCCCTCTCAATCCTCTCGACCTTGGAGAGGCCGCAGTTCTGGGCAATGTTGGTAGCCTTAGACGACCATGGCGAGATTGTGCCCGGTCGAGGAATCACCCGCAACAGATAAGTGTCGTCGGGCAAATCCACGTTGGACGAGATGGACTTGACAAGCACACTAGTGAGCTCGTCGGAGAGATCAGGCTGAGAGTCGTAGTGCAAGAGCGAATCAAGCTTGGCAGACTCATCAGCATCAAGATGCTCCCGAATGTCCACATAGTGAACGTAGATGGTTCTGATGCCCACAACGGCGGACGAGTTGACAGCCGTGTTGATGCTATTAATCAGAGCATTCAACCGGAATGACGAGTACGCCGAGGGACCAGAAAGGACTAGCATCCTGCAATACCGATTAGGTTGTTGGGTAGCACCGTTACGCGAAAAAATTCCCACTAGGTGCACGACAAATTATTCACCACCAAATTATTTCACCCACAATTATTCCACAGCATGGCCCAAGGACTCATAAAGAAAAGTGCACCAAAGACCAACAAGGTCAAGAAGCCGCCGGTCGTCAAGAAGGCGGCCCCTCGGATCATCAACCCAAAGAAGAAAGACGCCGTCAAGCACCACCAAATGTCCAAGAAGCACACGGCCTCGCTGACCGCCGCCACAGAGAAGCTGCTGGCGTCGCGAGTCGGCCATCTGGAGATGCTCAAGGGCACCCGAAGAGAGCTCGAAAAGGCCGAGAAAGAGAAAGCCGACAAGGGCAAGAAGTAAGCCAGACCAGCAGCGCAAAGCGACCAGTGACGTATACACTCTACCCCCAGGTCAAAACGTTAATAAAACCGGTCAAAGGCGAGTGCAAAAAGGTCGAGATTAGGCTCAAGGCGATAGAGGGCTACCGGCCAAGAGTGAAGGACGACCAGCGTGTAATTTAGTTATTTATTTGCATCATTCAGTGGAAGTAGGATTGGCGGCCAGAGGTGGTGACAGACCAATCGAGCGACGGGCTGCTGTCAAAGCTGTCGTGCTGTCAATTTCCTGAATTCCCATAGTAAGGTGTTGCCCGTCATATCTGATGAGCCGCATCCCAAACGATTAATTTCACGAGCAACGACATGTCCTTGAAGCAAGCAATCAACAAGGCCCGGCTGAGCCCACGCCAGGTGAGCTACATCAGCGACTTGGTCCGAGTCGACCAGGCCGGCGAGGTTGGCGCTGACTACATTTACGCTGGCCAGCACTTTGTCTTTTCTCACACTAAGCCATCTCTCGCCCCGCTGATCAAACACATGTGGGCCCAGGAAATTCACCATCACAAGACGTTCAATGAGATTCAGGCAGAGAGCAGGGTCAGGCCCTCGCTGCTGACCCCGCTGTGGAAGGTGGCTGCGTTCAGCCTGGGCGTGGGTACGGCGCTTATGGGTAAAGAGGCGGCTATGGCCTGCACCGAGGCTGTCGAGACAGTCATTGGCGGACACTACAACAACCAATTGCGGTGGCTTCACCAGCAGTTTCCGGCCGAGAACGACGAGAGCACTGACATGGGAAAGCTGAAGCTGTTGATCAAGCAATTTCGAGATGATGAGTTGGAACATCTCGATACCGCGGTGGCCAACGACTCCCAGAAGGCCGTTCCTTATATTCTGCTGACAGAGACAATAAAGAACGGATGCAGGGTGGCCATCAAGGTGGCCGAGAAGATTTAGAGTACTTCTAGACTGTACATAGTATTTATTAACATCCACTTGAAAGCCCCATGGTGCTATTCGTGAAGGGAATAGCGAGAGTCTTGCCGACTTACCGGTTCGGATAAGCCCAGGCGTGTGCCGAGTGACGTTCGCTACTTGAGCCAGTTGTTGACCAAGAGTATAATCACTAGCTAGCCTTGTGAAATCTCGAGTTCATTTCTCTGGCCTTCCTGATAAACTCAGCAGCCTTTCCGGTCGCCGGGCCCTTAATGTCTCTCTCGAAATCAAACTCCTTGTCCTTTGCACCCTTCTTTGCCCTGTGCTCGTCCACTAGCGAAGGCTGGTCGCTTTCAGGTACTTCCTCAAATGTTGTTTTGTTGGTCTCACGCACATCATATGTTCTCTTCTTGAAAGTCTTTGGATCGTAGGTCTCTCCAAGCGCCAGATTCATCCAATTTGAGCGGTCACTGTTGGCTTTAGGTTCAGGCTCTGCTCTTTCGCGAAGTCGCTTCAGCGCCTCCTGCTCTGCCTGTTCATTGGTGAGATCAGCACTAGGAAGCGACGGTCCAAAGTCGTCGTCTGAACTTGACTCTTCGTCATGTGCAGTTTCTGACGCCGGTGTCTCTTGGACGCTGATACCCTGTAGGACTCTCCCTCGTCGCTCAGCCCTGAGCTTCTGAATGTCCTCGGGAACAGCTGGGCCAATGAAACCAGTCATTGTCTGATCAGTTATCGCGTTTATCAACTCATGATGTGTGCGCGCATCTCACCTCGATTCTATCCACTCCTAGACAATGAGGGCATCGTTACTAGCGCTGGCGTTTGCGCCACTTGTGTACGCTAACTGCGATTCTGCAAACGTTTACGTCCTCTCACACGATGCCGAGCCAGTCACCAACGCGCCGGTGCTCAACACCCGGCAGAGCCAGATGGTGTTGGCTGACCTGGTTGGAACATCCAAGCTCCACGAGCCCTCTGTCCAGGACATTGGCCTGATCAGGGCCCTGAACGGAAAGACTACACTTTTTGGAAAGAAGACCAACCCCATCGTCGTTGTCGTGGAAGGCGTCAAGGGCGATCTGCTCGACATCGAGCCAACCTTCAAAATCGACAGAGCCCCAAGCGTGGAACTGTGGAAATCTCACTTCAGCAGGATTGCTGAGCAGCTCAACCAGCTCACTGGCAAAGTCGCTCACTCAATTGCCGAGGGCGTCTCCATTCTCACCAACCACGCCCATAAGCGAGAGGTCAACGATATTGAGCACCCTGACTTTGAGGAGGGTCAGGTCCTCAAGGACCTGTCTGTCCTCAGCTCTCTCAAGAGCACCATCATTCACAACGACGGCGCGCTCGTTCACCTCAGCTCGCTCAGTGGCCTGGAGGAGGGGGACTACGCCAAGGCTCACCAGGCTATCAAGGAGTCTCTCATGAGCCTGGCCGACGAGACTGTCAAGCTCGCCATCGTCGCTCTGCCACCAAAGACCTGCGACACCCGACTGTCTTCCCGAGACGGTGGCTACGAACAATGCATGAAGAGCACCGACAACTGCTCTGGTCACGGTGACTGTGTCAAGGTCGGCGCGAAGTACGCGTGCAAGTGTGGCAAGACCTACGATGACAAGAAGCGAAAGACTACTCAATGGGGTGGTAATGCCTGTCAAAAGAAGGACGTCAGTATCGAGTTTCAACTCTTTTTCTGGACTGGCCTCGCTATTGTTGGTGCCATTTACTGGGGTATCGGCCTCCTAGTCAGCGTGGGCAGCGAGCCCACCCCAGGCGTTCTGAACCTCGCCAAGAAGGCTCAGTAGTCATACAGACACTAGTGACTCAAAGTAGAGCCCTGTAATAACCAAATTCAAGTAACGACAAATTTCCTAGAATATCAACGTAACCTTTACAACCCTACAAAACAAGCACAATAGATACATTATATTACTTGTGCAATGGTCCTCGAATATGCCATGTCCCGCTGCAGGTCGCATTGATAAGTTGTGATATAATTAGCCGTCGTGGGCCGCGTAATCACGGCACGGCACCTCCGCCTATGTGCTGCTTAGACCAATCCATCGTACAAGTTCAGAGCAGAAACAATGCTAGGATCCACCTTGCTTCCCTCTCTGAACTCTTCCAACGTAATCTTTCCGTCCTTGTCCGCGTCCATCAAGTTGAAGATCTTTGCTACCCGCTTCTCTGGGGTTGATTCGTCCTCGGGTAGCTTCACCATAGATCCAACCATCTTGTGGATAGCGGTAACTATATTTAGCATCTCCTCGTAGCTGATAAGTCCATCCCGGTCGATATCGTAGAGCTGGAAGGCCCAGTTTATCTTCTCCTCAAGCGTACCTCGAGAAGTTATGCTGAGCGCGACGATGAATTCCTTAAAGTCGATAGTGCCGTTCTTATCCTTATCAAAAACATTGAAGACGTATTGAGAGAAAGTCGATGGATCGCCAAAGGGAAAGAATTGCTTGTAAATCTTCTGAAACTCTTCCTTATCGAGCTGCCCGCTAGGACAGTCCTTCAGGAAACCCTTGTACCATTGCTGAAGCTCTTTCCTGTCAAAGTAGGTCGATTTCTTGAGATCCTGAAGCTCTTCTTTGGATAGCTTGGACGCGGCTTTTCCCATTATACTCTTAGATAGGCGCCGTGGTTGATAGTATGTACTATGTGGTCCGAAAGTCCGATGGGAGGTTATCGAAGGCTCTCTGTGGTGGCAGTGCGCTTGGCAGTGCCGCGGCGGCCCTACCAACGTTTGATCGCCACTACAAATGTGATTTCGTAATTTCGTTATTTCGTTAGAGGCATTATGTGATTATATGCATGAGGTTAGACGGTATTCTTTAGACCTCCCACAGATTCCCGCACATCTTCTCGTCAAACCACCTACTCAGTCCGTCCCTAATAGTGGCCATTCTGGCGTCAAACACGTAGTTCTCCACCTTGACGTACCTCAGTCTTGGTTGCACCCGCGCCAGCCTCGAGACTGTATGCGAAAGGCGTATCGTGTCTTCATATAGATAGGAGCTCGGCTGTCCCAGGTAGGGTTTAGCCTTCGAGTTGATAAGCTGCAGGTACTCAAGATGCGCAAGGTACTTTATCCAGCCGATTTCTTGTGGGATAGAAACTCGAAGGCACCGGAGTCTCTGACACTGAGCGATACTGTTAATGAGCGGGGTGATGGGCTCGTCCATCACCTCCACCATGAGACGTGTCAGTGTTTTTTGTTGCAATGAAATAGCGTCGCCAAAGTCCCGTAGATTCTCCATGTATCCTCGAATTGTCAGTTCCAGAAGCTCCAGATTCTGGAAACTGGAAATGAATTTCGGAACGTGCGACATGGGCACGACTGTCTCGTCGTTCTGGTCCTGCTCAACCCAGTCTAGTGTAAGCTTCGTCACATTTGGGAGCCGGCCCATCAGTGCGTTGAGAAAAGTGTCTTCGCGATAGACTTCTCGTCCTACCAGCGCCAGCTGAGTCAGCTTAGAGAGGTCCACACACTTGGCGATGGTTTCCACGTCTTGTGGCTTGACACTGAACCCGTCCAGGCCTAGTCGGGTGAGGTTAAGCTTGCCTTTTCTGGTCTTCAAAGTCTCGTGCAACACTCCGAAAAACGACTCGCATGCCTTCCGCTCAACCTCCAGCTGCACGTAGCTCTGGGCGTTGAACGTGGCAAATGCGAATCCGCTGCCCACTTGGTGGCTAAAGTGAAGATCCCGGCCGAGATACAACGTCTGCAGCTGGCTCCTCAGCCTTTCCGACTTGCCAATCAGCGATGCGAGGTGGGTAAGTACGTCGCAGCACACAAACGGCCGAATGACGAGATGCGTGAGGTTTGCAAAATGCATGCTGGATAGCTTGCTGGTGAATGCGTCGTTTCTGATGGCCATGTCCAGCGATAAGGTCGTGATGGCATTAGTGGTAGGAATCTTGTGCAGCATGTCTACTGTGAGCTCTGGTGATGAATTCCACACAAGACAACGCAGGTTGGTCAAACTAGGAAAGATTTGTGCAATGCTCTGCTTGATTTCCAGGTCTGGGATCTCTAGCGAGTCGTAGCACTCCCAGCGCCGGACAAAGCCTGCTTTCTGACAGTTGTCTGCCTTAAGCGCCCTTAGACATTCTCGGAGTCCACCAACTGTTCGAACTGCTGTGTAGCAGAAATGTGTATCCCCTGTCGTGGTGGCTGCACGGCGTGTCTTTGCATTCTCTCTATTTGAGTGTCGTCGCGAGGAATCGAAAACAATGCATTGGTACAGACGCGAAACGGTGCTCTCGTATAGCGCTCGGCACGTTAAACTGAGATGAAACGCATCCGCCTGCTGGAGTTCCTGTGCAACCATCTCTCGGACCTCAAAGGGAGTCTCCTGCAAACTAATCCTAGGCTTGTCCACCCTTTTCCGCAACATCATAGGCTTCCTCACTAGCAGGCCGGCAAGCATGCCGTCGTCACTATATCTCTCCAGCTTCAGGTCCATTTTTCATTGCAAGTGAGCGAAACGGCAGGTCACTCCGTATTGCTAACTTTACGTAGTCCGGGTCACGTGGCGCAAGTCAGGTGATGGTCAGGTGACTGGTCCAAAACCTTTACGGAGGCGCGATAATGTCAACTGTGCAGTTCACTGGTTCACTCAAACATAGGCAGGTGGGACTTTTATAGTCACAGGTATTGGAAACCGGAGCATGGGGTGATGGGATAGCGGATGTCCGAATATGCATTGGGACTTTCCCAATTTGGAAATAATTGATCTGATAACTCAACAACAAAAAGCAAAGCGCCGTTTCGTCGTGACTGCTCACAAACGACGCTGTTTCTATGTTTTGTACGCTTTCGCAAACTTATGTTATTAAACACGATATCTCTCCTTCATATAAGTTACGGCACAGCTCAGTCTCCTAGCCCCTCACCACCTGACGAGCACTTTACGCATAATACGCACCGGCAGGATCGGCAACGTGCCCCATCCGAAGCTCGCCCGTGTGTTCGGAGAAGCTGTCAGCGTAGTTTGCAGCACGCTCGGATCAGATAATTTAAAGTTTAGTCATTGGCAGCCGATAGCGGAACGACTATCGGCTAAATTTTCGTACGGCCTCGTAGGCTGTGTTATGAATTAGCTAGCACAACGTACAATACTCAACTGAACGCAAATCAATAAATAATTAAGTGGCACCCGACCAATTCTAGGTGTTTTCCAGACCAGCTGATTGTTATACGAACGGACTGCTGAATGTATTGTAGCAGCGCATTTCTTTATACATCACGTGTCTTCTACTGCCCTAAGCATGCTGAATGTTCAGCAGATTCACAGCATCGATCTTTGGCACACCGCCGCGCCAAATGCAGGGTGATCTAATAATTTGTGCAAATGACTCAATACAGATACAGTCAGGCCCAATAACCTTATGGATCAGCGTAAGGGCGTAACCCGTTACTAGCAGAGAGAACTAGCATGTTGCATGCGCATGCGTCGTCTGAAATCGTCACTCTCGCTGCTCTCCAACTCAATATTTAGCCGGTCACAGCGAAATATTGCTTGAGGAAACAACTAAAGTGTCTTATACTCTGCCACGGTCGCTCATGCCACCTAATGTTTATACTAATGATGCCATGAATTTGCATTTCGACAATTCATATAGGGTTAGGGTTTGTGCGGCTTGATTCAGCGGCTAAATATGCCCTACGCTCCTCAGCCACATCAATGGGCGTGTGGCGCAGTTGGTAGCGCGTTAGATTTGCATTCTAAAGGTCTCTGGTTCGATCCCTGACTCGTCCAAGCTTCTCTTTTTGCTTTGAAGTCCTGTTCTTGTTCAGGTAGCACTGGAGATGTCTGGCGTGGTTGTCGTGGTGATGATTTTGAGTTGGGTGTTGGCGCGCAGCCCTAGCCCACATCTGCCTCATCGATCTTGACTGGTCAACTAACAGTAAAAGTTAATTTAATTCGCACTGTAAGGAGCCTGATGTAACAGCCAGGCCTCTAAAACCTCGAATACTGAGGATATAGTCCATCACCTTGATCACTCCTGCTACCAGTCAACGCCAAGTCGAGATCGAGATGATTACATTCCGTGATCAAGACATAAATATTGACATCACGCTCACTAAAATCAATGAAGCCAGTAGTGTTACTAGCGCTACTTTCAATTGCGCAATGCGTCAGTTTTGATGACATTATGAACGCATTTGATATGTTTAACGCCAACGCCAAAAACCTTGGAATTTTGCTAGGAGAGGTCGCTAATCAACAGCTCAAAGACCAGAACCTCCTCACCTTGTCAATGGGTCAATGCCTAATGTACCTCAACTCCACAGCTTTTGACTTGAACTCAGTCAACAAGTTAAACTCGGACCAAGCTAAAAAGTTCGTCAAGGCACTGAACGCGACAAACACAGCTCTGTCACAGATTGGAGACACGCTAGAGAAACCTATTATATTTCATGATCCTGACAATCTTGCAAATGGATTTGGTGGCCTGAGGGTGTTGTTTGGAAGCATTTTCAGCACAGCTGAGGGCGAAGTACCAAAGGGTCAAAGAGGGCAGATCATGCAAGACTCGACACAGATCTCAACTCAACTTTTGAGCATAATCCACCAGCTCATCTAGGGGGCCGGTTCAACAAGTAGACCTAAGGTTTATCAAAGAACGGCCCTTCTCAATATACTTACGACCTAAATGTATGTAGATAATAACGATATTTAACATTAACGCAACTTGTAAAACACCATCTCTTCGTCTCAGCGGTATCCCAATCTTTGAGCTCTCTAGTTCCATCGGCGAGCCAAAATGAGCACACCAAAACACGCACTCAGCTGTAGACTAAGCTAAAATGAACAGCCACTAGGTGAGGTCAACAGAAAGACTGCTCAGAAATAGAATATCGCCCACGTTGAACACAAACAGCAGAGGCTGATGATGGAATTCCACGCGCCGATTTTTTGAAATTCGCGCCGCATAGCATGCGGCTGAAACCCTGGGCCATTAAGTTCTCAAAATTATCTTTTTCAAACAGCCTTGCTAGCTCAATCGGTAGAGCGTGTGACTCTTAAGCTCCCGCACGGGAATGAAAGTCATCACAAGGTTGGGGGTTCAAGCCCCCCGTAGGGCTCTTTTTTGCCGCTAGTAACCCTGTGCGGCTGTATGTTTGAATTTTTTCGTGCGCAGTGAAGTTTACATTGTACATCATGACCAAGGGAAAGAAGCAGGCTGTCAGCCTTTGTATCCCTTCCACATGCATATCAAAGTCTAGATGTCGAACTCAACAGCAGGCTACCCACACTGCTCATCATATCGCCCGAGCAGCTATTCTCTACGGAGTTCAAGAGATTGTGATTTATAAGGTTCCAGAGGAGATTGTGACAGAGGAGCCTGAAGAGAAACCAGCGAAAAAGATCAGATTTGACCAGGAGGGTGATGAGAAGGAGAAGACAGAGGAATCAACCGAGTTTTCAGATGAGATCCGACTGGCTACACTGCTTCAATTCTTCATCACGCCGTCCTATCTACGGGCCGCTATGTTTCCCGAACAAACCAGCCAGCTACAATACGCTAAGAAGCTTCCACGGCTGCCTGGTCTGCCGTTTTTAAGCCACGAGAATAGCAAATACCTGGAGGGCTTAACAGTGCCGAACAAAGTCATCGGAGGACAGATGAAGAAAAAGGGCAGCAGAAAGTCAAAGAAGCAGCTGGAGCTGGAGTCCATGACGAAGTACGTTAATGTTGGTGATAAGACTGTTCTGGAACTTGCAGACAATCAGAAGGCTCCAGTGGGCTCCCGGGTTACTGTTGATGTTGAAGCAAAGAAGATTGTGTCTCCAGAAACAGCTTACCCCAATGACAAGGCTTGGAACTCTGGAACGTATGGTTATGTTGTTAGAGTTGCTTCGGACTTTAGCAAGGTCTTCACGGAGTGTTCAATTGGCTCTGGATACAGCTACACAGCCTACGCCCCATGTGAGAGCTACGCCCAGGCCGATAAGGCCGACATCAAGGTTATTAGCGCCAATGATTTGACTAGCCCAAACTTGCTACTGGTCTTTGGCCAATGGCGAGATGTTTCGAAGGCGGTTGAGAACGACAAGAAGAACTTGGAAGGAATCGAAGGGGCTCACTCTTTGTTTGATGGAAAGCTCAAAACTCCCACGCAGGGCGACTGCAGGACGGAGGATATGGTGTTGATCACCCTCGCCCAGATGAATATTTAAGTCCCACCACATGAAATTAACTTTCTTCACAACCACTTCAAGTTATCAACACTTTATCGTCGGTTATCAATTCAATTGGGATGCTTACGAAAGTCATCTACCTATATCTGGCGTCTACGGCGCTAGCGCTCGGACAGGTAATGTTGCCAATTCATCACAGCGCTAACTCAGCTTGCCTTTGATCTGGGAACATTCCGGAATTCTGACTCTCAATGTGTAATTATTCCCCCGTGATTGAGCAAGCTAATGCAGAAACAGGCATGGGACTACGAAGCTGATTTGGGGTTGATCCGGCCATACACCGATACCGTGCGGGTTTACAGCGCCAGTGGGTGCGACACGCTCAAGACAATGGCGCCGGTCTTAACGGAGATGCGAATGAAGATTATTGTGGGGCTGTGGCCATCTAATCCTAGTCAATTCGAACAGGAGAAGGGCGCTTTGTACCAACACCTGCCGCTCCTGTCTGTCGATAACGTTGCCGGTATCACCGTTGGATCTGAAGCGTTGTACAGAAAGGACATGACAGCGGATCAATTAGCCGACTACATTCACCAGGTGAAGGGGATGATTGCTACAATGAAGGATAGAGACGGCAGGTCATTTGCTGGAGTGCCAGTTGGTACCGCTGACTCGTGGAATATGATTGTGGATGGCGCAAGCACTCCTGTGGTTCAAGCGTCTGACGTTATGTTTGTCAATGCTTTTCCTTACTGGCAGGCTCAGACTATGGCCAATGCCTCATTTTCATTCTTTGACAGCATTATGCAAGCATTGCAGTCTGTGCAAAAGACCAAGGGCAACAATCAAATAAACTTTTGGGTGGGAGAGACTGGTTGGGCTACGGCTGGCGGTCCTTTCGGTCCTTCTGTTCCTTCTGCGGAGAATGCGCAAGAGTTCTGGAAGAAGGGTATCTGTGCGCTGCGAGGATGGGGTGTCAATGTGGCCGCGTTTGAAGCATTTGATGAGAGTTGGAAGCCTGCAACGAGTGGAGTAGATGGAGTTGAGCAGCACTGGGGAGTCATGGATGCACATGGAAATGTCAAGTATGATTTGTACTGTGATTTCAAGTAACTGTTACCAAGCTAGCTATGAAATTTGATGCATCTTTCTGTTTCTGAAATCTCAAGTTTCTGTAGATCACATTCTGTGCACCGTTGGAATGGCGCTGGATGTAAAAAGTCGTGTGTTTAGAGCGCGTGTTTAGATAATACCCGTTTTGGGTCAACGTAAACACCACAATGTCATCCGCTCGTCTACGAAAAGATATAGCTCAGCTAGTCAAGAAGCCACCACCAGATGTCGTCATTTGCGAAGAAGACGGCCTCACTGATCTGTCCGCCATCACTGTGTACATGCTCGGACCTGAGAGCACCCCATACCAAGAGGGCGCTTGGAAGCTGACCCTCAAGATGCCCTCAGACTATCCCGCGTCTCCACCCAAGGCCTACTTTGTGACCAAGATCTTTCACCCCAATGTCCAGCCCTCCACTGGCGAGGTTTGCGTGGACACCCTAAAGCGGGACTGGACTTCGAGCGTTGATCTGTGTCAAATTTTGCTAACAATTCGATGTCTGTTGATTCAGCCCAACCCTGATTCATCTCTGAATGATGAGGCCGGAAAACTTATTCAGGAGGACTATGCGTCCTTTGAACGAACCGCCAGAATTATGACCAAGGTGCACTCTCTGGACCGATCGCTGATTCAGAAGGACCCCGAGACGGCTGAAGTGGTCAAAGCAGCCCCTGCCGGAGTACTACAGCCGTCCAACGCTAAGCCAAAGAAGAAAACAGGACTGAAGCGACTGTAAACGGCAAAAAACGAGCAGAGCGAGCACTACGCTGCCCTTCATGCACAGTTGACCGTTATTTTCAAACCCCTCTTTGCTACAAGTTCAAATCAACCACTGCAAGCACTACACTTCAACAGCCAACGCTACCATTCCACAATACAATACCCGATCAAGTCAAACACCGTTAATTTGGCCGCTGCACTCACCTCAAACTGGCCTGGCATCCTTGTTCGCTCCGATATCAGATCCGAAAATAAATGGTGCCATGCTCGGAATTCCGACTCTGGCTCCGCACCAAGCACGGGTGGACGTCAATACGAAGGCTTTTTGCCGGAATCAATTCTTGTTCGGGCGCGGGGTGCGGCTGCAGATTGCCACGGCTAATTGCTGGCAAACTTACGTCATGTTACTCACCCCAAATTATTGTTACTCAGTGTGAGGCGATGTCTCGAGATCGGCGTAGCCGTGCCGTCTAATATATTAAGTAAAGCTATGCGTTGCGCTATATAGCTAGTCACTGCGTATTATATCTGGAGAAGAGAATAATGTCCTGTCAACATTATCATGGTTCAACGTCATGACCTGCGTTTGTCGTTTACATCGTGTCTCAAATAAATACGAAGTCACGTGACACTGGCATGCACCGTTTAGGCAACACACATGTTACAGGTAGGTTATGCATTGATGACTGGAGTTAAAATTGGAGATCCCTGAATGTTACTCCGGGTCGAAAAGGGTAATTGAGATGCATGCACAGCCCAGTCCAGTGAATGACCTGGTTAATGGTAACAAAACATTGCGTATGCTAGTGTGAAGAGGAGTTATTCAATTGCTGCAAGAATGAAAGCGTTATTCAGTTATCCAGTAGATTGGCACTCTATACACAAGGGTTTTCGACCGCGTTTGTCACTGTGATGGGTCAGAGCGCTGAATATGCGGGATGGTCCGCCCATGGTTGTGTCCGCCGTTGCGCTTTTCTTTTTCCTCGGCATGATTTATATCTACATGAATCCCCTGTTGCGTGCATCTGTACATACGAGAGAGAGAGGTTGTGAGTACGTTTGAGGGCGGTTTAACGTTACTGGATCAGTGTAGGGGTAGACGTTATGGCGGGCACGATTGCCTTAGCTTGATGGATCGATCGTTGCCATGCCTACGATGCCAGGTCAGGTTGCTTATAAGTTACTAGGCTCCTGCTTAATTGGAATCCAATAAAAGCTTACGGAATCAGCATAAAAGCTGTCGCCTATCACAGCTAACACAGATGGCCGATCAGATAAAGGAGGAACGGCTGGAGGCCGTGTCCAAGAGCTCGTCCAAGCTGGAGCAAGAAGTCACCACCGAGCTGTGTACGAAGCAAAAGAAGACTAAGAGCAAAAAGGATAAGAAGAATAAAGACAAGAAGGATGGAGAGCCAGAGAAAGACCCGTTTGCACACTTACCGCCGGAAGAAGCTGCGATTCTGAGGGCGCAGGTGCACGTCCCCAAAGTAGAGGTTTCTTACAAGACTCTGTATCGATATGCGACCAAGAAGGACATTGCGATCTTGGCGGTTGGATATTTCAGCTCCATCGTCTCCGGCGCTGCGCTGCCGATGTTTACGCTAATTGTTGGTACGCTCACCAGTTCGTTTGGTAACTTTGTGACGGGCGATGTTGCAAGCAAGGAGGAATTCAAGCATATGATCAATCACAATACCCTTTACTTCGTCTACCTTGGTCTGGGTATCCTTGTATTCAACTCGATAGACACCTTTATTCATGTTGACCGAGGCGAGGTCCTGACCGCGCGAATCAGAAAGGCATACCTTGCTGGTGTCCTACGACAAAATGTTGCCTATTTTGACAAGCTTGGCCCCGGTGAGGTCACCGCTAGAATTACAAACGATACAAATGCCATCCAGGAGGGAATTTCTGAAAAAGCCGGTTTGATCGCCAACGGTATCGCAACGTTCGTCTCGGCTATCGTTATTGCGCTCATCAAGTCCTGGCGACTGGCGCTTGTTCTGATGAGCATCGTCATTGGTATCGCAGCCTGTATGATTATCGGCTCCGTGTTTATCGTCAAGTACACCACCAAGGCCATTGAGGCGTACAGTGGTGGCTCGTCTGTGGCTGAGGAGGCGCTTTCTGCCATAAGAAACACCGTCGCTTTCGGCACCCAGGACCGACTGGCCGAGAACTTTGACAAGTACCTCGTGCTGACCAGGAAATATGGTATTCTCAAGGGCAAGTCGCTCGCTGTGATGGTCGCCTGGATCTGGGCCATTATTCAGTTCTGTTACGCGCTGGCTTTCTTTGCCGGCTCCCGGTTCGTGGTTGATGGTTACTCTAACATTGGTACTATCATTACTGTGATTTTCGCCATGCTTATCGGTGCTTTTGTGCTGGGAAACATCGCACCGTCATTCCAAGCCATTGGCACTGCGCTTGCGTCAGCTCAGAAGATTTTCGAGGCCATCGACCGTGTTCCGGTTATCGACTCCTCGTCTGATGAGGGTGACGTTATCGAGGACCTGAAGGGACACATTGTATTGAGCGACATCAAGTTCATCTACCCATCTCGGCCAGACGTTGTTGTGCTGGAGGGTATGAATCTGGAGATTAAGCCCGGTGAGACTGTCGCCCTGGTGGGAACATCTGGCTCCGGAAAGTCTACCATTGTCGGGTTGCTTGAGCGATTCTATAACCCTGTGCGCGGATCTATCACCATTGACGGAAAGGACATTATGTCTTTGAACGTGAAGCGACTTCGACAGCAGATTTCTCTGGTCTCTCAGGAGCCCACTCTGTTTGGCGTTTCCATCTTCGAGAACATTTGCTACGGTCTCGTTGGCACCGAGTTCGAGCACGCTGATTACGACACTAAGCGAGAATTGGTTATCGAGGCCTGTAAAGAGGCCAACGCCTGGGATTTTATTCAGAATCTGACTGATGGCCTTGAGACCTCGGTCGGTGAGCGAGGATTCCTCATGTCTGGTGGTCAGAAGCAGCGAATTGCCATTGCCCGAGCCCTCATTTCCAAGCCCAAGATTCTGCTCCTCGACGAAGCCACCTCTGCCCTGGATACCAAGTCTGAAGGTATTGTTCAGGAAGCACTGGATCGTGCTGCCAAGTCCCGAACTACCATTGTCATTGCTCACCGACTGTCCACTATCAAGGATGCCGACAAAATCGTTGTTTTATCTCGAGGCCAGATTATTGAGATGGGCACTCATCATGACCTGGTTGCACAGGGTGGTGCCTACTCTCGACTGGTTGAGGCACAGACCATCGCTCTTGCTGATGATTCTGAGACGGCTTCCCTGGATGAGCCAAAACAGCTGGTTGTCCCTGAGGAAGACATTATGCCGCTTGATAAGATAAACACCAAGTTCTCCATTTCGTCACAGGTTCTGGCTTCCCAGTCGAAGGAGGAAGTAGCCTCCAAAAAGAGATCCGTTTGGTATTTGATGAAGATGGTGAGTAGCGTATCCGCTTTCCACTGAACCCTACTAACTTAGCTTTACCGATTCAACCGCGCCGAAAAGAAGTATATGATTATTGGCTCCTTGTTTTCTATCATGTGTGGTTTCGGTTACCCCTCGCTGGCACTACTGTTGGCCAAACTGATTCAAGTGTTCTTCGTTCAACCAGACCAGTACCCCCACATGCTCACAGAGGTTAACAAGTACACTGGATTTTTCTTCATGGATGGCTGTATTTTGTTGATTGGCTACCACATTATGCTGGGTGCCCTGGTCTACGCCTCTGAGAGACTGGTGCGAAACATTCGACTGAACGTCTTCAAGCAGATGATGCGAATGGATATTGCTTTCTTTGACCGAGACGAGAACACTACTGGAGCCCTGACCGCTACGCTTGCCAAGGATGCCCAAGCTATCGAGGGTCTAGGTGGTGCTACAATTGGTCAGATCATGCAGTCTATCGTTACCCTGGTTGCCGGAATTATTCTTGGTATTGCCTTCAGTTGGAGATTTGGTTTGGTGTGCACAGCCACTGTTCCAGTTCTGGCTGGTTGCGGTTTCCTGCGATTCTTTGTCCTGGTTTCGCTTCAGAATCGAGCCAAGAAGGTCTATGAGGAGTCCGGAAGTTACGCCTGTGAGAGCATTGGCGCTATTCGAACTGTGTGCTCTCTGACCCGTGAGACCGGCGTCACCGACACTTACGGCGACCGAGTCGAGGGCCAGGTGCGAGATTCGCGACCTGCTATCATTCGATCTGCCGTGTTCTACGCTTGCTCTCAAGGTCTGACCCCGTTCGTCATGGGTCTTGGTTTCTGGTACGGTACCACTTTGCTTCGAAATGGCCAGATTGACACGTTCGAGTTCTATGTTGCGTTTACCGCCATCATCTTTGGTGCCCAGTCGGCCGGTTCCGTGTTTTCGTTTGCCCCAGACATGGGTAAGGCTAAGCAGGCCGCTGAGAACATTGCCCGAATTCTCGAGATCACTCCTTCCATCGACACATGGTCCACCGCTGGTGACGTTCTTGACGTCGAAAAGGTTCAGGGCGACATCGAGTTTGTGGACGTTCATTTCCGATACCCAACTCGGCCTAATGTTCCAGTGCTGCGAGGACTCAACTTGACTATCAAGAAGGGCCAGTACATTGCTCTGGTTGGTGCTTCTGGCTGCGGCAAGTCCACCACCATTAGCTTGATTGAGCGATTCTACGAGCCTCTGAGCGGTCAGGTGACTATCGACGGCCGTGATATCAAGGAGCTCAACGTGAACGAGTACCGAAAGCACATCGCCATGGTCCAACAGGAGCCTGTTCTGTACTCTGGCACCATCCGAGAAAACATTATGCTTGGTACTAACGACCCAGTCACTGACGACGACATGTACAACGCGGCCAAGAAGGCCAACATTCACGATTTCGTCATGTCGCTGCCCGACGGTTACGAGACTTACTGTGGCTCCAAGGGTGCTCTGCTCTCCGGTGGCCAGAAGCAGCGAATCGCAATTGCCCGAGCGCTGATTAGAGATCCAAAGGTGTTGCTGCTGGATGAGGCTACCTCCGCCCTGGACTCTGAGTCAGAAAAGGTTGTGCAGAGCGCGCTGGACGAGGCAGCTAAGGGACGAACCACTATTGCCGTGGCGCACCGACTGTCTACTATCCAAAACGCCGACATCATTTACGTTTTTGAGAACGGCAAGATTGTTGAGTCTGGTACTCACAACCACCTGCTCGTTAAGCGAGGCAAGTACTTTGAGCTGGTGCAGATGCAGTCTCTGGACAGCTAATTTACGCGGGAGCGTTTGGATAATACGGTAATGCTGCTAACTTGTTTGTTTGTGTACATATAGACTAATACCGAGGTTCTATGCTACTTTATTTGTTATTCTACACGGGTCAGAATTTGCTCAATAACGGTTTGCGTAGTGGAAAACGCCTTCAAACTTGGCTGCCAGACCCAAACACTGAAGACTAGTTTACTGAGCCGGCCATTTTCGGCCTCTTTCCGGAGAACTCCTGCCCTAGATAGGGCCTGGTGTCCTAGGCGGTGAGCCATTCTCCGCTAGCGTCTGAGCCCCACTCATCGTAATTTTCAGTTCCGAGGTAAGTGGCACGTGTACTGAGCCGTTGGCTGCTGATGGCAGATAAAGTTGGCGATCACCGTATAGTACCGTATTATCTGCGCGCATATGCAAGGGATCGTAGTGCCAAACGTCCAGGCCCAACGGCTGAACTTTTAACATTTTAAACCACAACCGCTAGAACTGAAAGTCCTGGGCATGCTAACTCTACCTTGATACAGTCTCCTTGCGGCCTGGCTGGCGTCTGACACGGTTCCGTCGCGGTCGGAATGTGTTGTTTCATTGATATCAGATATCACATGTTTTTAATAGGCGGGCGTCTATTGGCTACTAACTAAGGTTAGGTAGTACACAGGTTGAGCTAGGGCCACGGCAATGCTACGCTATGCTATATATAAGCGCCCGTTCCTGATTCTCGGTAATGCGAAAACAGGCAGCTATTTCCCTAGCGCTGAGTGCAAAGGCGCAGGCCGACTCACTGGCCTCAATTGACCATGTCATTCTGTTCATGCAGGAAAACAGAGCCTTTGACCACTACTATGGAACTATGGCGGGCGTGCGTGGCTTCCAGGACCCCATAGAGCTGGCCAAGGGTAACAGCTCACACTTCTACCAGGCAAGATCTAGCGGCAGTAGTCTGCTGCCCTTCTGGATGTCGGAGAACGCAAGCTGGGTAGACTACTCTCAATGCTCCTATGGCGGATCAAACTACTGGGATGAAAATCACGGAGTATGGGATAACGGGGCCTGGGATCACTGGGTCATCTCGAACTCCGAGCACTCTATGGGCCACTTCCGGCGGTCAGACATCCCTGGTCTTTGGGACATACAAGAGCAATTCACCATCGCCGATATGTACATGCAGTCTGTCATCGGACCCACCATGCCAAACCGTGTCACCTGGGCCTCTGGCTCCATCAATGTTCCCGGCGGCAGCACTAACCTCACCGACGGCGGCGTGTACATTGACAATTGGAGCTCGCCTGGCTGCAAGAGGACTAACCTGGACTGCTGGCCGTTGAAATGGAAGACAATCCCAGAGTATCTGGAGGAGGCCGGCGTCTCGTGGTACGTCTACCAATCTGTCAACAATTTCGGCGACAATCCGTTCTTCAACTTTGAGGCGTACCAAACCGCTGACACTAATTCGTCACTCGTCAAAAATGCTATGGACCTGGTTCCGGGCTTGAACAAATTTTACGATGATGTGGCAAAAGGCAATTTACCTGAGGTGTCTTATATTGTCGGCCCCATGGAGCTGGCTGAACACCCACCTTGGATGCCAAAAGACGGCATGTGGTTCCAGAGCACAATTGTCAACGCGGTAATCAACTCTCCGAAGTACGCAAACACCGTTTTACTCATCTCTTATGACGAGTCTGGCGGCTGGGCTGACCATGTACCTCCGTACACTTCACGGAACGGAACTGGTGGTGAATGGCTTCAGAATCCAGATGATACGGCCCACTGGGTGCCGTCTGGTCCAGGCGCCCGGGTCCCGTTCACGTTTGTTTCCCCGTGGACTACTGGCGGCCATGTTTTCACGGAGCCGTCCGACCACAACTCACAGAACCTGTTTCTAGAGAAGTGGCTTGCGGCAAAAGGCAAAAACGTCACCTTTGACAGCATCGAGGCCTGGAGACGGCAGTACATGTCTGACCTAGTGAATGCCTTTGATTTTTCAAACAGAAATCTGACTATCTCAAACATCACAAACGTCACAGAGCCCATCATGAATGCATACGGCATGTACATGGGCACTGAGGATTGCGAGAGTAAAGCGCCCGGGTCCTATGTGCCTATTCCCTCTAGCCAGACAGCAAACACTTCCCTGTGGACGGAGCAGGGATACAAGCTTATACGTGGTGTCCCGACAGAGGGTCGGACGACTGTGTTTATTGACGTCAAGTCTGGAATGGCTCTAGGGCTTTCAGGTGATCATAGTATTCTGATCGCTGATCCACCGACGCCAGGTTACCTCAACAAGACGCAAGGATGGGTTCTCGAGTACTCTCAAGACAAGTGGGTTAACGCCTTCAACATCCGAAATAATCGTTTCGATTACCTGTACTGGAGCACCCCAGCGACCCCTTCAATTGCCACGTCTCAGCAACTCAATAGTACAAGCGCGTCTGAGCTGAAGTCGGGAAGCTACCAAATCCCGGTCTGGTACTCTACCCAAGAGTGCGCCTACACTGTTTTGTACAACGCCGAGAAGGGGGCCCACACTATCTCAGCCTCAGGCGTGCAGGTGATGGGTATGACGTATCTGGGACCATACATCACAATCGCTGCAAATGGTGCGGTGACTTGGTCTGCCGAACCGAGTTACTTCCACGTATACTCCGTTTCTTACTAGGTAATGTTTAATAATATCTTAAATTACTTGTTTGTTAGTTACAGCTTGGCAATGGCGTAGATGAAACCATCGTAGCCCTTAGATCCTACTGTCTGCACGGCCGTAGCGTCCAGCTTTGGGTGCTTACCCACGAGCTCGTAGACATCTCTAATAGCCTGGTTGGTGGGGGTCACCTGGTCAGCAACAACAGCACCTCGTCGAACAGTATTGTCAAAGACAAACACAGTTCCTGGCTTCGACAGCTTCAGAGACCAGTCGAGATAGATTGGGTAGCTATCCTTGTCGGCGTCGATGAAGACGAAATCAAAGGGCTCTGGAGACTGCGCGGCAAGCTTCGGAAGGCTCTCCGCAGCAGCCCCGACAATGATCTCAACCTTGTGGCCAACGCCAGCGTTGTCCAAGTTCTCACGAGCAACAGCCGCGTGGTGTGGATCGTACTCCAGTGTGATAACCTTACCGTCTTCAGGGACAGCCCGAGCCAGCCAGGTGGTACTGAAGCCGCCTAGCGTACCGATTTCGAGGATTCGCTTGGCTTGTCGAGTGACAGCCAGCAGGTGAAGGAACTTGCCCTGGGCTGGGGATACGTCGATGGCTGGTAGACCATGTCGTCTGTTGTTTTCCAGGTTGCTGTCCAAGGCCGCGTCTCGGACATTGAGCTTCTCCTCAATGAAATCGTCAACCTTGGTCCAGGTGGCGTCAATGAATCTTGGTGGTCGAGACATGATATGTGTGCTATTAGACAACAGTCGTTTGAGGACGAGAGAGGCTATTGTGAGGCGGGTTGCAGCACGTATGGGAGACGAGACATACTTATACCCCACTTGGTTTATCAGATGTATTTCCTTTTTTGTGTTCGCACTCCGACCACCGGTCTATGCTGGTACGTCTCAATTGCCACCGAGCTGCAAGCCGATCAAAGCCGCGCATATTTTGTGCCAAAATGCTCTTCTTACTGTCATGGCGCTCGGCAAAGCCCCGCTACCCCACGGTGGATATTGGAGGATCTGCAACTGTCCTCGCAACGGCGCGCCGCACATATCACGTGTCAGAGACATTCGATTCGTTTTAGCTTTTCTGCGATATAATATTATTGCAGCCGCAATTTTAGCGGTGTGTACAAGGCTAGGCTGAGTACAACCACAGTAAAGTTAGGTACTTTGATTCTGCGGACGGCGGCGCCTTTCCGCCTTGAGATGACGACATTTGCCACCCTCATGCAGGAGCTCTAATGAGCCATCAAGGAAATAGCCGGATAGAATGCCGCATTGAGCAGATACGGAAGGTTCGGGGTCCGTTGAGGTAACTGGTCGGCATATCTGGAAGTTGTTTCGCGGTTCCGTAAAGCAGTCGGTTGTCGGAGTTCCTATTCTTTGTTAGGGCATTGATCAGTCATTGTCTGCTCGGGCGAAAACAGTTCTCATGAAACGAGTCTGGTACAGTGTGGCGGTAGTTCGATACAATACAATGTGTTGTTCATCTAACGCATTTACTCCTACGGACTGCTCTGCAACGCTTTAATGCACTATGCTCACAGCTTTTCTGGCGCCGGCTTGTAGAAGTCTGCGCGCAACACGTGACCTATTTCCTGGTGGGTTTTCACAAAATGGATACATTGTGTGGATATAAAATGGATACATTGTGGCACCGCTACAAATTTATGCTCATTGTAATCAGATATTATGACCATCGCTTCAGGATATTGGCTGTATCGCATGCTGTCGCTTCTACCTCCGTGCTGAAATGTCCCGCGTGCTGTGGTCAACGCGCAATGGGAGATAGGGCACAGCCCTGTGACTGCTGCGCATCACAAACACACATTGACAAATATACGGAACTCGACCATCACAACAACAGTAACAATGGCTACCGTCTCTAAGTGAGTAGAATTGCTGCTGGAGAGTTTGAGGACCACTTTATGGATTTGTGCTGAACGACTCATTTGACAAGAGTCGAACGAGAAGATTTGGCGGATTTACTGGCTTTTCACGTGACCGAACGGACGATTGAAAATTCGAGCGACAACTAAGCATCCAATGATTCTAAAGTTTTGGATTTCAAGTCTAGCTCAAGATGAATACCAAACCAATAGACGGCCCCCAATCTACGAGCACTGAACGCACTTTTTCGGGATGCAAGAATCAGGCCGACCACAAACACTTGAAGAAATCAATGGTTTTTCTCGCATCACTCAAAACTGAACTAACATAGCGACCTTCTGTGGGAACTGACCCGAAACAACACCAGCTACCTGGTCAAGCGATCTACCGCTGGTGGCATCCAGCTTTCCCGAGACCCACTGAACGTCGCTGGTAAGCACAGCTTCACCCACGCTGGTCTTGCCAACGAGAAGGCTGTTGGTGTCAACCAGCTGCCAACCGGTGAGATCCAGTTGGTCACCAAGTCCGTCAAGCACGCCAACAAGCCAGCCAAGGCTGTCTCTACCACCACCTTCAAGACACACAAGAGCGCCAAGAACGTCACCTCGGCTGTCTCCAAGGCCGCCGCTGGCTACCGAGAGGACCTGCACCGAGCTGCCGTCGTCAAGGCCTCCGTTCTGTTGAAGTCCAAGATCCCAAAGAAGGACTACCCAAAGAAGACCCGAGCTTAAATTAGCTCAGCTGATTAGCCATGACTTCATGTAAAATGTTTATTAATCGCACGCACGGAAGTGCACCCAAAACTTGACGAGCCCAGCGAGTAATTCCTTTTGGTTCCTTCCTGATTAGTAGCTCTTTTATATCGCCAGACTACCCCTCGTTTTCCAACGGCTAGCTCTAAAGAGCCGATATGGTATGGATGTGTGAAGGTCTGGTCTCGTGATCGAGCGGCTGCTCCGAATCTCGGCCCAAGCTTGCATATGACTCCGACTTGACCACGGTACGGCGTCGGCGATTCCAACAGCCGGCTTTTGACCGCGGTACAGAAACGGCTCAGTACCATCTAGCCGAGCGTCTAACGGTGAATTTCAAGTCCGCTTAGCCTGTCTGAGCACGCAAGAGTCTCAGCCTATACGGAACTAATCGTTATAGCCCTTCCGCCGAGTCCAACCTATTGCCCCGGTTATTGCCTAATACCCTGCTTTTAGTCCCATACCTATCCGGTTTGTTTTCGCTTCATCAAGGGATCAACAGTCCACATAATCGTGGTTGTAATCGTGATTACAACAGCATCTAGCCAGTCAATTCCTCGCACCTCTACAACTTCACTAGTCTACTGGGCTCATTGCATCATTTCGAGACCTACTCACTAACTCGCAGACAGTTCCGAGAAATTATCGCCTCCGAAAAAACCCGTGGCTACAGATCGTTCCGGCACGATAACGATAATGCAGGCGTCGGAACAACTACGCCCAGACCCCAGATCCGACCCCATACTCATACAACCTAACCTACATGGTACACAATCGCCCCCCGTGGCGGCGAATCACAAGCCCGTAAATTTACCGTGCCGAACCCTAACCCTCCAGCAACACCCCACCAGTATATATAACTCATTGTCCCCTCTATGTAGTACGTTTCGTATTCTAACTTTACACAAACACATTAAAATGGTTAAAGCTGTTGTTGCTGGTGCTTCTGGTGGTATTGGACAGCCATTGTCTCTGCTGCTCAAGCTGAGCCCATACGTTCAGGAGTTGGCTCTGTACGATGTTGTCAACTCGCCAGGTGTTGCCGCCGACCTTTCTCACATTTCCACCGTGGGTGCCGTTACCGGTCACCTGCCTAAGGACGATGGCCTGAAGGCTGCTCTGACTGGTGCTGACATTGTTGTCATCCCAGCCGGTATCCCACGAAAGCCAGGCATGACCCGAGACGATCTGTTTAAGATTAACGCCGGCATTGTGCGGGACATCATCACTGGAATTGCCCAGTACGCTCCAAAGGCCTTCATTCTCATCATCTCCAACCCAGTCAACTCTACTGTGCCAATTGCCGCCGAGGTCCTTAAGAAGCACAACGTTTTTGACCCAACCCGACTCTTTGGTGTCACCACTCTGGATCTAGTCCGAGCCCAGACCTTCACTGCCTCCGTTGCTGGCGCCAGTGACCCATCTAAGTACACCGTCCCAGTTGTCGGTGGCCACTCTGGTGAGACTATTGTCCCACTGCTGTCTCTGAGCCAGCCATCTGTCAGCTTCTCCAAGGAGCAGACCGACAAGCTGGTTCACCGAATTCAGTTTGGTGGTGACGAGGTCGTCCAGGCCAAGGATGGTGCTGGTTCCGCCACCTTGTCCATGGCCTACGCTGGCTACCGATTCGCTGAGTCTGTCCTGAAGGGTGTCGCCGGTGAGAAGAACGTTGTCGAGTCCTCTTTCGTCTACCTGGACGGTATTGAGGGCGGTGCTGAGGTCAAGAAGCTGGTTGGCGTTGACTTCTTTTCCGTTCCAATTGAGTTTGGGGTGAGTACCGCAGTACAAGCTGCGAAAGCAGTTGCAAATGGAGACTTGGGAGGATAACGTGAGAGACAAATTGCAGCCTCGACGCTACAGTTTCGTGCTTCGCACCTCTCTTCAAGTGAGATTTTACTAACCTAGCCAAACGGTGCCAAGCAGGCCCACAACCCACTCACCAAGATCAACGACCATGAGAAGGAGCTCCTTAAGGTTGCCATTGACGGCCTGAAGGGCAACATCTCCAAGGGAGTTGACTTCATCGTCAACCCAGCCCCACCAGCCAAGTAAGTTTCAAGTCTACAGTAGCATTAGCTCAGTAAACTTCTCGAGTGCAAATATTAATTTATAGGATTTAAATAACGACGACGCCGACGACGATACGAATTGGACGAGGATTGGACCAAATTAGCTAGAAACTAGGGTATGGGCAAATATATGTGAGACAACATTGACATATTATACTTTTGATAAATTATAGATCTACAGGATGGTTAGTATGAGTGTAATTCCATTGGTGGTCTACTTGCCTATCATATGCAGCCGGGCCGTGCCTGCCGATGGATTGCTGTGGAGCTCTTTGCACAAGGAAGGCAGCCATATGCGCGCCGCCAAAACGGGTATAACGTAAACACCGCGAGTTACCAAACTAGGGACGCCGATGGGGCTTACTCCGCAGTCTCCTCTTTGTTGCATTGTGTGAGACTGAGAGGGGAGTTTTTTCGCGAGTGACTTCACCATAAGCAAGACATTCAACAAGCTGACTGATTGCTTGTCTGACTCTTTTTTAGCCGACAATCACGCCATACTGAAATTTCACTTTCACCTAGCAGACTACTGAAGATGAAAGCAGAGGTTTGCCCCAGCTCGCCCACGCCTGTTGGCCTGCGACTGAAGCGGAAGTATGATGACTCCAGCATCAACACTTCTAAGAGAAGCAAGGAACGAGGCGAGGTCGCTCTACCGCTCAGACACAAGAACATGAACGCGTGTCGTGGAGACACGCTAAGGACAATCAGTTTTCCAAAGAATAGACAAGTGAAGGTGCACTTTTTCGATCACACAGTGGATGCCATGCTTGACGACTTATTTTCTTCTCAGAGCAGTGGAGGTCCTGTAGTGCTACTCTTTCGCGGGCCGCAGTTTGACGATGACGAAGATATGGACTGCATGTGCCCTCAGGATTACGTTTTTGATATTGAACAACAGCTGGGATCAACGTATCCAGACGGGACTTTTGTGGCGGTGTCCAACTCTACAGTTACTTGTCGCAGAAGAATCATTCAACTTGAGGACGTACAGGCACATCTGGCGCGGGAATTCAGAGCGTTAGATCCGTGCGGAGGTGGGCGAAACGCCATAGATTGTCTGGTGTTTTTGGACTCGCAGAAACGGCTGCGTGGGTACGTTCCGTTGAGGTCCATCTCATCACAGGACGTTATTAGCATTGTGAACGACTCGCTTCAGTATCTCTTGTGGGAGCAAAAGTATGGGTCGTGAACCAGCCTATCTGGTCAGTATTTATCTTATTTAATAACTTGCATACTCATTAATTTATTCTGAAATTTAGAGTTGTGATGCCTATTGTGGAGGTGTGCCGTTGATGGTCCCCCACGCAATTATGTCCGCAGGTCCCAACAGTTTGTCCCGCTACTTGGTTCGTCAAAATTCGTAACGATACAGACATGGAAACAAAAAGATAAGCTTGGACGAGTCAGGGATCGAACCAGAGACCTTTAGAATGCAAATCTAACGCGCTACCAACTGCGCCACACGCCCAATACTGACGAGACATATTGTTGGACGTTCATATCCTCTTTTAGGGTTAGGGCGCGCCGAATGTTGGAGTTTTTTGAATTTTTAGTTATTTAGCCGGTGGAGAGACACAATTTCGTCATTCTGGTCAAGTTTGAAAAGAATTGTAGTGATCCATCCACGTTGGGGGCTGAATTACTTCAGCATCGCGCGTTAATTTGCATGCGGGGTGCCTACCTCAGCTAGATAGGACTTTATGTGGTTTTGATGAAAAACATGAAAACCTAGTAGTTGGCAGTGCATCTTGTTTCAGAGCTTATCATTGATTTAAGTCTTTGCACCATCTCCTGTAGACTTTTTGACGGCGTGTCGGTTTCATCCTGGACCCATCTAGGCGCCTGTGTCCTCATGAGGGCCAACAGAAGGCCCCGAATCATCATATAGGTTGAAACAACGGGATTGGCAGCTTACTGAAGGCGGCAAGATTTCTATCCACGAATGCATGGACTGTTTCGAAGTCGTAGGCGCGAGTCGAGGGAATCTTGCGTTGCCGCAAATCGAGGCACAACTTCAGTTTATCAATATATTGCCCGTCTGGGGAGGCCTTCAGAGATACCAAATATCTGCACAACGCAATTAACCCATGATACGCTGAATGGAAACCGCAATCGAACTTGAGATACAATATATCGGGGTCGTCGACGTAATTGATAGCTCTTCCCCCCGCCCATCGTAGCTGAACGTTCGAGTTTTGAAATGCTGTTCCAGCCGTGGCAGGTTATCGAGGAAATCAGTCTTCATCTTAAGATCTGCTCGAAACTCTGGTGCTTTCTTCTCAGCCTCTTCGGCCGTGTATCTGAGCTGACTTTGACAAGTGACCATTCCATCCCACAACCAGAGGCCTTTACCAGATGATGCCCAAGGCAGTGTAGGGATCTGCGTCTTGTTCTCTCTGTCAAATAAGGCAAAAGAATTGAGCATCTGAGACGACTTCAAGTCTTGAAGACATTCAATTAACGCGTCAATCTTTGCATTCATGCTGTCGCTGCAATCTCTGTCGGACTCGGGCTCATCAGTAACTTCGTTTCCAAGGAAATCGAGCTCGCTTTCTTCGTCTGTCATATTGGGTGCCTTTCGTTCGAAAGACTGGAGCTTAAATAGCACGGATTTCAATGCGCAATATTCAGCGCGCGCAATCAACAATACGCAAAAACAATCAGCAATATCGAGGAGAAAACAGGAGGGGCGATTTTGTTTGATCATAGTAAGATGCCAGATAAGGAAACCTAGTTAATTTTGATGGTTGGTGGTGCTCACAGGGTTTCTTCTGATCAGCGCGCGCGCCGGCCTAGCGCCAGAAATCAACGCATCGCTGGCAAGCTTCGGGGCATCCATGTAACTCAATGCAACAAGACAAGGGTGAATCTTCAGCTCCTTGGAGAAACCTAAAAGCAACAATATGTTAGCAGATTACATAATAGACAGGTCGTCAGCACGACCCGCGCGACCTGCTCCAAACCCATATATATAACTCGATCCATACATGTCAAACCCATCTAAGGCTGCACGGGAACCATGGGACCATCTCCTCTGGTGAAATCCCAGTCCTTGATCCAGTACTCTTCAACCTCGTCCCTGAATAAGAGCCAGCCAAAGGCGGCGCTGGTGCCCGCGACACGATTTCTGAGCTCCTCCAACTCTTTTATCATGTTCTCATCTGAGTACCTTTCAGTGGAGACCTGACCAGCTGCAAGCAGTCTCTCATGGTTCTTGATGCCCAGCTCTTTGGCTCGCTTCTCAGTGCCAATGAGAACAGCAATATCAAGGGTGGCCTTCATACCGCCGGCTTTGTCCACAGTGTAGTTGTGACGATACTCAATGCTGAGATGGTGGGGGTCACAGTCTTCAGAAACTTTTCGCAAAAGTTCGGCGTGATGACCATCCGAAACGGTGCTGCAGTAAGCCCGCGTGTACTCTTCGAAGATCTCAAAGCCGTAGCCCAAGATCTCCTCTCGCGTCACATCTTCTCGGTCAAATTGAGGGTCCATTCGCAGCTTCTTCATAGCTCGAAAACTGTCGCCCATCTTGAACTTGCAAGCATGACAGGATGCCGAGGTATATATAGCGCCCGATCGGTCGTCTCAATTCGGTTAGCGTGGCCCCTGCCTCATCACATATCTTGCGCTAATCAAGTGGCAAGGGTACGCAGCTAGTGATTCTTGCCTAGAAGTAAACATGCCGACTTCAGCGCTTAGTTGTGTTTCCGGCGCGACCAACTTGCTCAACGAGTTAAGCTTGGACTGGTTTTGACAGCAAGATCAAGCAGTAGCAAACATGTTGAACCGAACTAACGACTACATCATTGACTAAACAGAAAGGTGACAATTCAGCTCTCTAGTTATGAATGACAGGGTTCATCTTGGTGAACGTGAGGTCGTCCACGTCGACCCAGTAAGCCTTGAGCTCGTCTCGGAACAGAAGCCACGCAAACGAGCAGTTGGTTCCCTTGACGCAGTTTCTGAGCTCAGCTAGCTGCTGAGTGACGCTCTCCTCCGTACACTTGTCGGTACAAGCCAGGCCCACAGCCAGAACTCTCTCACAGTTCTTCGTGGCTTGGGTGACGCCGGATTTGTCGACATACGACACCAGCATGTCGACAATCACATTGGTGCCATCAGGTTTGGTCACCTCGTAGTCACGAAGGTAGTCGTACTGGTACTTGTCCTCGTCGAAGAACGCCGCGACGTACTGCTTGAGGATTTGAATCCCGTAGTTCATAATGTCAAGGCGAGTGACGTTGTCCCGGTCGAGATTGGGGTCAATAGTGATGACTTTCTTGGTGTTCCCACCGCCAGTAGAGGTTTCCGATTCCATCTTGGTGGCAAGCAGGTAAACAGCGATATTTATAGGCCAATCGAAACCCCTGCTAGCGACACATCACATTCCAAGTGGCCAATAGAATCGCCGTAGAACCTGTAGTAATGAAGTGGTCCTGTAAATAGATCACTGTCATGCGAGAAGAGCAGGAGAGTGTAAGTTGTGCAAGTTGGCTTTAAGGTTTTCTGACGTCAGCTTTACTATCGCCTTGTGATGGACGAATGATTATAGTGCAGAGCTTCCAACATTCCCAAGTCGGCTTGTCATAGTCTCAAGTCATTAGCTCTATTATACACGTTAGTACATTAGTCATGCTCCTCTGAGGGTTTCTCCATGTTGACATCAGCCGCGACACCTCGAGAATAGTAGTCCTTGACCTCCTTAGACATCTGTAAGGATTTCTTGACGTTGAAGCCACCAGTAAGCAGGTATTGAATCTCCTCGATAGATAGACCCGCTGTCTCTGGGTACAGGAAGTACACAAACAGCTGACCAATTGCACATAGTCCAGCGTAAAACGCAAACGTACCTGTTGGACTTATGTTCTGCAACATGGTCAGGAAAGTAGACGAGACAATGAGACCACCACTCCAGTTGGTGGCAGTTGCAAACGAGAGCCCCAAACCTCGAACCTTCATTGGAAACATCTCAGCCTGCTGCCATGGAACGTTACCGATGCCAGTGGCGTAGAATCCGGCAAACACCAACATTGCAATAATGATGACAATCGACCAACCAGTCATTGGCTGCTTCTCGCCGTCCACAATGTTTGGTAAGAAGTGGAAAGCAATGGCATTGAGCGCCAGACCCAGAGACATTCCCCAAATGGTAAACAACAGCAGTCGACGCCGGCCGACTCGGTCGATGATCATGAAAGCCACGATTGTGAAGACAAAGTTGGTGCCCGAAATGATGATGGACACGGCAGTAGGGTTCGAGAAGCCAATGGACTCAAAAACTGTAGCAGAGAAGTACATTAGAGAGTTCCAGCCGCTGAACTGCTGGATACCCTGGAGACCACAGGTGATGACGAGAGCTCGGAAGTTGGATCCGACTGTGTGCAGCTCCTTCAGGTTGGACCAGAACTTAACGTACAATGGCTGGCCTGTGTTTTCCTCGCTGGCATACTTGATCAGATCTTGAACTTTTCCTTCTAGTTCCTCGTCTGTGCAATCCTTGTATATTTTGCTCAGAATTTCCTTTGCCTTTTCCGGATTCTTCTTCAAGACAAGGTACCGTGGGGTCTCTGGCATAAACACAAACATACCCATCTGTGCGACGGAGGGAACCATCGACAGGCCGACCATGACTCGCCAGCCATTGTTGACGTTTACCAGACCAGTGCCGATAGCGTAGGCGACGAGCTGGCCAAAGGTGATGGCCATGACGTTCAACACAATTAGTCGGCCACGGAACCGCGATGGTGCCATCTCAGAAATGTACAGCGGAGCCACCAGCGAGGCTAAACCCACGCCCCATCCCATCACGAATCTGCCGCCAATCATTACCCACAGCGAGTGAGCAACGACCTGCATAATGGCTCCAACGAGGAAAAGGATATTGGCACCAGTGATGACCCATTTGCGCCCGAAAACGTCAGCGAGGGTGCCTCCAATAACCGATGAAAGCAGAGCACCAAGCGAAGTGGCAGAGGTAATAAGCTCCTTGTTGCCAGACGTCAGTTCCTTCCCCAGATCTTGCTTGATACCGACCAAGGCTCCAGAGATGTAGCCAGTATCGTAGCCAAACATGAATCCACAGAAAGAGGTGAGGACTGTGACCAGGACCATTAGATTGGTCATGCCTCGTATCTCTATTGCATGGCTCTGGTTGTACTCTAAACTCATGTTAAAGTTTGTGGAGCGAACGACGAATGGAGAAATTAAAATCTGCCAAGGCGCCGTTGATCTACATTAGGGGCCTGGGGTCCGCGGCGTTTCCCACGGCTAGCCGAAATTCAGCGTACGAATTCTCGTTTGATAGTCTTATCATTCTGTATGTGCATTTATCTCGCAGTAAGAAGCGTAGGGTTGTGCTCTAACAAGGATCGCGGGCAGTCTCAGATCAGATTACCCAACGGAAAACCAACTCCGCATTCAGGCTTCGTTGATGTATATATAATGAGCCAAGTATGGCAAAACTACCTACAGGACGACTGCGTCGTGCTAATTCCACAAATTTCGGTGGTAAAATTTTAGGTGGTAACCGGAAAAACTTCGGGACAAGCTCAGGGGTGATGTAACACTGACACTTGCAGCGCGTAATAAGGTTATACATGGATTCACGGACAATAACGGCGTGCTTAGCACAACAGACTAATATCGATGGGTAGCGCGGTGGAAGGAATTTACTCTCTGGTCCAGCGACGCCTACCTGGCCTGGCAGACAAGCTCCACTTTGAGCTGATTGACCAGCCTGGTCTCGATAAGTACTTAGTCACCTATAAAGATGGCCAAGTCTTTGTGTCTGGAAACACTCTGAGTGCCCTGTCTAGCGGTTTGTACAAATATCTGAGAGACTACGGCCATGTCTCTGTTTCCTGGACCAATTCGACCCTGAGGGACCTGAAAGCCTTCCCCGCACTGACCGAGTCCCTCTCTGGGGAAGCCACAGTCCCGTACAGGTACCACTTCAACACTGTGACCTTTGGATACACCACTGCGTTCTACAAGTGGGAGCATTGGGAGTTCCTTCTTGACTGGTGTGCTCTAAACGGTGTCAATCTCCCTCTGGCCTGGCTGGGATACGAACAGATCCTGCTGGAAGTGCTGCTTGAGTTTAGGTTCACCAAGGAAGGCCTACAGGAGTTCTTCTCTGGTCCTGCTTTCCAGCCGTGGAACAGGTTCGGCAACATTCAAGGATGCTGGAACGACAAGCTAGACTTTGGCCTGCTCCAGCGACAGCTTGAGCTACAAAAGAGGATTACCACCAGAATGATAGAGCTCGGCATGAAGCCAATTCTGCCTTGCTTCACAGGGTTTGTTCCTAACCAGATCAAGTCTCTCTACCCCGACGCTCAGGTTGTGAAGAGCTCAAACTGGAACAAGTTTCCAGACGTCAACACTCTGGTCTACTTCTTGGACCCTCTAGACCCGCTTTTTCTTGCGATTCAGGAGCGATATCTCACCAAACAGAGGGAGTATCTCGGCGACGTGACCCACTTCTACACTCTCGACCAGTACAATGAGAACACGCCGTTTTCGGGGGAGCCAGACTATCTGCAGAAGATCTCCAGAAACACTGTCAACGTTCTGAGAAAGTGCGACCCACAGGCCGTCTGGGTCATGCAGGGATGGCTCTTCTTTTATGAGCACGGATTCTGGAGCGAAGAGCGAATCCGGGCTTATTTGACGGGAGTGGACGTCGGCGACTTGCTCATCTTGGATTTGTTTGCCGAGCACTCTCCAGTTTGGCCGAAGACCAATTCGTACTATGGTCACAACTGGATCTGGTGTCAGTTGCACAACTTTGGAGGAAACCAGGGTCTGGAGGGCAACATGACGGCTCTCACAAAGACATTCACAGAGACCAAGCAGAAGAACGCATCTAACCTCGTCGGCGTGGGTCTAGCTATGGAAGCGCATGAGGGCAACCAAATCATCTACGACGTACTGCTCGAGCAGGCGTGGTTTCAGGAACCTTTGGATTATGTCAAGTATACTCAGGCTTTCATCAAAGCACGATATGGTCCCGATCCAGTTCCAGAGCCAATTTTGAGCGCCTGGGACCAGTTGATGAAGGTGGTGTACACGAACGACGAGTCGCGACAGGTGTATGCCGTCAACAAGGGCGTTTTCGAGCTGATTCCTGCCCTGAGAGGAATCGACGATATCCCAGGCGAGCACCCTACCAGACTGCACTACGATGCGAAAGACCTTGAGGTTGTCTGGAGAGAGTTTGTTTCGTTTTACCTTGCCAACCCGCAGTACGGTAACTCTGACTTTCACAACGACCTGGTCGATATTACGAGACAGGTTTTGGCCAACAGGTTCATCGAGAGCTACAGAAGCCTGGTCAAAGCGTTCGAAACTACGCCTGCTCAATTGGCTGACATTGGAACCCAGCTCATCGCAATCCTAGAGCAACTGGACCGTGTACTGTATACAGACGACAACTTCCTCCTCTCGAGATGGATTCAAAGCGCCAAAGAGAATGCAACGAGCAAGGAGTGGGAAGCGACTTATGAGTACCAAGCTCGTAACCAACTCACTCTGTGGGGTTACGACGCCAACCTGGACCTGAACGATTACGCCTCGAAACAATGGGCTGGTGTGGTTGGCACTTACTACATTCCTCGATGGAAGAAGTTCATCCAGCATCTTGCCAACAGCGATCCGTCTACTGACGCCAAAGAACTAGACAAGCAGTTTAGAGCAAGCATTTTGGAGTCTGAGAGAAGCTGGCAGTGGCTGCGATGGGGCGAGAAGGACGGCGAAGGATGGACTACAAAAGGAAGCCTAGCCGAGGTCTTGAAGTCATTGTCTCATTAATGCATTAGCTATTTTCTTGGTCGGGGCACCGGGGGCATTTTCGCCCCACAAAAGTAGCATGTGACGGCGTCACCCCAATTCAGGAGTCTGCACTTTCGACAAGACCTCATGGTTGGTATTTTGGGCATCTTTGAGCGAAGTTGACCGGGAAGTTATGGTAATTGAGCTGAAGTGGAAACGTCTAAGTAAACTTGAATTTCTGTACTCTTATATATGTACTATCGATACCAAGCTAGCAGTTTTGCGACCCTAGCTTGACTTGAAACTATCAGTTAAAATCGTCGCTTGCAGAAGTAACAAACAATCGCGTCATTGAGATTCATGAACTTGCATTTTCGACATGGTTTCAGATTCGATCTCATTTTTGGAACACTAGGTTTGTCTGGTATTGCTGAAGAACGTGGAAACGAAGCTAGTAGCACCTTTTATATACTTCACGCTGAATGTATCAGGTGACAAGCATGTCAGTATCAGTAAGATAATTTTTCATATAGACTAACTCGAAATTGCAAGACTAATTGTCTCGGAATCCCTATAGGTACGCACTAGCGCGCTCTTCCACTAAGTTTTAGGCCGCTTGTACTCCAATAGCTTGAAACCGCACTTTCTGCATACTCTAATACCAGGCCCGTTCCAGGCTCCGCAATCAGGCTTGGGGCACCAATGTCCGAATACCATTTTTGGTTCCAATTATTTCTCGAAACGGAGATACGAATTCGAAGCTATTTATAACCTTGTAACCGGCTCTATGTGTAGATCCAGGCACGCTAAAACGCGGCATTGGCAGGGGTACGCCTTTGGGCTATAGCCGATCTGAGCTATAACGTTAGCCGCCCTAACCCAAATGACCTCATCTCTTCCTGCGGCTCAATGCGTGATGAACCTATAGGCCTGGCCAATCGGGAGGGTTGGCCGAGTGGTCTAAGGCGGCAGACTTAAGATCTGCTGGACGTGAGTCCGCACGAGTTCGAACCTCGTATCCTTCATGACGCTGCTTGCAGTTCTGATTCTTTGCTTTTTTGCGGGTCAACTCTAGCTTCTGATGCAAGGCCCCTGTCGCCGGGCCGACAGCCTCGCCGGTAGAGCAGACCGGGGCAACTTATTTAGGCTAGACTGACCAGGAACACGAATTGAGCTAGACTGGCGTCAAAAAAAGCTGGTGCAGGTCTAGAGCGCTCTTGTTGGAGCATCATTAGTAGCTATGAAATGTCAATTAAACACTCTTTTTTGATAGCAAAGCTTTTAATCAGCAAGAGCAAACTCTTACAGATGGTTCTGGGCTCCTACTCGCAATTTTGAGCCGCACCGCGTGCGGCGATAACGTCACTGGATAATTGTCTCACAGGTACCACAACCATCTCCGGCCGTGTGGTCTAGTAGTATGATTCTCGCTTTGGGTAGCGACAGATGAGACCACTTATCTGATTACTAAACTTGCGAGAGGCCCTGGGTTCAATTCCCAGCTCGGCCCGGTTCTTTTTGCTGCTTCAAACTAGCCTGCTAGTTTTGCCGAAGATATAATTTTAGCTCAATCCTACTTAAAATAGATTGAACTAATTGATGCCAATAGGTAGAAGCCTCATCGTTGCGACATTAGCTGCCCACTGAAGCAAGGGCGCCGGAAACGCTAAAGGTTGTAGATCACCAAACTAGCACCCTTTCGAAATCGATTATATAAACCTGCGATGATGGCTTCTTCATCATATCAAAATGCCACGAGGAAACGGTCTTAGGCCAGACCCAGAAGTCATCTGGTGTAGAGTGTGCTGGACCAAGAATTCGTTGAACAATTGGGAGTGCTATGAGTGCGGTGAAAGGCTGAGATAGTGAACAAAAAATCATCGCGAATAAATAATGTATGGGCTTTTGCGGGTCAAGGTCATGGCCTCAACTCATCTATTTCTCTCTGTAGCCTGAGACACTCAACGTTGACATCAACCACGTTTTTAATACCCTCTCGCCATCGCGATTGTAGGTATTCGTGTGTGGTCCTTATATCCTCTTGTCTGGCCTTCCGCTCACTGTTTATGCTCTCGTTTTCCATATTCTGTTTCTCCAGCTGTTGTTCTACCAGCCTGAGCGTCTGTTCCAGCTGGTCGTTACCAACGAGCCACTGATTCTTTCCATACTCGCTTAGTAGTGCCAGGTTCTCGTGACGCGACTTTGTGTAGTTCAGCAGCGTATACAGCTGGTTGATAGGAGTTGATTCGGTGATGGAGAACTTGCTCGTGTCAATTCCGTTCAGCTTACCGCCATTTCCCACTGTCTCCAGCAGCTCGCTCAAGGCCGGGCTAGGCTCATTCAGCGGGGAAAGAGACGGGTGCAGTTCGGATTTGTAGTTGGGGAAGGAATTCCTCAGTTCCGCTTCAATCTCTCGTTTGGCGAGCGCCACATCTCGTTTCTCAGGGTTCTCGTCCAAGTCTTGTTAGTAACACGAGCAAACTAGCTAACCAAACCAGCGCTAAAATAGTTAGGCGAAGTCTGTTACTCACAAGGCAGAGAGTCTAGTATTTCCGTCATACCGTGGGTGTCGTGATCTATTTTGCGTGACTCCCACCAACCTCCCAGCTTATCATCACCCACAGAATCAACAGATACTAGGGGATACTACCTACGAGAAGTTTTCTAAAGCAGACTAAACAAGGCCAGCCTCAACTTACCAACCAAGCCTATAAAGTACAAGACCAAATGTGGAACTACCTGTTTGGAGGCAACGCGGCCAAGAAGGAGAGTCCGACCAACGCCATCGTTAAGCTCCGGTCGCATCTGGAGACGCTCAGCAAGAAGGAAAAGCATCTCCAGACGCTTATCGATGAACAAGACAGCATAGCCCGAAAGAATGTGACGACCAACAAAGCGCTTGCCCGAGTGGCGCTCAAGCGTAAGAAGGGCTACGAGACGGAGCTGGACAAGATACAAAAACAGATGGATTCGCTAGAGCAGCAGCGGAATGCTGTGGAAAGTGCTAACCTCAACCTGGAGACTATGAAGGCCATGTCCCAGGGCGCCCAGGCGCTCAAGTACATTCATGGCAACATGAATATCGACAAGGTCGACGCCACGATGGATGAGATCCGCGACCAGGTTGCTTTGGGTGACGAGATCTCCGAGGCCATCTCTAGGCCGCTGGGACCAGAAATCGACGAGGACGAGCTCAACGAGGAGCTGGAGGGTTTGGAGCAGGAGGCCCTCGATGCCCAAATGGTGCACGCTGGTCCAGCACCAGTTCACAAGCTGCCCACGCACCCGGTGGCACAGCAGCAGGAGGAGGATGAAGACGAGGAGGAGCTGCTGAAGCTGCAAGCTGAAATGCAGTTGTAGTCTAGACGTTCATGCCTTGTGAGACATTCTGAGTTTGATCAGCTCGGCTGGTCCGATATACAGATAGCATATTAATATACTTACGCTTGCCATTGCTGAGGATGGTCCTACCTGAGTACGAGAATGTATTAATATGTTAGTTTGCCGTCTAGCTAACGAGCACCCACAAAAAGAAAAAGAAGATCAAAATACCAAACATTTTAACCATGAGCCACCTGTTGCTGGAGATTCTTGCGTAGTACTTGAGCAGTTCTCTCTGGGCTCCGGAAACGTTCAGCGCGATATCCTCCGTGTTTGCGTCTATTCTCTGTACCGTTTCTCTCTGCTCGGCGACCATGGTGGCCAGCTGAGAGAAGATGCTTCCCAGCTCCTGGATGGTGGACTCGATGGACTCGACAGCGCTGCTTCGAGAGGCCAGGTACGAGTCCTGTTGCTCTTCTAGTAGGGCCATTGTTTGCTGTTCCGGCAGCGACAAAAAGTCCGCGTCGTTGTTTCCGTATGGGTTGGATTCGGTTTCTAGTGTAGATGCATAGGGGTTTTCTGAGCTGCCCGAGCGGTACAGCGGTGAATCTGATTTGAAGGACGGGTCTCGCGCCGCCGATGACGCCGAAGAGATGAACTGCTCTGTTCGCGACTTGGAAGCTTGTATGTTTTTGGTTCGGACTTCGAGGACCTCTGTGAAGCCTGTGGTGACGTCAGTTAGCTTTCCCTGTAGCATGACGACGACGTTCTTGGAATGTTCGCTGACTTGGTTCTGCTGTTTGCCCCAGGCGTTGGAGTTCTTGACCGACTGTTGTAGTGCAGCAATGCTGTCGTTGATTCGCGAGACTTTTTGCTTGATGACATAGGTGAGCTCAGTGATTTCGACGGGCTTATCGTCGAACAGCGTTTTTCGCTTGGCTAGAAGCGCCAGACGCTGGAGCATCGCTGTGGTCTCGCTGATTTCCTTGGCTATGCCCGCAGCCCTTTGGCTAAACTCGCTCTTGGAAGACACAGGGGCATTCTGTCGGTTGACGGTTCCGTTCAGTCGAGATATCGAAGCCACGCAGGATTTGAATTCCTGGGTTCGGTCTTGGACCACACTCATCGTACGAGCGCACTACAAACGGAGCGTGTATGCTAGTTGTGTGTATAGGTTAGTGCGTGTGCTGTAGTACACGTGATATGCTAATCTTCTCTCTACTGTTGAGTCCGTTCTCCTGCCTGCCTCCTGTCGACACGTAGATGAGGTTGGGAGTCCGATGGGCTGTAACCGTTGCGCCACGCGCAGCAACGTAGGGCGTGATCAGAGCGGGTATGTGCTTGCCACCTGGTTATAACCTGGTTAGAAATCTGGAGGTAGATTTAGCAGGTGGCATTAATACGTGATTTGATCAAGGGGATCAAAATACGGAAAATACGGTAGCAGCCAGGGGTCGTAGGGAGTCCGCCCAGCAGTTGGCTGTGAGAGGACTTGTAATGCTTTGAGGTTGGCAATGACTGAACGGGACAACCGGCAAGCTCTCCTTGGAAGTCCAATAATAGAGCCAGTTAATCAAGTCAAGACTGATCGCCACCGACGCACGCCAGAAAAGCCCCCACCATCTCATCTACCCCGCCAAGTGCGACCAAGACATAGACTCGGAATGTTATAGGCGGATCTCTCGACGCGCCATCTGGGGTAACATGTTGACGCATCGAAACACGAAAGCCGTTCTCGCGTCACAATAGAGACGCCGCTAGCATCACGTTGCAGAATGGCAACTTGGTGTAATTTATGGCTCTGGCGCTTCATTGGCAATAGAGATGTAAGGCAGTTGCCACAGGGAACTGTGTTCTAAAACCGAACAGTAATAGTGCCCGTCTTAACCGTTCAAAGCAAGCAGAGCCTGGCCAGAGAGGGCGTGGATACGAATATAGTGCTTCCCTAGTCGAATGTTGCCGTTCTGACACTCCAGAAATATGGTGCGGGCTAGACCCAGACGCGCTTCCCCGGACGGCAACGGTCTGCAGGAACTCGTCATAGCCGTTGGGACTGGCCTCGGTGGACACGAAGGGCTTCAGTATCCGAGGTTTGGTCGGTACCCAAGTTAAGTGATCTATGTGCCATTCAGAATAATACAACTGAATGCACCACTTTCTCGGTACACTACCCACATTCCGACTCCGACCGTTTTGCCGACATATCGGCTTACCCCGGATCACCGCTCAGGTGAGCAGCCGGATACGGTCCCTGAGACTATGACATCACGTAAACGATGAATACCAGGCCTTTTCCATAGTGGTTATGATAGTGAATGTATTTACAAAATAATTGACTAGAATCAATTGGATCATATAATGCCCAAACTATTCTCTACTGGCGACAGCCAAAACAATGCGTCACATTACTGCTGACCAGACCCCACTACTAAGTACATGTACCGGTAACAAGCTTTCAGTATACGACGATTACGCACTGGGGCGCAATTCCTACTGTGCCGAACAATTTTCAACTAGCAAGTTCACCAAATCTTCAGTCACCAAGTATCTTGCCAACCACTGATACAACGAAACTACTGCTTTCAGTCGTAGTTCGGTCGTAGTTCACTCCCAGCTTACAAATTAATTAGTCTGGACCTGACGTCTGATTCACATGCCGCCCCGGCATGTGAGTTTGCCTCAGTGGTGGGAGACCACCTCGGTAAGTCGGCAGGGTGGGCACTTGTCATCGGCTCTCCCAACCCCACATTATAAATTGAGCAAATCCGCACACTGTTATTGGTACTCCATGTCAAAGACTTTTACTGTTGAGGTGAGTAATGCGGGGTGATGGATTATAAACAAGAGACTCGTCGAGGATGAACAGGAACGGAAGCGAAGCAACCGCGCTTGAAAAAGTCGGAGGCAACAAAGGCCGAGGACTAATTGGCTCGGGAAGACCGTACCCTGAGGACCGTCGGGAAAGGAGCGCTAAGGTTCATTGCAAGACAACAAGGACCACGACATGGTGTCCGGCCAAAGCACTGATAACCGGCGATCGGCTAGCGGTATCCGTGCCTCGGTGTATAGTCTTGGCGGTAATATATAAGAGGCCCTGCGCCGGGTGCACAGACAGAGCTAATTCAGGAAGTTAAAAAACACAACACGCCAGAGTCTTTGTGGGTCATTATCGACGGAAACGTGTACGATTTGACCGAATTTCAAAACATTCACCCAGGCGGAAAGAAAATTTTGGCGCAACAGGCCGGTAAAGACGCTTCCAAGAAGTTTCACACTTACCACGACAAAGAAAAAGTCATGAAGAAGTACGGAAACGAACGACAGATCGGCACTATTGCCAAGGTCGCCGCCAATGAGACCGCTGGCGAGGTAAACAAGTTCAAGCCATTCGGTGAGATGATTCCATACTCTGACCCAGCCTGGTACCAGGGTTTCCGATCGCCATACTACAACGAGACCCACGTGGCTCTGCGAAACTCCGTCCGAAAGTGGGTTGATGAGCACGTTGACCCTCACGTGGACGACTGGGATGCCAGTGGCGAGATTGACCCAGCTCTCTACAAGAAGTTCGCCCGGGAGGGTTTCCTGTCGCTGGTTATCGGTGGCAAGAAGTACCCAACCGAGTTTACTGACATTCGACCAAAGTCCTTTGACATTTCCAAGTTTGACGTTTTCCACGAGCTGGTCCTGTCTGAGGAGCTTGCCCGACCTGGTTCCGGTGGTATCCTGTGGAACCTGACTGGTGGATTCTCCATCGGTATCCCACCACTGATCAAGTTCGGTTCAGAGGCCCTCAAGAAGCGAGTCGTTCCACAGATTCTGAGCGGTGACAAGCGAATCTGCTTGTGTATCACTGAGCCAGATGCCGGTTCCGATGTTGCCAACCTGACCACCACCGCCGAGAAGACCGCTGATGGAAAGCACTACATTGTCAACGGTGTCAAGAAGTGGATCACCAACGGTATCTGGGCCGACTTCTTCACAGTCGCTGTCCGAACCGGCGGCGAGGGCATGAACGGTATCTCCGTCCTGCTCATTGAGCGAACCTTCGAGGGTGTTGAGACTCGAAAGATCCACACCCAGGGTATGCACGTCTCTGGCTCCACTTACATCACTTTCGAGGATGTCAAGGTCCCAGTCGAGAACTTGCTCGGACAGGAGAACAAGGGTTTCAAGGTCATCATGAACAACTTCAACCACGAGCGACTTGGAACTATCATTCACGCCAACCGACTCGGCCGGGTGTGCATCGAGGAGTCTCTTAAGCATGCCCACACTCGACGAACTTTCGGTGTCCCACTCATTGAGCACGCCGTCATTCGAAACAAGCTGGGTAACATGGCTGCCCGAATTGAGGCCGGTCACAAGTGGCTCGAGGACCTGCTCTACCAGTACCAGAACATGACTGAGGAGGAGGCTATGGCCCGACTTGGTGGCCCAATCGCTGCCTGCAAAGCCTTCCACTCTCAGGCCATGGAGTTCTGCGCCAGAGAGGCTTCTCAGATTTTCGGTGGTCTCGCCTACACCCGAGGAGGAAAGGGTGGCAAGGTCGAGCGAATCTACCGAGAAGTGCGAGCTTACGCTATCCCAGGTGGTTCTGAGGAGATTATGCTGGATTTGGCTATTAGACAGTCGCTGAAGGTTCACAAGTTCTTGGGTGCCAAGTTGTAACCGAGCCGTACGTAACCCGAGAAATACGAGCAGGTGCATCTAGTACATTATATATTGGTCCAAATGGAGTGTAAGAACACAATGTGTCCTTGTTGGTAGTTTCTTTCTCGTGTTGATTATACTGTATACGACCTATACCCCACAGCTGGGCAAGGGTAACACGTGATTACTGAAAATCGCGCTCCGAGCCCCCGATTACAAATGGCTGTTCATTTCAAACCACAGACCAGGAGCAACTTCACACTGTAGAATGCCTGAGTCTACACAAACCACTACACAGACACGTGGAAGCGTGCGACTAACGCTACGGGGGGAGGAGACGAGACCTAGCCGCCAGGTACGTTGGAAAGAGGACGTGGTAGACAACGAAAACATGGGCAAGAAAAAGTCCAAAATTTGCTGCATTTTCAAGAAACAACGAGCATTTGATGAGTCCAGTTCTGACGAGTCGTCTTCTGATTCAGACAGTGATTCCGAGTCTGAGCCTGAGTGCGACCACAGCGGTATGGATTCAAGGGGACGACAACATGCGCCAAAGTGCACTACAAGGTTGCCTAGTCCTAATGCATACGAGAAGGCAAAGAAGCCAAAGCCAGAATCTACAGACAAGTAGCGCAGGTACTACCATACCTTATGGACATAGCCACGGGTTAGAGCGGTGATTGTTTACAGCGGGAGCCCTTCGCCGTTGGATCGATCAGATCGTCTGCGATTACCTGCGTCAGACAGTTCAGTGATCGAGGAGAACGATATACGAAATCGGCATGTGATTTCGATGATAGAATTGGAGACGGTGCGTGGTGAACTGGCGGTGCCTTGGCCCAACGTGCTGGCTAGTCTTTGGGCCAGACTGAAATTCTCATGACGATTAGCCATGGTCTGATTTTTACTGATTGTGAGCGGTCAAATTGCCATCGGCTGTCTCCAATTATATGTTGAAGCAGCGCGAATCTCTGTTACATCGGTTAAAGGTTACGCTTATACACGATATGCAATCTCCCGCACCGCAATCTCGGCACTGCTTCGGGATGGGCGGGATGCTCGAGATGCACCGTTGTAACGTCCTGCAGTACTCGTCATATTGTCTTATACCTATAGTCAAACTCTAAACACAACGGGCAACCGGTAAACCTTAAATAAGCTCACGTGGCAACGGTTGTGCGCCGTTGAGCGTTTGTTTGAATATGGTTGCGGGTAAATTGATCGGAATTTAGCCAGTGACACCCCATTGATTTGCTCCGCGCTCCACATTGCATGCACGTACAGATGACACAGCGTGCGACGACCCAAAGACCTAGTAATATAATTGTTCTGCCTAGTTTAAATTCTATTCTATACGCAAGGAAAGAATGCCAGATACGTTGGCCCGCGGAAGACCGGTATCAGATGTACAGATCCCAATCGCGCAGGGTAAACCCTGGCCGATCTGCACCCTTTACATTGCCATCACACTACTAACCTCCCACCACACCAGCTACAACCAGCTACGCCCACAAAGCTAATGTCCCTGCCCCAGGAATACATTGACGAGCTCAACAAGCTTAACCGGGAAGTGACCACTAAGCAGCCATCCGACGTTCTCCAGTTCTGCGCCGACTATTTCAACAAGCGCCTGGAGGAGCGCCAGCCCAGAATGTCCAAGTTTAACATGCACTCGTTTAGCGATCCTGAGGACCCTCATTCTCGTCAGGTTCCCACCATTGCTGAAAATGAAGTCTTCCACAACCCGCACCAGCTCGGCACCGGCTTCCCCATGAACTTTAACGCCAACAGGCGAACGTCTGTTAGCGCCGAGTCGCTCAATCCCACCAGTTTCAAGAATGGCGGCGTCCCGACTGAAGTCTGTCCAGAGAAGGTCGCTCGTCTCAACAAGAGTGTCAGCAATAACTTCCTCTTTGGTAACCTTGACGAGGAGTCTCTCCACGCCGTCCTGGGTGCCCTGCAGGAGAAGAAGGTCACAAAGGGCACTACTATAATAACACAGGGCGACGAGGGTGATTACTTTTACATCGTTGAGACTGGCTCTGTCGATTTCCTTGTCGACAACGCCAAGGTTAGCACTTCAGGCGCCGGATCGAGCTTCGGTGAACTCGCCCTAATGTACAACGCCCCAAGAGCCGCCACTGTCGTCGCGGCGGAGGATTGCGTCCTATGGGCTCTGGATCGAGTCACATTCAAGAAGATTCTACTGGTCAAAACTGCCAACAAGCGAGCCATGTACGGCGAATTCCTCAAGTCCGTACCAATTCTGGCCGAGCTCAACTCGTGGGAGCTGTCGAAGCTCGCCGACGCCCTCAGCTCGCGAGTCTACGAACAAGGAGAGGTTGTAGTCAAGGAGGGCGAGGCAGGCGACGAGTTCTTCCTGATCGAGTCCGGCACAGCTACCATCTCCAAGGTGGCCTCTGGAAAGATCAAGGATATCACCAAGGGAGACTACTTTGGTGAGGTCGCCCTGCTGCATGATGTGCCGCGACAGGCTACCGTCACGGCGTCCACGAAGCTGAAGGTCGCCACTCTGGGACGAGATGGATTCCAGAGACTGCTGGGACACGCTGTGGATGCCCTCAAGAGGCAGGATCCTACTAATCATTAAGCACGGGAATCACCACTCAGTGCCATTAACTAAAACCAGTGAGAAGGAAACCAAGAAAACCAGAGCGGAAAACCTCACAAAATCAAGTATGTTAACGCAAAATCTATTCATTGCGAATCGTCTGTAGTGCTGTGCTATTTGGCTGTGTAAGAAACCTACTGAGCAAGGTAAAAACCCTGCTGCAGGGTCATCCACACGGTAGTAGTAGAAGCAACAATCAGTGGGCCGTAGAGGCCAGCACCGAGCTTGGCCGTCTTGAAGACAGTCCACTCTGAGATGAAGTGGAAGCCGGCCAGGACGAATGTGCTTAGAGTAATCAGATAGACTGGTGGAGAGTTAATGTGGTAGGCACCAATCAGTCTAATGACGGCAGATAGCATAGTCCAGGTACCAAAGGTTCGACAGGACAAGTCGTTGACCTTATCTGGCTGCTGGGCGTACACTCGTCGCGTGAGGGTAAGGTCCCCTGAGTAGCATTGGGCCGAGTTGAACACGGAAGTAACCGAGATCTAGTTAGTAACCAGCACACAAGGCAAATTCGACTCACAAAGACAAGCCACAGTGGCAAGGCTCCCTGGTATTGGGGGAGGTAAGATGTGATCAGATCAAGCATGGGATGACAGTGGGAGGAGCGCTCCGAGCGTGCAGCTACAGGCCTCCTAACAATCTCTCCGGCCCCACATTACGTCTGTGGATATGCATGCAATCTATTATGTACTAGCTAAAAGACTTTCCCGAGATTACCGTTTGGACGTTAGAAGAGAGGTTCTCTTCATTCTTTCTCGCTCTAGCATATGCCTCTGGGCTTCGATCTAGAATGACATCGAAGTCCTTCTCGGTGATCCAACCTCCGTTTGCGTGGTTGACGGACAGATCAGACTTGTGTTCCTTGCTCTGGTTGAAGACAACCTCTAGCTCCTCCAGAACTGTAGTGCCCTCTGCAGCAGACTTACCGAAACCTCGAAACTTGCCCTTTTCAATGACCAGCTGCTCGAGGAATCGCTTCTGACGGGCCTTGTCGAGAAGCATCGCCTCGACAGTGCCGGCCGTCGCGAGACGATACACAATCACAGGCTTGGTCTGGCCAAATCTGTGAACTCGGTCAATGGCCTGCAGATCCTGTTGCGGGTTCCAGTCACTGTCAAAGAGAATGACAGTGTCGGCAGCGGTCAAATTGATACCTAGACCACCAGCACGCGTGGATAGCAGAAAGACTTTAAAGTCTGGGTCGGAGTTGAACTCATCGATTTGTCGCTGTCGCTCGTTTTGAGGCATGCTACCGTCGATACGACAAAAGTTCCACTTCTTGAGCTCCTCGAGCCAGTCCTGAAGAATGTTAAGCATATTTGTGAACTGGCTGAAAATCAGAATCTTATGGCCATCGTTCACCAGTCGCGTGGCAAGGTTGTCAAGAAACTGCATTTTTCCAGAATTCTCAACCAGCCGTGAATCAACAGTGTCCTTCTCACCCCATGGATAGTAGAACAAGTAGGGACTGTTGCACGTCAGTCGAAGCTGCATCATTTTGTTTTGTAAACTCTTGGATGCGACTTCCTTTCCCGCCTGTTTGATGATTCTCTCGGTTTCCTCGTCTGCTTCAAGTGATGGATCACTTTCCTTCTCTCCGTTGGGGCTTGGAATTGCCGGCTCACTCGTCGTGAAGTCTATGATTTCTTCCTTGAACGGAGGGATAGACGACTCCTTTATAGGAACTGACAGGTTCTCGACTTCCTCCTTGATCGCACTTCCCGGTCGCGTAATGTACACGGGGTCCTCCTCTAAGGGTGTGCCAGTTTCTGGAGTATCGTCCTCTTCTACTAGCATGTTTGCCTGCTTGTAAAACTCCTCGTCGGTGATGTCCGCGTATGACTTTCTTGTCTTTTTGCGTCGTTTCCTGACTGGGCTATCTGATGACTCCTTCTCGTCTTTTGGTTTGTCGTCAAACTCTCGTGGTTTATAACCTCGTGACTCGAGAACTTTGTTCACAATGTGTCGATAAGCTTTACCTTTGAGGAAACTCTCATACAACTCCGTCTGATCCTGACTCAGGGATCCGTAAATGACGTATTCTCGCTTGTCTGGAAGCGATTGGTTGACCTCAGATTTTAGTCGTCGCAGCAAGAACGGTCTTAGAATCTCGTGCAGACTCTGCACTAAGCTTTCGTTGTTTCCATTCAGAAAACTCTGATCTCCGTCGCTCTCGAACCACGCCTGGAATAGCTCTAAATCCGAAAACACGTCCGGCAGAAGAAAGTTGAGCAAACTCCACAGCTCCGCGAGATTGTTTTGCAGCGGAGTGCCGGTAAGAAGCAGTCTGTTAGAGTCAAACTTCTTGAGCTCCATGATGAGCCGACAGTTCATGTTTTTCAGACGATGGCCCTCGTCAATGACAATGTATTTCCATGGGTACTGATGCAAATGCTTCGCGTCTCTGATGATCATCTCATATGTTGTGACGACAATTAACTTGATTTGGCCTTTCCGTTTGTTAGTTGCGGCCTTCATCATCTTTGAGTCTCTGATTTCGGCTCGCTCAGGCGCAGAGCCATGATACTTGACAACGTCGAGGGTTGGCGCAAATCGATTGATCTCATTGATCCAATTCTGCAGCGTGGACAGTGGCGCCACAATCAGAAACGGGCCCTGCGTCTGTTGCTCGATGAGATAGGCAATGAAAGAAATCGTCTGCAGCGTCTTTCCCAGACCCATTTCATCAGCCAGAATACCGTTGAGGCCATTCTCGAACAGCGATGCAAGCCATTCAACACCCGCGAGCTGATATTCATGCAGATGGCCACCAGTGATGAGACCCGGCTGCTGGAAGCCGTCCTTAGATGCCTCAGCTTGTGGTTTTTTCAGCAGTGATAACTCATCTTCGTCTTGGATGTAGTTGAGCAATGAAGCCTGTCTTGGTTTCTTTGGTTGTCTGCCTCTTCGCTTCTTCGGTGGTTCTTTCGCCTTGGTCTTAGAAGCTGCTATGCTCTTGGTGAGAACGTCGGCGTAGATTTTGGACTTGTCGATAAGAAACTTCAATCGCTGCAGCTTTCTGTCGTCTTCGAGATTGGCGATCTGCTGAGCATCGTTGGCGATGTCGGGCTCAGAGGTTGGTTCTGAGTCAGCCTGGACTTCTCGGGCCATTATATGAGGTGGATGCAAATTAAGTTGAAACGCGTCAAATTCTCGCGTAGACGCGTATGGAAATTGCGTGGTAAACTGGCCAAGTATCGGATTCAACGTCAGACACAATGCGATAAGTTAGATCAATATCCTAAACCACTGGTCTGAAATATACGCGTCTCGGACGCGCTTGGCGTATATCTGTGCATCCTCCCAAAAATTTCCACACAACACGATATCGCGCTTACACCGAGATCCCAATACACGCGACATCATGGAAGAGCCGAAGGAAGAACCCGTGATTGAGGCGACCGACGCTGCGCGAACCGCGGAACTCGAGGTCACGGATCCCGTCGCGCTCCAGCAACAAATGGAGGAAAAAGCGCGTGGTTTCCTGGCCGCTCAGGCGTATCGCGTCATTATTCCATCGTTCGCAGCCTGGTACGACCGGGAAGGCATCAACGACATTGAGCGAAAATCACTTCCCGAATTCTTCTCGGGCAAAAATAGGACAAAGACGCCAGAGGTGTATAAGGAGTTTCGTGATTTCATGATTGACGCGTACAGGCTTCGACCAACAGAATATCTCACCTTGACCGCTTGCAGGCGGAATCTCGCCGGTGACGTCTGCACAATTATGCGTGTTCACGCCTTTCTAGAGCAATGGGGTCTAATCAACTACCAGGTGGATCCAGAGACGCGGCCCTCTCTCATTGGCCCCCAGTACACAGGCCACTTTCAAATCACCGTGGACACACCACAGGGTCTCCAGCCATTCATTCCGGCCGATTCCACCGTCACGGAGGGCAAGGATCTTGCTCTCACCACGATAAAAGCAGAGGCTAAAGCCTCTGACCCGGCCCCAGTGAACCTGGAGCTACGTAAGAACATATACAACAGCGCAGCGGATGCTGCAGCGCTCGTTGACGAAACCCAGCGAAAGTTCAACTCGCTCAATTCGCGGACATACAACTGTTTTACCACTGGTGAGGACGTCACCAAGGTGAGATATCACAACTTGCAGACCAAGCAGGCTATTAGCTCGCTGAGCTTCAAAGATGGTCTGTTCCCGTCCAACCTGCAGTCGTCTAGTTTTGTCAAGATCGAGCAGGCACAGACTGCGGGCAGCAACTGGTCGGATCAGGAGATTTTGCTGCTGCTGGAAGGTGTGGAGATGTACGAAGATGACTGGGAGTCTATTGCGTATCACGTTGGTTCGCGAACCAAGGAAGCCTGTGTCACGAAATTCCTACAGCTTCCCATTGAGGACCCGTACCTCGTCAAGAATGCGGCACTCAAGGGCTCAGAAAACGGCCATGAGCAGCTGAGTAAGCTGGATGACGTGGAGTCACTCAGGCAAAAGGCGGAAGCCCTGTCAACGATAGAGGACGCACAGCAGACGCGGCTGACTACCTCGCTCGTCAAAGCTGAGCTGGAAAAATTTGAGCTGAAAATGAAAAAATTTGAACAACTCGAGGAAATTTTGGCCCGAGAACGAGAGGAGCTGGAAAAAGAACGACTTAGCATATACCTGGACCGGCTTTCCCTCAAATCGCAGGCTGATAACGTGTTGGCCAAACTGCGAGAAGCCGCCGCTGCTGATTCTGCGGAAGAAGCTGTCGAGCTGGCCAGTGAGGCCCGCCAACTGGCTTCCCAGAATCCAAAGGTGTCGATGGTAAAAGGTGAGAGCGAGCTGAAGCAGGGAGTGAAGGTTCCCAAGCCTACGCTTAAGCCCATCAGCCTGGACACTCCTCAGACGTACAAGTTCTGGTCCGCTTAGCGTGGTCGTGGACGAGCCATGTACGCTTATTTATGTATTAACTAATGCCGCCCAAGTGGAAGCCTACACTGTACAATATCCAGGAGTAGCTTTAAAGAATGTACGCTCGGTGAGTACGCGTAATTACCCCAGAAAGCAGCTAGGGGTGACGTGTGCGCGGTGTCCATATTAGAAGGTGCTGCGTCTGTCCCAATCTACAATGAGACTCAACACTCTGGTTGGACTGGCCCTGGCTGGCCTGGCGCTAGGACACGGTGTGCATAAATCTCCACCCTCTGGCGAAGTCGATATTGCCTCTGTCGACCCATTGCTTATCCACGATGGAGTTCCTAACCTAGAGCACATTGACGCCCGGCTGAAGGAATGTCAGGTCGTCAAAGAATTGAACGCGATCGTGGCCGAGGAATACAGTCAGAAGAGCGAGACTTTCATTCAGAAGATGTTTTCTGCCTTGTTCCCCTTTGGCCCTGGGCTGAATGCGTTGCTGGCAACTACGTACATCTCTGGCCCGCCAAACCTTCTTTTGGCGCTCGCTCCACCAAACATTGATCCATCCAGTCTGTCTACGCTAGTCTCGTTTGCCGTTGGCGGTCTTCTAGGCGACGTTTTCCTTCATCTGTTGCCGCAAACCTTTGTGGGTGAGGTTCACGACGGCGGCGCCAGGTTCGTGCTCGTCGACGAGAAGCGAAACACGATCTTGGGTCTGGCCATGTTTTTTGGATTCCTGGCCTTCGTAATAATTGACAAGGTGATGAGAATTGTCACGTCGGGTGCCGAGGGACACTCTCACAGCCATTCTCACAGTCACTCTCACTCCCACGCCGAGTCGACCAGTGTTGAAAAGAAGGACAGCGCTGTTAGAAATAGAAAGGGTAAGAAGGAGGAAGAGGAAGAGGAGGAGCCAACAGAAGATGGCAAGACCGGTAACTCCATCAAATTGAGTGCATACCTGAACCTGATTGCTGACTTCACCCACAACATTACCGACGGTTTGGCTATCGCCGCGTCGTTTTATGTGTCCAAGAACGTCGGCGCCGTCACATGCCTGGCTGTTTTCTTTCATGAGATCCCGCACGAGGTGGGTGACTTTGCCCTGCTCATCCAGGGTGGGTTTACGAAGTCTCGAGCTATGCAGGCGCAATTTGTGACAGCCATTGGCGCATACCTGGGAACGCTAATCGGAATTGCAGCCAACTATTTCGCCACGCCAGCGACCACCGGCGGGCCAACTGCCGGCATATTTGGCACTAGCGTTGCCATGGGAGACCTGACGCTTCCTTTCACTGCAGGTGGGTATTTTATTTGACAGGCGCATGACATACTAATTATAGGGGGCTTTCTATACATTGCCACTGTGGGTGTCATTCCAGAGATTCTGGAATCGGGAGAGGGCAGGACTAAGAGTGAACAGGTCAAGCAGGGCTTGGCTCAGTTGGTTGCTTGTGGTGTCGGCATTGGTTTGATGTTTATCATCTCGTGGACCGAGTAGACAGCTAGCGACATTTCCCAACATGTTAGCTCGAACGAACGCGGCTGTGTTGAAAAATGAGTCTTGGTTGACTTTTGTCAAGTGACCTACTGGACGACATCATCATACATTAAATGACAGCTTCGCTAAAAACTTACTTAAAGGGGTTAGTAGCTACGTATATTATCTCCATACATTGAGAGTGGCGAGTCGACTGGCCTCAGAAACGCCAGGTGTCCTGTACTGGCGAGTTAAAGCAAGAGACGGCGTATCTTATTATTGATATTGCGTAGGCTAAATAAGATCCGTGTTAATTAGAGTAGCGCGTGATTGAATAGTCTGTGCATGGTCTGTGCTCGGGATATGCAGAGAGCGTCTCAGTTGCGTGCGGCACGGTCACCCCACCAACCTTCAAATAGGCAAGACCCAAACAAATCGCCCCTTTAATTTCTCCATCGATCTATTCACTAACGAAATCACACTGAATTTTTCATAGACACAAAAACGAGAGAGGGATACAATAAAGGATAAAGGAAGGATGTATACGTTTACCTGGTGAGTCAACGTGCCACGATGTACGCTAACGCAGGCCCGCTGGACCAGAGAGTGTATCTGTTGCCGGATCATTCAACGATTGGCAAGCAACGCTACTAGAGAAGCAGGAAGATGGTAGTTTCAAGCTGGCGGTTGAACTTCCACCTACAAATACCACACTAAAGGTGAGTAAACATGCTCCAATGGAGAGCGTGAAAATTTTGATCGACCATCTCATCTGAGACCTGTCAAGGCGTCTACAACCCCTTTAGGCGAAATGAAAACGCCTATCCCCTTCGGGGAATTGACGTTCCGAAACGAGTCTAACTTAGTTTGTAGTTGATGGCCAGTGGACCGTCAGCGACAGCCTGAGCGCAGAGACCGACGAGAGCGGAAACACAAATAATGTGGTTTCCATCGCCGACATTGAAGCCGCCACTACTTGCATCGAATCCTCTAATGACCCATCTAACGACACGACCACTAACGAATCTAATGACCTTAATGACAAAACTGAGACTCCAGAAGAAGCTCCAGCTTCTGAGGGTGTTGAGGAATCGCATACTGAGGCTGTGAGCGAGCCTGCGGAGGCTGCTGAGTCTGCCGAGTCAGAGGCTACCCCAGATGTCTCAGAGCCAGCTGAGGCTCAGGAGGATGCTGAGGTTGCCAAGGAGACCGAGCCCGTTGCTGAGGAACCAGTTGCTGAGGAGACCGCCGAGGCCACTGAGGAGATCACAAAAGAACCAACTGTTGAAGAGCCAGCCGTTGAAGAGCATGTTGAAGAGAAGGCTGAGCCTGTCGCTGAAGAGCCAGCCGCGGAGTCAACCCCAGAAACCACTGGAGAGCCAACCCCAGAAAGCGACACAACTGAGCCAATCGAAGAGACCGAACTGAAGACTGAAGAACCAATTGAGGAGCCCGTTCCAGAAGCCACTGCGGAGGCTGCGGAAGAGGCTTCCGCTGAAGACGCCGCTTCTGAAGAGATTCCAGAACTTGCCCCTGAGGCCCCTGAACCTGCATCTGAAGTCGACGCTGACGAACCTGCGCCAGAGGTCCCTGAGGTCGAGACCGAGCCAATCGAGGAGGCCGCTGAGGAGACTCCAGTGGAGGCCGTCGCTGAGGAGATTGCCCCTGCTGAGGTAGAGGAAACTAAGGAGGCTGCTGAGGAGACCCCTGCTGAGACCCCAGCCGCCGAAGAACCTTCCGGAGCCGCTGCCGAAGAGGCTGCCCCAGAGGTGGCTGAGGAGGCTGTTGAGGAGACCAAGGAGACTCTCCCAGAGGCTGAGCCTGAGACTGTTTCTGAGGAGAAGATGGAGGAGACTTCTGAGCAGGTTGAAGAAGTTCCAGTTCCTGAAGAGCCAGTCACTGAAGAGCCTGTTACTGAAGAGCCAGTTACTGAAGAGCCAGCTGCTGAAGAGCCAGCTGCTGAGCAGAAGGAGACTGTTGAGGAGCCTGTAGCAGAAGAGCCTGTCGCCGAGGCCGCCCCAGCCGAAGAGACTCCAGTCGAAGAGACCCCAGCCGCTGAGGAGGTTGTTTCTGAGGATCCTGCTGCCGAGTCTGTTTCTGAAGAGACTCCAATTGAGGCTGCCGAGAGAACTCCAGAAGCTACTGAGGAGACATCAGTCGAAGTTACAGCGGAAGGGGAAGAGGCTCCAGTCGAGACCACAGCTGAAGAGACTGAGGCAGTTGAGGACACTGTTGCTGAGCCTGCTGTGGAGGCGCCCGAGGAGGCTCCGGTTGAGGAGGCTCCGGTTGAGGAGGCTGCTCCTGAGATTCCAGTCGAAGATACCCCAACTGCCCAGGAGGCTGCCACCGAGGAAGCTCCAGCTGATGGTGAAGTCGCTGAAGAGGTTCCAGCCGTCGAAGAGAACCCAGTCGAAGAGGCTGTTTCAGTTGAAGAGGGCACTCCTGAGGAACCAGCTGCTGAGACTGCTGAGCCAAGCGCAGAGGAGCCAGTTGAGGAGGCTGCTGAGGCCGCCGAAGAGCCTGCGGAGGAGTCTGTCTTAGTTGAGGAGACTCCTTCCGAGATCCCAGCTGATGAGGCTACCCCTGAAGCTGCTGTTGAGGAGGTTGAGGAACCAGCTGCCGAGACCGCTGACCCAGTCGCTGAGGAGCCAGCTGAGGAGGCTAAGAGCGTCGAAGAACCAGTCGCTGAAGTTGGGGAACCAGCTACTGAGGAGCCAGCTTCAGAAGAAGCTGCCGAGAAGTCCGTTCCAGAGCCAACCGCCGAAGAATCCACTGCCGAACAGCCAGCTGAGGAGGTCGTCGCTGAAGAGGTTGCTCCAGAAACTGTTGCTGAGCCAGCTGTCAAGCCCACCGCCGAGGAACCAGTTTCTGAGGAAACAAAGGATGAGGAGGCCGTTACTGAAGAGCTCCCAGTCGAGGAGACCCCAGTCGCGGAAGAATCTGCTGCTGAGGACAAGGAAGCTGAGCCAGTTGTCGAGGAGGCTATCGAGGAGACTCCAGTTGAGGAGACTCCAGCCGAGGAGACTGTTGAAGAAACCCCAGTCGAGGAGACCGCTGTTGAGGAGACCGCTGTTGAGGAGACTCCAGTCGAGGAGACCGCTGTTGAGGAAACTCCAGTTGAAGAAGCTGCTGTCAAGGAAACTCCAGTTGAAGAAGCTGCTGTCGAGGAGACTCCAGTTGAGGAGACCGCTGTTGAGGAGACTCCAGTCGAGGAGACCGCTGTTGGAGAGGCGGCTGTTGAGGAGACTCCAGTCGAAGAGGCCGCTGTTGAGGAGACCGCAGTTGAGGACACTCCAGTTGAGGACACTCCAGTTGAGGACACTCCAGTTGAGGACACTCCAGTTGAGGACACTCCAGTTGAGGACACTCCAGTTGAGGACACTCCAGTTGAGGACACTCCAGTTGAGGACACTCCAGTTGAGGACACTCCAGTTGAGGACACTCCAGTTGAGGACACTCCAGTTGAGGACACTCCTGTCGAGAAGACCGCTGTTGAGGAGACCGCTGTTGAGGAGACTCCAGTCGAGGAGACCGCTGTGGAGGACACTCCAGTCGAGGAGACCGCTGTGGAGGAGACTCTACTTGAGGAGACTCCAGTTGAGGAGACCGCTGTGGAGGAGACTCCAGCTGACGAAGCTCAAGTCGAGGAGACTCCAGCTGACGAAGCTCAAGTCGAGGAGACTCCAGCTGACGAAGCTCCAGTAGAGGAGGCCGCTATTGAGGAAACTCCAGTCGAAGAGACTCCAGTTGAGAAGACTCCAGCTGAAGAAGCTCCAGTCGAGGAGACCGCTGTTGAGGAAACTCCAGCCGCTGAGGATCCTGCTGCTGAGGCCGTGCCAGAGCCAATCGCGGATGCTGAGGCGCCTGTCGAGCCAATTGAGGAAGAAAAGGCTACCGAGCCTGTTGAAGAGGCCACTGAGTCTGTCGCTGAGGAAACTGAGCCTGTCATTGAGGAGGCTGCTGCTGAAGAGCCAGTTTCTGAGGAGAAGGTCGAAGAGCCTGTTGAGAAGTCCGTGGCTGAAGAGACCGTTGAAGAGCACGTTACTGAGGAGGCCACCCCAGCTACTGAAGAGCAAGCAGAGATCCCATTAGTCGCTGCTGAGGAACCAGTTTCTGAGGAGCAAGTCGCCGAGGCTGTCCCAGCCACTGAGAAGTCAGAAGAGATCCCATTAGTCGCTGCTGACGAGCCAGTCGTTGAGGAGCCAGTCGAGGAGACTGCTGAGGTTGTCGAAGATAACGACGAGAAGGTGGAAGAGCCAGCTGCCGAGCCAATTGCTGAGGAGAAGGTCGAAGAGTTGTCTGAGGCTGTTGAGGAGCCAGCCGCTGAGGTCACCGACGAGCCAGTTGCTGAACCAGCTGAAGACAAGGCTGACGATCTTGCGGAAGATCAACCATCCGAGGCTCCGATCGCCGAACCAGAGGCCGAGAACGTCGAAGAGACCGAGGACAAGGCGGTCGAAGAGCCTGTTCAGGAAGAGCCTGTTCAGGAAGAGCCTGTTCAGGAAACTGCTGAGGAGGTTGTTGCAGAGGCTGCTGCTCCAGAGGAGGTTGCTGAGGAGGCCGCACCACAAGAGGCTGAAGCCGAAACTGAACCAGTGACTGAGGACGAACCCGCTGCAAAGGAACCAGTGAGGGAGGAACCCGCCGTTGAGCAATCTAACGAACCCGCCGCCGATGCCGTCGCTGAATCGTCCGAGGACAAGGGCGAAGTCGATCAGAGCGCCGATCCAGAACCAGTCGAGCAGGCCGATGAGACAGCGCCAGAACAAGAGACCAGCGAGCCTGATGATGATGAGTCGGCGCAGAATGACGTCACTGAGTCACAACAGGAAGTTCCAGCGTCGATCCCAGAGGAACCAAGTTCCGAGACTGCTGAGGTCCCATCAGCCGAAGCGGTCAAGGGTACCGAGAGTGAGTCTGTTGAGACTGTTGTTGAGGAGGAGAGGACTGAGGCGCCAATTTCTGAGGAGGATACAGTTGAGGAGACCACCAAGGCCGGTGAGGTCGCTGCTGTTGCTGGCGCTGCTGGCGCTGTTGGTATCGCTGGAGTTGCTGCCGCCACTGCCGCCACCACCGAGAGTACGGCACCAGACGCGAGTGCCGCTAGTGAGACAAAGGCGGTTGAGGAATGCGACGTGGAATCCACCACCGAGGACTACGTTGACGCCCTGAGCCAGGCGGCTACAAGTCCCGCCCTGGGAGTGGAGGCTGAGAATGGCAAGAATCTGCAGGGCGAGGAGGACGGCAGTGTGCGAGTCACAGACAATGTGGAGCCGGAGTTGGCGGAGGCCATTGCCGAGCCTGTTGCGCGACAGACCCAGGCCACTCAGAGCACTACCAGCATTCCAATCAAGGTCAAGCCACGGGGTCTGTTTGGACGGTTGAAGAGTTTCTTCAGGTGACTCGCACGCTGGCGACTACCATACTAGCCGCCTTTGACGCCAAAAACCTGTTCCTGTTTATTTACTGACAAATTCTGATACCTAATTTCTTCTCTATATCAATTGATTAAGTTACTTTACCAGCCGTTATAGCAAGAGAACAATGTTATAGCAACAGCCGCTCGGACTCCTCGGTCTCGGTGCGCGCGCATTTCATCATCTCGCATGCCGCTACATACAGATGATGCCATGCGCATCACCCTTCATCCCTATCGATCTGGCCTGCGTATAGGCAGCTACCCGTGGCGACTAGGGTACCACGAGCAGGGCCCCTAGCATCGATTGACTGCTCATGTGCCAGTCAGGCAGCCTATCGAGGTTTGTACTTTTCTGGTTCAGGGTCAATTTTCAGGGGCTCGCTAGGACTGTATAACAATTTTATGTTGTGTGAAGCAGACGCACTGAAAATCGAGCCGTGCTTACTTATATAACCAGTAACCCTTTATTAAGAGTTTGCACTGCCAGCAGATCTCGGATATGTGACGTCTATTGTTTACGTTATTACGCGCGTTCTATGGGCACGTGTAGGCAGATGCACTGACTCTAGGCACGTTCCTAGATCCCTCACAGTAACAGTGTTGGGTAATATGGTTAAGGCTTTCTCGGTACGTGGTCTGTCTAACAACGCTCAACGCTATTCTGAACCCTGACGCCCGGAATCTCGGCTAACAGTTACACTCACCCCAACGGCCAAGTGTACGTCTACTCTTGGACACGCACATTGCAATGGTAAATCTTCAATCAGTTCACCATGTACAGTGCTGTATTGTCTACTAATGCCCTTATCACTGCCCACAAGCCCTGTGTGCAGTTGTTGTGCGCAATCTTTATTTAGCGCACTATATTTAGCCCTGACGTGATGACGGATACGACGTGCGCGGGCGGTGCCCCGGCCAACCGCATCCAACTGCTCAACACTATTAAATAACATGCTACTAAGGCAATAGTCCTGCTCTGGTCCACTGATGAGGCCACGCTCCTGATGTACAATGTACGCTGGTCAGACCCATAGATTTGTGGCTGGCAAGAATTGCTTTTGCCGCTGGTGGGGAAAAGCAATTTGACTTTTGGCACATAGTTTAGGGAAAGATTGTCTCACTGCGGCCATTTCTTTTGCAGTGCTTTTTTTAATATATGTTTTGCTGTATATAACCACCCGATCCCCATTCCTGCTCTGGTCGGCCATGATACTACGACGCCTGACACTAGCGCTGTTTGCAGGCCTAGCGCTGGGCCAGAACGGCGAGAATCTATGTTCCAGCATAAACACAGGGTCTGACGGTGACCAGCACGTGTCGATATACCAGACGACAGGTCTCTGTTCACAGACCTGTTCGGGCTATGCCTATGCCATTGTCCAGGGCAAGTCCTGTTGGTGCTCTAATGATACCCCAGCCAGCACCACATCGACAGACAAGTGTTCAGACAATTGTCCGGGCTACCCGGATGACCAGTGTGGTTCAGTTGCCAACGGGCTCTTTGGTTACGTTCTATTAGCGACCCCATCTGGAACAAAGGGCTCTAGCAGCAGCACCTCAACTTCTTCTTCTTCTACGGAGACATCAAGCACAAAGACTAGCACTAGCACGAGCACCAGTACGAGCAGTTCGACAAGCAGTTCTAGCTCTAGTTCAAGCTCCAGCTCAAGTTCGAGTTCAAGTTCAAGCAGCAGCTCAAGCAGCAGTTCGTCCAGCAGTTCTTCATCTGGCACAACATCCGCGTCCAATAGCGGCAAGTCCTTCTTTGACAACAAGGGCAAGGTCGCAGGCGTGTTCACAGCGGTGGGCATCATTGCGCTGGCGCTATTTGCATTGATTCTATTCTTCTTCATCAGAAAGCACAAGAAGGAACAGGACGCAGAAGACCCAGCCTCGCCGGGCTTCTTTGAAGGCAAGATGTTCAAGTCGTCGTCAGGCGAGTCGCATGCCATGAAGCGCGACCAATCCAACGCCACCACTCTCGCAGGCATGGGCTTTGACGAAAAGGGCCTTGTGCCCATAACTGTCGACCAACGCCTGGACCCGAACCAAATGTTCATGCAGTGGGACCAGAACGACTCTCGCCGCTCGCTCCAAGACGAGTTTGACTATTCACGAAAGGTTTTACGGGTCGCTAATCCTGACTATTAATTTATTGCATCTCGGTCCCCGAGCCCCATTCTCTCATCATCATCATCATCCTCAGGGTCATCATCACCAGCCAGATTTGCTACTGCGGTTGATTCCCAGCAGCACAGCGAGCCCTCGCTATCAGCGCTTTCGCTGGGCTCGCTACCTGGCTCACTCGACTCGTATTGCCCGCGTCCATAGTTGCTCCAGGCGGGCAGGCGACCCCGTACATACACTAACACGAAACAAAATGCACCCAAGTCTCATTATTTACCCGACTCAATGGCATCCCTGGTGTCAGATATACAGCTAGGCTATGGTGATGCTCTCAGACTGGACAATTCTCTTCCGCCGTACACAATCCCATCACCACTACGTATCTGGCTACATCGTACCTACCTATTACGGCATATATCCAGGTACACGTACCTGTTCCCCTATTCCGAAGCTGCTCACCCATTTAGTACCGCTACAGCCGACACATCATAGTTACTCCGACCCACTCAGGGCGTCTGCCCAGGGGTGCCGGCATCTCTGCTTTGTGAGGCGGTTTACCTAAAATGTCACATCCCAATCTCCACTTAATTAGTTAATTCGCCCTTCACCTGCAAGTAAAGACGACGTAACCTTGGTTAACCATGGTGCTATGCTTAACTCCGAAATCCTCACATCTACCAACGGCCAAGCTTCCATACATGGATCTCGCTTACAGTGGGCCGGCTCCCTGACGGCCAATGGTTGCTGTATAAGGGGCCTGATCGCGTAATTTTCCGTCACCAAAAAGAAATGTTTGTGTCACAAACTTTATTTTTCAGATGACTCTGCCATAAACAAAAAGAGATGGACAAGTCCGGAATCGAACCGGAGACCTTCCGTATGCGAAACGGACGCGATAGCCAACTACACTACATGCCCGTGATTCATCTGTATGGGCGATTGGACATATCTGTTCCGGAGTACGAAGTCACGTGATCGGGGCGAAACTATGTCGTTTTTTGGCCATTCAGTGCCTTGTTTGACCTTTACATGCAAGGTTTGATTATCGGGTGCGTTTTTGGAAGCTGCTGAAGCTTTCATTCAACGGCAGTTCGGGTCTGAGTCAGGAACGGTTTCAGCGCTCATACCATTCCATCAAACCCCGAATCGTTTTCCGGATCCGAATTAACTTTAGTCCCACGTTAATCATCCCACACGACAGGGATGTGCAGTGGAATTTGCCGTAATGATGAACGCTAGTCTGTGTTACGGACAACGGAACTTTCGGAATGTTGATCACGCAAATCAGCCTTACGTTCTGGCAGTATTAACATGTTAAAAGATATCGAGAAACATACGGACGATTCTGACAATATGTCGAGACACCTGGACCCTGTTGGACCCTTATTGAAAATGTCTCGGGTTTGTTTACTTCACATGAACTAGATCACGATCATTACCAAGATGAGCACCCGAGCTTAATCACAAGCCAAACTCAAATAATAAACACCTCATAATCAAACACAACAAAACTTGAAAAAAGCTGATCTAGATCGTTTCATAATGCTGCCTACACGCAGATGCACCTCTAGTCCAGGCACGCCCCATATACCAGTGTTTCCAGTAAGGCACGCCCCATTTGATGCCCCATCTTAGCCTAGACTGTCAGCCGTTTGACATTAGCATTGGTTTGACGCAGGTGGGCCCTGCACAATGGTTAGACCCCGTGAGGTAACAGCCCCATCGCGCTCGGGTTCGGGTCGATCGGTCGGCCCGGTGTTGCAAAGATGAGCTCAGTGTGCTGTGGCCAATTGATCTCAACTGATCGAATCGCAACTCGCAGCTTTCTGATCCCTGTCCTGCTATTCTGATTTCGACTTGATCTGTCCACAATTAAAATTCTCTCCATTCGCCGCACCTCCACATACTTCTCATACACTCCACATACTTCTCATGCTCTCCTCCCACTCCCCAGTCCTCATAACAACAGTACTTCTGGCGTCAAGTTTCATCTTGGCCCCCTCACCCCATCAAACGCCGGTTTCCAAATTCAGTCATCACGTGATCTTATCAGATCCATCAACAATCAATCTGCAATACGCTTGTACTATGACGAGTCTATAAATATCATAGCGCCGATGACCTTACTCTCACTTTTGTGCCAGGTTCTAATTATAACCTGTAAATCACGCATCTGGGCTATTATTCATGTGCAATAATAATACCACATTTGGCTGGCCGTGTTGCGCTGATCGAGTCATCATGTGGGTCACACCGCAGAAACGGGGCATTATGTGACGCGCGCTAAGGCACACACCGTTTTCTGCAGCGCTGGTGGAATAATCAGGCATGATCCATGCATGAGCACGTTGGCTGCTTTAGTGGCTGGCCGGCGAGACTTGCGAGCAAGCGCAAATCGTCTAAACGGTTTCACGTGATATCTGAACAGACAATAGCACGTGATTCTAACGTTGGATACCCCGGAAGGTTGCCCGTGCTGCGGAAAAAGCGACCTGCAGTCAGGTGATGGGACGGCACCCGTATGCTGGGTCCAGGGCCTTGGCTGGTATTATATAGGGCGAGAGGCTGGCCGTGGGGGTGGGACGAGACGATATTACGCTAACGAATAAGTCAATTGGCTTGCGAACAGATATTATCGTTAACCCGGGGTGTTGTTAGGCGACCTCTCAGTTAATATGCCTCAGTTGGCCGGGTGGGAGCATGCACCGTACTCGTTTAACGAACTTACGTGAGCAGCTGCATTGCATAAGTCAATTGAGTGGCTGGTGCGCCCTGGTGCTGATATCGCGGCGACTGAGTATTGACGTACTAGGCGTTTGCACGACTTAAGCTTGTCGGCCAATGATTCTGTCTCGCGTCGTCTCGACTTTCAAGTTCCGCGCTGGAGACTCAGTGATTTCTTGGTAGCGGGACTAGTGTTTTCGCGATTGAGTTCCAAGGCAGAGGGATAGGAAATTGCTTCCTGCATATTGAAGTTGAGCGCGCCAGAAACAATCGACGCCGGATTTTCAAACCAACGAAATAGCTACACCAGCAGTTCATGCTTATGCTGGTCTGTAATAAGGAAGAATAAGATTAGTGGCAGTGCCCAAAGGGAGAATTCTCAAAGGGACAATGCTGCAAGTCTGACACCCGAAACTACTCCAGGCCGACAGAACAAAGCCATGCTGAAGTTCGACAACACTTCAAGACCCTTTGGACCTCTTTTCAACCTGAATTTACAACATAAGCGAGTTAATCTCAGTGGAAATGAAATGAGTCTTTAATCTACCGACAAGAGCGCAGCAAATGGGCTGGGTATTAAATTAAACCGTGACCCCCCCTTCTCTCTTCCTTTCCTGTTTCTTTCGGAACCATCATGTCTGACTGTCGTGACCCTCTATTCCGAGGACTCATGTCCTTCGCTAACAGCCCCGCCAGTATAAGCTCTTCCAATCCTTTTCGGCAGTTTCACCCAACCAATCCTTTTCAAAACTTCACCAGCCCATACGCATACACTCCTCGTGCAAACACAAACCCATTTAGGGATCCAAATGACTGGACGAGCTCCTGCGCTACTTCATCAACTTTGGTCGAGAAACAACCCACGACGCTAGCACTGCAGCCACAGCATTCGTGGACGTCATACATTTCGCTGGATTCTGTTGAAACAACAAGCTATCGCATTCCTCGGTACAATGCCGAAGACTCTCTCCTTGACAACAATTACGAACCCAAGAAGAAAGGCATTCGACGACTGATACAAAAAGGCCGAGAAAAGAAACGAGCACGATCCCAAAAGCGGGTATACAAACGAGTCGCAAAGCGACTAGCTAAACTCCAGCAGAAGCGTGAGAAGCAACAAGTGAAGTTGATCAAATCCGAACTAGTGCCATTGGGTCGGCTTCAAAAGCAGAGCAAGCTGGCGAAACTGGCGGCCCTGTTTCGAAGGCTCAAGCTCTAGTATTCACTAATACGCATAAACGACAGCATGCATAATTGTTTGTCATTCATTTGCTGTACTTGAACACAGACTGATGTCGCGATGTCATATCGGTGGCCCCAGAACTGGGACAACTTGGAGCGCGCAGCCGCACAAAAAACATTTTGAAAAATATTATCACTATCGCTAACAAAATGTCTGAAGACAAGAAGCACGATGAGGACGTCCAGATGGAAGTGGACGAGAACGAGCCAGTCCAGGACCCAGAAAAGATTGTCATTCTACCAGGCGCGTCGGAAGACGGCACTGCCGTGTCATTTCAAATCAAGCATGAGGACCACACACTTGGAAACTCGCTACGTTATATGATTATGAAGAACCCTGACGTTGAGTTTTGCGGTTACTCCATCCCACATCCCTCTGAGGCCCGAATGAACCTGCGAATACAAACCTACGGCAACATCACGGCTATTCAGGCTCTGCATAAGGGTCTGAATGACTTGGTTGATCTTTGCAACCACGTTGAGGACACTTTCAGGGACAGAGTCACCAACGGAACTTATTCCAGCGAGTAAGCGAGGCCAAGTGAGCTGAGCGTAGCGAAGCTGGTGGTGGTTCGACCAACACTCAGCATGAAGGTAGGGCATTCGAGCTTGGTCCAGTAAATAACACAGCATCAAGACCTGGAAACACCGCGAATGTCATCACCGGCAACAAAACAAGTAATGTATATAACGAAGACAAGATCACAAACACTACTTGGATCGAATGGACCCTCTTCGGGCAACGGTCGTTGCAGATTTGTCTTCCTGGTATGGGATGTGCTCGTATATGCTAGACTTGTCCGGCGGCCCGAGACCAGTTCAGCTCGTGACTATTGCTAAACATTGCCAAGTCTTGTTAAACTCAGACAGATGGAGGGAGCAGCGGCATTGCTAATTATAGACAGCAATGAACTAGACATGGCTCCAGGTGTGTTTCGCCGATAGCACACACAAACGGTTGGACGCAGCCTACATGTCAAAACATGTCTTGCTGCGCGGAAGTTGTAACAGTTTGCTGCGCAGCCAAATGATTGTATTGAGTATCATTTCAATTGATAACCATCGATTTCATCCAGCGTCGACTCATGTGCCTCAGATATACCAGCTGCGGATATCCTAGTTCTGATAAGAATTGAAGCTGCTGTCGGTTCTATCGATGCATGTCGGCGTCCGGACTCACCTAAAATTATCATCAGCTCTTAATCGTTCACCTGGGTCTGTATTGTTCGCAGATTAATGAAACAAAGCTGAGCGCCGATAAAGAAAATTCCAACTGGCCATAGTCCTGGCCTTGCCTCGTCGATTGAAGAGATGACGACGTCGCCACTGGCATATTGAGAAACCTGCCGGGGAGATTTAGATTTTACTTGGTTTCTGGGATTCAGGGCCAGGTGCTAGTGTTAGTGATGCACGTCGTACTGGACAGAAAGTGCGTAATGATGGCCGTAGACGTCGATCAGTGAAAGGAAGTGCATCGATTTGAGCCCAGCTTGAATTAGCTGGTGCACTTGGTAGACATAGAAGCGTATCACTCCAGCCAGGAGGTATGCTCTTCTCAGTTTGTACTGGACCGGCCACAGAGCAGGTGAGATAAACAAACACTCCAACCCTTTAGAGGGACTGTAGTAGCAATATGGTAACTTGGGTCCTTAGTTTGATCATTGGTGGCCTACACTCCGATAGGATAATCAGAAGGCCAGGCATGTATGTCAGCGCATCACGATGCTTGGGACACGCGCCTAAGAAGACACGCAGATCATATCTAACGCTCTAGAAGGACCAGATGGACTTTTTGACCAGAACTATTGGGTCCTTGACTGGCCCCAGTATTCCATACACTATTGGAGAGAGGATAGACACCAAGAATCTAGACTTTTCCTCGCTATGGGCCGTTCACGAGGGTACCGTTAAGGTGAGTCCATAATTGACACCGAGCGATAAGGACTGACATAGAGCGACGGATCCAAATGCACACTGTTTATATACGACACCAAGGCATCAATGAGCCAACAAAAACTGCCGCTGGCGCAAAACATGGTCACAAAGCTTAAGAAGCTGCGTTTCCCAGGAGTACTCAAGATCTTTGATTCGACCCAGACAGACAACTCTATTGTTATCGCCACTGAGAGGGTCGTTCCTTTATACCAGGAGCTTGAGAACTACAGCGAAGAGACCAAGCTTTGGGGTTTGCAGAACGTTGCAAAGACGTTGAGTCTACTCAACACACAGGCCAACTGTGTTCACGGAAACGTCAATATCGGCTCTGTGTTCATTAACCAAGCCGGCGAGTGGCAGCTTGGTGGACTGGAAGTCATCACGCAGGCCGATGAGAGCATTTTGTTTACATACGGAGGACTGGTACCGCATTCCAACAAGTACGCATCGCCAGAAGTGGAGAAGAACGGATGGCAGATTCTACAACGCCAGCCACAATCTATAGATTCGTGGCAGTACGGCCTGCTAATATCGGAGGTGTTCAACTACCCCAATCCGCCAAGTCCTACCGCCAAAGGAAAGATTCCAAGCAACGCCCTATGGAACCTTCAAAAACAATTAACCCACGGCAACCCCAAGCAGCGACTGCCTGTGAGCCAGCTTCTATCAAACGCAAACACTGCTCAACTGCTGACTTCCGATCTGACTGGTATCTCTGAACACATCAACTCACTGTCCATTCTAACAGACGAGGAGTTTGAGTTCTTCCTCAACAAGGTCAAAGACTGTCAAAATAAGTTCCCCAAAGAATACCTGCATTTCAAGATTCTGCCCCAGATCATTAGCGCATTCGAGTTTGGACGGGGAAACGGAACTCAGTGCATTTCTGTCATCATTCTCATCTCTAAGGACCTGCCCAAGGAAGAATACGCCAAATCTGTCACCCCCACTATCGTCAAAATGTTTGGCTCACAAGACCGTGCCGTGAGACTGCAACTGCTGAATGACCTACCGAGCTTCATTGAGGCTTTAGACAAGCGGGTTGTGTCCGACAAGATTTTTCCACTTTTGGCCACCGGCTTTTCCGACACTGAGCCCGTTATTCGAGAAATGTCAGTCAAATCGATTCTATACTTGGTGGAGAAGATCAGCGATCGACAAATTAATGGTGAGCTGCTGCGACTGCTCGCCAAAACGCAAAACGATACCCAGCCCGAGATCCGAGCCAACACCACTATTCTGCTCGGAAAGATCGCATCCAAATTTAGCAAGTCCAGTCGAGCCGGTGTCTTGGTCGCGGCTTTCTCTCGAGCTCTCAAGGATTCTTATGTTCAGTCCAGGATCGCCGCGTTGCTGGCCCTCACTGCCACGGCGGAGTATTTCAGTGCATCCGAAGCATGTACCAAAGTCATTGGCGCTTTGGCGCCGTCGTTGATTGATAGCGATTTTGCCGTCAGACAGCAGGCTGAGGCCACAGTGGAAATATACATGAAGAAGATTCGCGAGCACGCGGAAACATTGCCGCAAACCACTGCTGTCAAAGCCCCAGAGCCTATTGAGCGAACTGGCCAGACTCCAATTGGACAGCCCTCCAAGCCAGCGCCAGTTCAGACCAACAATGGCTGGGCCTTCTCGTCGCTGAAGACTGAACCTAAAGCTCTGTCGCACCAAACGATGGCTCCTCGTCCTCCATCCACACCAGCTTCGTCGACTTTTGCTGACAAGGCCTTTGAAGTGGACTTTGACGAGAACGGATTTGACGATGATGCTTGGGGAACATTTGAAGATAACGAGCCCGAACCGGTCAAGAAGGTTACTGCTCAAGCCAAGTCTCTATCTCTGGAGCCTAGTGAAGAGGGCGATGATGGCTGGGGTAACTGGGATTAGCTTAGACTAGACTAGTGCAAGTTATGATTGAACGAAAGCTCCTGTGCCTGTTGAGCCGGCCGATAAGCTAGTAGTATAACAGAAGCTCGTAAGTTAACGACAAGGACCACTGATGTCCTGGTGACTTGTTGCGAATAACTACGAGTGCATATACTAATAACTTAACTTTTCATTACCTTTTGTCTACGCTCTATATGACCGGATTAGCCTGATTCTCTGCTGCTATTTTTGTTGTTGTTGTTTAATATCGTCGGTTACCAAGCGGAGCGTTGTTAGATCCGCTGTAACCACCACCGCCACCGCCTCGTCGGTAACCACCACCTCGGCCGCCCCATCGGTTGCCGCCTCGGTAGCCGCCATTGCCGCCGCCGCCGTAGCCGCCTCGTGGTCGTCCCATCTCAGCCAGCTTAGGATCAATCTCCTGCTTAGCTTCGTTTAGAATGACCAGCAGATCCTTGGCCTGCTTAGAGTTTTCCTGAGTGAAGAAAGTAATGGCAGTTCCCTTCTCGCCGGCTCGACCAGTTCGACCAATTCGGTGGACGTAGTCCTCGCTGTTGTTGGGGTAGTCATAGTTGATGACGTAGTTGACACCCTTAACATCTATGTTAGATCATTCTCAAACCAGATAGCCGAGCATTACCTCAAACGACCGGGCTAGCAAGCCTAGACGATGAAGTAAACTCGACGTCCATCAGCACTGAACAGAAGTCCAGTACTTCCACAGTGTTCCCATACGTCTCGTCGTCCCCTAACAAGTACTTTCTCATTCGTTCTCGCGTTGACGCTTCCTATTACCTACCTCTTGTCTTTGACTTAACGCTCTCGAATCTTCAACGACCTAAACCGAATCAAAAAACCGCAGAGAGAATCAAGCACGAATGCCGGCACCAAAATACCGGCCAAGAGAAGACAGGCCAAGGAAAGCATGAAAGTGAAGAAGAAAATACTACGCGGCCTCGTCGGCACCTTACGATGCCAGCACCACAAGATGCGAAGCTCAAGGGGGTATCACGCATTGGGGAATCCAGCGGGTATCATTGTACTTACCGATACCACGGGAGGCAACATCAGTGGCCACCATGATTTGCGACTTTCCAGTCTTGAACTCGTTCAGAACCCAGTCTCGCTCCTGCTGAGCCTTGTCACCGTGAATAGCCAGGGCTGGCCATCCGTCTTGTCTCAAAAATTTAGTAATATCATCAGCAACTCGTTTGGTGGAAGTGAAAATCAAAACCTTGGACTTTCGGTCCTCCATAGCTTCACCAAGGTATTTCAGTAGTCGGTCTCGCTTCTCAAAGTCGTTAACAACCTCAACCTTCTGAGTGATGTTGTGGGAAGCAGACAGCTCCAGGGAACCAACGTTGACCTGGATCTGCTCCTTCAGGTAGTCGTAGGCCAGTCGCTGGACCTCCTTTGGCCATGTGGCGGACCACATCAGAGTCTGTCGGTCTGGTCGAATCTGGTCGACAATCTTTCGAATCTGAGGCTCGAAACCCATATCCAGCATTCGGTCTGCCTCGTCCATGACGAGGTAGGTAACTCGTCGCAGGTTCGTCTTGCCAGACTCAAGCATGTCGATCAGTCGACCTGGAGTAGCAATGCAGATCTCAACACCTCGGGCCAGGTCTCGGATCTGTGGTCCCTTGGGGGCACCGCCATAGATGCAAGTGTTTCTCAGCTTAGAGCTTCGGCCAAACTTAGCACACTCCTGCTGAATCTGAACAGCCAGCTCTCGAGTTGGAGCTAGAATCAGAGCGATAGGACCATCGCCTGGAGCCAGCAGTGGTTGAGCGTTGATGTGAACAATAGCTGGGAGACAGTAAGAGAGAGTCTTGCCGGAACCAGTGGCGGCAATACCAACCACGTCTCGTCCGCTCAGGGCCATAGGCCAGCCCTGGGACTGAATGGCAGTTGGGTTGGGGAAACCCTGCTGCTTGATCTCCTTGAGAACGTAACCAGGGAAACCAGCCTCGTCGAAGGTCTCAACTGGCTTGGGAATGTCCTTACCCAGCACAGTCATCTGGTGCTTGGATCGGAAAGCGTCAACATCAGCTGGGCTTCGGGCAGTAACGTCGGGGTGCTCGTTGTAGAAGTTCTTCTCAAACTTGGGCAACTTGTCCAGGTCAAAAGACTGCTTCTGAAGACCGTTTCCAAGCTGGCCCATTCGATCGCCACCACCGAATCCGTTGGACTGGAAATCGCCACCTCGTCCACCGCCGTAGCCGCCGCCGCCGTAGCCTCCTCGGCCACCGCCGTAACCGCCTCGACCACCGCTTCCGCCCCGGTCGTTGAATCGGCCGCCACCGTTGTAGCCACCGCTACCGCCTCGACCGCCATAGCTGCCGCTATCGGTTCGGCCGCCGTAGCTTCGGTTGTTGTCGTACTCGTTGTAGGTCATTGAAACTCGGGTACTGTGGTTAGTGAGTGTGATGAAAAGAGATGGGAATAAAAAAATTTTTTTATCTACGCGCCGATATCGTTGCCATGGCAAGCCTCACAAAAAAATTTGTTCGTGTAGGGTAAGGGTCAGCAGACAGGGTAAGTCCGTTGGGAGAGGCCGAGCGCGTACGGAAAAACCCGGCCAATGAAATGAGGCCGAAAACGATCAGGAAAATAAAATTATGCACGGCTACGGCGGCAAAGTTAAGCTTTGTTGAACGTTTCCTGCAGAAAAAGTTTTTTTCAAAGACAACTAATCGTGGTGTAATTTGTAGCACGCGTAGTGATCTGTAACGGCCAGTCCCACTTTTTTGTGTTACGCTGGCGTCAGAATGTATTATTTCGATGCTGGTGACCCCATGTTTGCGCTGCGGTATTTAACTGCATATAATATCGCCCACTATCGGGAAAGGCCTGGACAAATAGGAAGGCTTGGAATCAACCAAAGTCAATGAAAACAATAGTCTATTGTAAACAGTACAATATAATACAATCAAAACATGAATGAAAACCTCCCGAATAAATTAAGCTATAGCTGCCAAGCGCCAAGGCAGGCGATGAGAGTGACGTAGGGACTAGACGCGAATAGTGTTTATAGGACACTCCCGCCGCCCGTCATTTAGTACTCCTCATCGCTATCCTCGTCGTAGTCCACCGGTATGTGCAGCTGACACGGCGGCGGCGTGTGGTGGTAAGGCCGAGGAAACTTTGTAGTCCTGGCCTTGTCTGGCTTTGGACACACAAATGTTAGCGGCGGCGAGCTCCTGGCTGTCGGCGACAGGCTATGTGGTGTAACCGGCGGGGTGCTGACTTGGCGTGGGACCTGCACCTGCGGAGCCTGAGGCTTCTTATCCTTCTTGTCAGGAGCGTTCTTGAACAGGCCAAACAGCCCTGACTGTTTAGTGGTTGGCTGTGGGACAGATTTCTTGGAGAACATGGTGATGCGAATGTTCTGATGCGATAAAACTGAATGCGATAACTCAATGCAGCGTCAAGCGCTAACGTAAAGTCAATAAACGTAAATCAAACTGGAGGTGGACGACACGGCCCTGGGTTATAAGACGAAAATCATCATCTTGAAAACCGCAGAAAGACACAATAAATCGACAATCAAAATAAAACCGCTACTCGATCCAACAGGGATACCAGCTGAGAGCGGGGCGCGTCACGGAGTCAGGTAGGCTGTCTGTGTCTGGCGGGTGTGTAGTGGGAAGGAAGTTGGGACTGCTCTAGGCTTATATACGTCGGACCACCCTTTGTACCATAAAAGAAAAATTGGGCGCGCCGCGCCCAGTCAGCGCCCAGCGCTCACACAGCCAGGGTTAGGCCGACGGGAGGTCTCGGGCTTTGACACAGGGTTAGGGTATTACAAAGGTTAGGGTCTAGGGTGAGGGCGCGGTAAAAGCGCGCACACGTAATTAGGTGGAAGATTACAGCTGGGTGAGTGGGAGATTTGCTCAGAGTGAGAGTGGATGTACGCGCCGGGACAAAACGAAAAACCTCGTTGTGCGTTGCCATAACAACAGGTCAAATTTGAAATCATTCATTCGTTAGTACCGGATAATGGCCAGCAGTGGACACGAGCACAGATAGAATGAAACGACCTTTAGACGAACTGCTCTCGCTGGACCCGTCACAGATGATGGAAGACGATGAGGCTGTGATAGAGCGAACGGAAACCAACAGCGACGACTCTAAGCGAAACGAGGCTGGCCTGTGTATAGAGTGTGGCGACCAACCTTCCGAGTTGAATTGTGTTTCCTGTGGTGAAGACTTTTGTTCTGTTTGTTTTGAGTACCTGCATCGAACAGGCAGTAGAAAGACTCATCAGAAGAAGGGTTTAGACGAGGTTAGCCCAGTCAACGGTGCCAGCAACCAAGTGAATGGTACCAACGGTTTTAATGGCGCTGCTAATGGAAATGATACGTCTGGTGAGGCAGAAGTAGACATTGGAGAAATAGACTTGGGCCTCATTGCAGACAGCATCATTAGCTCTCGAGGCGACGCTAAGGGCCGGGACGATCTGTTGGCTAAAATCAAGGAACACAGCAAGTTCATCCCCATGCGACTATCAGCCGAGGAACGAAAGCTGCTGCGGCTACTAGAGGCCGCCCTGAATGTCTCCGAGTACACAGATAAGGTCGACATTCTCATGTACTCTTCCAAGGCCAAGCGAATGATTGCTCAGCTGAAGGAGATGTGCTCGATTCTTGCAGGCTTGGTTGTCGCCACCAACATGCAGGCTGGTCAGGTTCTATTCGAAGACAAGGACTTCGCCGCCAACGCAGAGTGGTTTAAGAAGGTCTTTGAAATTGGCCGACGATACAAGATCATGAACCCCGAGAAGATGCGGGACAGCTTTGGTAAGCTCATGTACATGATTATGGACTCGCGGCTGCCTGAAGTTAAAGAGGGCATGGACTTTGACCTGTACAAGCCTATCAAGACCGTCTACAACTTCCTCGAGGAGAAGGGCGACCGGGGCCTTGGAGTTCTAGATGATCCACTCATTCTCCAGGCCGTCGTGGAGATTATTCCCGAGGGCAAGAACCGGACCACCATCCAGAAGGAGATCAAGCGAAAGGAGCAGGCTATTGAGCAGCTCGCCAAGAAGTACAGCACCATCGGTGGGCCGCATGGACTACTTAAGGAAGACATCCGACAATGTTTATATTCCATTGGTGACTACCACGCCTATCTGCGTTCCAACTGCCACCCTATCGACGAGACAATCAAGATGCTTACAACCTTCTTTGATCCAGATTCCGTCGAACGGGGATTCAGCCTGGGCATTCACGCTGGAAAGGGTGGTGCCCGTCTGAGTCACGACCACTTCAAGCAGTACCACTACGTGCGCCAATCGCTCACCCTGTGGTCGCAAATCATGCGAGACATGTTTATGCTCTGGACGCTGGCTGACCACGATTTGCTGTCTGATGCTAGCAGATACAGACTGGCCGACACGGGACAGGGCCTGAATAGAATCAAGGTCTGTCCCAAGGTCGGACGGGCCATGCACGCTATCATTAGCAAGTGCCAGCAGAAAACAGGAACGTGGATCGGATCTAGCGTGGTCCACTTGGGTGACCACAATGTGCCAAACGCGCTGTTTTTCCTGGATAAGTACCTGCAAGTGCCACGAATCCTGACGCCAGTGTTCATTGTTATTTCCAACATTGACAGAATTGCCCGGGATCCGTTTGTGGACGAGTGGATCAACTCGCAATTCAACTCGGTGGAGGAACTGAAAATCACAATCCTGTGTGACTTCTTCAAGCACGCATTCGATGGCTCGGGCGCAGACAACTTCTTTGACGCGGGCTCGTGCATTGACGGACGACTCACAAGCGCATGGAATTGGGCAAACAGCATCTCCAAGAAACCATACTACAAGCAGTTTTTGGTAACTGGTTTCACGGGTTTCAACGGTTCTGACGGTTTTTAGACATGATGTACGTACTATTTATACTAGCTCGCATGATTCCACCCTCATAAAATAGCCTCCGCAACTTTGGCTCACATTGGCGGCAGCACACAGGCTGGCAAAAACAAAAAGTTAGTGAGAGCTACGAGATTCGAACTCGCGCATCCGAAGATATCAGAGAACTCATTCTAGGGTAAACCTAAATCTGACGCCATAGACCACTCGGCCAAACTCCCTTGATGCCTCAGAAATCGTCAGAATCTATATGAGCACACTGAAGAAATCACGTGACCTGGCGCAAAAGATGAGGATTTTCCGCACTAGCGTTTCCTCGGCTGAGACTTGGTTATGATATATTTGATTCATCTTGCTTTCATATCAATAAACTACCCGATCCAAAAAAAAAAAACGGCGCTTTCAAAATTTTCCGATTTCCGCTTGCATGTCGGTGAGCATATTGAAGCTCTTAATGTTGCTTAAAGTCATGCCAGGTCAAGGACTGCTTACTATTGGTCGATTAGGAGGTCCAGTGTTAGACAAAGGTGTTTCTCGATTTAAAGAGGCGATAAGTGGCCATCTAGGTACCGTTGTTACGGATGCCAGAAATGTGGATAAGGTACGTGATGTTACATGTGCTGCTACGTACTGTGTAATTTCCCCGTATTGGTTCTATTAGCTCCGTCACGCAACCGGTATAGATCAGGTGGCTAGATCGAGATGGCGGCGGTACAAATTTAAGCAGAATATTGAATAATTCGATCGACGGTTAAGCGATGTTGATCAGAATACGATCACGTGGGTTGCAAGCTTAAGGTTTGATTATGCATGTCGCGCCTGAAAATTCCGAGTATTTGACGAAATTTAATTGAATCAACGCAAGACCAGTGCAGTCTCATCTTGTAGACCACAGATCGACCGCACTGAATTATAAGTGAGGTTCTGCATAATAATATATAACCATGCAGGTAGGAATGATATCAATATTAATTACCAGAATGGTCCAAGATCAAGATCACATATTATGCTTGCGATTTCCTCAGCTACAGATCTCCACCTTCGCGCTCACAACCACGCTGATAGAACTCAAAGAGATGCGAATTTCATGATGGCATGCAATCTATAATGCGTATAAATAGACATAAACCCACTGGCTAGGATGAGTAAATGTAAAATAAGTTTTCTGGTTCCACCAGGATCAGCTCGTCCAACTGGGTACAAAAGTCCTCATCAAGTCCACACGACAGTGCGAATGGCCTGTCATACTTGAGTAGCTGACTAACAATCGTGTAAGCTGCCCAATCTCCGTTCTCTGCGATTCTCAACAGGCAATCTCTGATGACCTTGTGGCATTGAAGCTTTCGCTCTGGGGGGCCAAACAGCAGATCTATTGTACGCAAACACATGCGATAAAACTGCTTTTCTAGGCCCTCAACACACCTGAGACTGGTATTCTGTACTAAATGCAGTGCCATTTCCTCAATACCAACGGCCTCGAAGCTCCTGGGGACGGGCATACGAGCCCATGCAAACAGGTCGATGATTTGCTGTTTCGACCGCGTGACCAGCTTTGACATGTCCATGAACACAAAGCCATCCCGCTGGCTGGGGTAGGCTATCTTGACATATGCAGTAATTGGGAGCAGGACAATGTCTGCTTTAAGTCCCACTGAACGGGCACTCAGGCAGAACAGCGAACAGGCGACCAACGGACTCAGATCTCGGGCTCTCCATACAGCTTCCGTGACAAAGTTCCAGGCTTGCAGCAGTGAACCTACTCGAGGGTTATCATTCCTTCCGAAAAAACGAAGAGTCCTGATATACTGTTCCGTGGCCAGTCTGATCTTCTCGTCAATGTCTTCGTCAAACGGCTGCTTTGTCTTGAGAAATCGAGCAGTAGCCATGACTTTCCGCATAGGTGCTGCTCGAAATCGGTTGAACCCGTCTTGCTCTAGTATCAGGTCGAGCCCATCAAACTCTTTTGGACTAAAACTCATCTTCTTGAGATTCAGAATTGATTGTACCGTGTTCCAACCATGTGCGATGTTGCACAGCACATCACTGACTTTGACATCCTGCCGGCTTTGTGACGAACGCAGCTTGTACTCTAGCCGGTTTAACGCCGGTCGTGCTCGGTCTTTGTGTTGTAATATAAGCTCAATAGCTCCTGGTATTGTGTTTCTTTGGCGTAGCAGCTCGACAGCAGCAATAACATGCCTATTGATGTCCAGCTGTTTGAAATAGTCCTGCTTGTAGTCGTCAATCTGGGATATCTGACTATCAGTGAGCCCAATTTCAGTGTGGAAACTTCGACAGAGGCGTCTCCAAAGAAACGGAGCTTCTGATAAGTTACGTAGTAATGTGCAGGTCTGGCCGATAGATATTATATCCCGAAATGCCTCGTCGTTACCCTCAACAACCTGTTCAATAACTATCAACAGGACATCCCCAGGTAGGTTTGTTAGCATTGGTAACACTGAAGTTCGTGCGGCTCGCTTTAAACTATCACGTGATTAATTACCGGAGCAACTCCGGCCACGACGGAGCTAGCAAGAGACGGTTAGGTTTGGTCATGATACTAAATCGAATGTGTATTTATATTGACATCTTTTGAAGGACAGAGAATGAAGAGCTGGTGTAAGTAATATCTTGCACTAAATAACCTGCCAGTCGCCCTGATGACCCCCGCTAAGCAATGGCCCAAGTTGGCAGTTCTATCCTATCACCTTGCAAGTCTTACGGACCGACAGTACCTTACTGAGCCATTGCTCAGCAATCCAACGGCGGCATCGGCTGAATGAGTGAGGGATATGCCCGGCGAATGTTGCCCGGAAAGTCTTGGTATGTCGATTCCCACGACACAAAGTGCAGTTTGGTTCAGTGCATACGTAACCCGTCGGCTGTAAGGAAAGATCGCTGCATCGCGGATAAATATACCAGGGACGAGCGCAATCGATGATGAACAGCCCAGTCTAGATCGTTTTGTGGCGGGGGATAAATTTGAAATTGTAACGTTGTATGCGTCAGTCAGTGCAGGCTTGACGTATGCATTGGATACGCGTCTGGCTATAAATTGTGTACCAAAATTGGCTATAGAGCCGCGAGCATTATGGATCGAACTTAGAAAAAAAGTTAGCAGTAATTGTCAGGTCTGGTGTTCTGTTAATGAAGGTTACCACTGCCTCTTTATAGCGTGTAGCATAGGCCCACAATTCTGTACGCGGAAACGCGGAAAAACTCTTAAATGTAACGTAGACGCGGTGCAGAACGTTGATCCACGTATGCGGCGCGTGCAGAGCGTTTATTATTTAGGGCAAGGGGTCAACTGACTCATAAACTGGCTAATGTAAGAACGTGAAATCAACGGAGAAAGTCCTCTGAATTGTTCCATTATTAATTTTAAAAACCTATAACCCTATCGTATTAATGTTGCAAAAGCAGTATCAAACTGCGGGGAGCGCGAGCGCTACGACTCGTACAGAGCCTTCAGTCTCTGGACTTCCTTCTCGAGCTCAGAGTTTCGGTTCAGCAGCTCGTGAACCTTCTCCTCGAGCTGACCCATTCGCTCCATCTTTCGAGCTCGCGATCGTCGGGCAGCCTCAGTGTTTCGGGCTCGCTTAACGGCGACAGAGTCGTCGTTCTCGTCGATAACGATTGGAGTGAGTGGCTGGGATCGGGGCTTTCGCGAGTAGACAGTGAAGCCCAGAGCGTCCTTCTTGTCAGCGTAGACTGGAGTCTCAGATCGCTTTCGCTTGTTCTTCTGAGCAGAAGGAACTGGGGACTCCTCTCTTGGAGTAGAGACTGGCGATGGCTCAGGGGACTCCACCTTGACCTGCGTCAAGACTGGAGTTGGCTCATCCTGGAACAGGGAAGGCCACTTGTTGATGTCACCAAGGTCAACGTCGTCAAACAATGGCGACTGCTCAATGTCGGAAAAGACACCGGAGGAAACGGTGGAAGTAGACATGAGCTCCTTGGGAGAGATGGTTGGGTTTGGGGAAAACATATCGACCTCGAGCTTCTCCAAGCTCTCGTCAAAGTCTCCGACCAAGATGGCAGTGTCCTCAGCCCACGGCACTTGAGATGCCGAGAACTTCTCAAAGACGGACTCGCCGGAAAACTTGACCTTGTCAAGGGACTCGAGTGGTAACTGGGACAAGTTGAGTGTTGTCATTCTGTAGTAATCAGGTGTAGTTTGTGTTGTAGTTGTTGCAATTGGTGATGTGTAAGCTGTAAAATGTATCTCAATGTATCAATGCTGTATCAATGTTGTGTTGGCTAACCAGTAAACGACTCAGATTGTAATTGTTGAAAGCTGGGGGATTGTGTGGACCTCATTTTTACGGTAAAGTTTACAAAAATCTTTTGTTAACTTTTTTTTTAATCGATTCCTTTAACTTTTTTCGGGGGGTGGGGTGTTTAAAAGCACATTGTGTCGCTCTCCGTGTTGTCTCTCAGTTGTGGTTCAAAAAAATAGGCGCTAAAAAGGTTGGTGATGAGATGGGGATCGCGCTGCATTTATAGTTTACTCATCCACACAAGGGCTGTGTGGTGATTGGCTGCAGGCGTGTCGCGGAAAATACTTGCAGATCAGTGATTGCTTTTTCTGCACTGTGACTCTTTATTGAATGTGTAGTGGGAGCAACGGCTAGACGCGCTAGCAAAGAGTCACAGTGCACGACTGAGCAGTTCGGTACGAAGTTATATCAATATCTGTAGTTATTTTGCTATTTTTCAGAGATTTAAAAGGCTGGACGTTGTTCGTGGTAGTGTCTCGAAAATTTTTCATGTCTGAGTTATTCCCGGTCGCCGGTATCGGCTCAGTCACCCGTTCAGGTGTATGCACTTGGCGTTACGTACAGCGCCCGCGTAACCTTGTTAAGAGTTTCACCGATACAAGGGGACGGGGACAATACGGGGACGAGACACGGGGAAACTGGGGACTTCACAGAACTCCACCAGGAGAAGTACGAGGAATAGACTACTAAATGGTAGAATTCAGCCACGCCAATCTGTTGTTGTTTACATGATCTCGGAATCAATACCGAATAGAGCACTGCGCGCGCGATCTGATTCAGCTTAACGCGCACTCTAAAAACAATAAGTGCACAGAAATAATATTACAAAATGGTTCACAAATTTTTCGCTGCACCGCAGACAGGTACGAGACACCGATTACGGCTAATTCATTAAGCGCGCGCCGATTGGTGGATAAGAACGTTATGCGTTTATGCAGTAGCGTGGAGTCCGGTAAAACGGGGTCCTAAATCAGGGTTATACAAGAATAGTGCCCTCAGTTACGCTACTACCATCACTGTCGTTTCCACCCCCGATACCGGCAGCATACTTACCGCAACACTTATCGTTACTTATCGCGGTGACTTCGCTGCACATGGAACACGCGCGCCCCACTTTGATCGATGAATCGTGCAGGGGCGCGCTCACGTGATGTCGATCACGTGAAATGACGTTTAGAGGACGAGGCTGCGCACAGCGATTAAGCACCGGGTAGCGATTGAGCAGGGAGACGGGCAGATGACGGGCAGATGAGTACGCCGGGAGAATTGCCGGGTTACGAATCGGGACAGGTGTTCCGTGTGAGGTTAGGCCATTACATTTGGTTAACGTAGTAGTACAGGAGTAGCAGATCGATTCATTTGCTGTCGACGTCATAGACGGTGCCCATGGTAACCGGAACAGAGTGTACCGACGGTTTCTGGCGTAGTGGGCCCAGGGGAGGTTTAATTGCTACCTTGGTAGTGGTTCCTGATCGGCGATTTAGCCGTTTTGCTTGCAAGTGGGGAGTAGGTGCTGTACGTGGGAGTGATGAGGTAGTTTCACAGTACAACAAACCGGGACGGACGACAACTGCGAATCAGTAGACTTTTATTAGAACGCTTGTGCTTCTGAGTGTCGTGAGCAAGTACAGGGCATGACAAACTGATGACGGGTGACCGTAGCGCTAGAACGAGAGCCTGGATGTTAGGCTTACATTCACGCTTAACTAGATGTTAGGCCTACATTCACGCTTAGCTTACCTGTGTTGCAATATTGCAAACTGTTAGCAAACACGTGACCCGTCCTGAGCTAACGCGAGCTAAACGAGCTGTCGTCTGGACTCGTCTTGCAACGAAATCAGTCTCACTGCGCGCACCAACATCACAAGCTGAGCTCAACAGAGTACGTACCGAGGTTCGACCCTGCGTGATGATGAGCCTTGTGGAGACGATAGGAATCACATGGAATTTGGCAGTGTGTATGCAGGTTGGGACATTAGTCGTGTGCCAAATACGTTAGGTGAAGTTCATCACCGTATCTATTATCTATCCCTGACTGTCTAGCTGATTACGACGTCCTGAGATCCCTCTACCGTTTTGTGTGAGCGTGTTGTTTGTACGCTCGTGATTGACCGCTGGGGCCGCTGCTAGCACTGGCTCTACCAAAATGCTCGTCGGCATTTACTGCTCGATCTCCTGTTTGCTCAGAACCATCTGGTAGTAAGCGAGACCACCGATAACGGCGGCAATGATGATGTAAAGGAAGGAAGAGGAGCCGCTGGAAGACTCGGATCCATCGAATCGGGAGTCAACCTGCTTCGTGGCCGTAGCTGGCTTGAAATCAGCCTCGTCAGCCTTACCAACGTACAGCTTTCTCAGAATATCATTGGCATCCTCAGAGTGTCCGACATCGTTGAAATCATCAGTGGCATCCTTGCCAGCAGTGTCCAACAGAACCTCCTCTCCACCTGGGTGCTCGTCAACAAACTTGGTCACATCATAAACAGAACCGTTGATAACCATCCACAAGTCATCTCGGGTAGTGTGCTTGGAAACCTCCTCGGCACCAAAGACCTTCTCTTCAGTCTTGGGCTGTTCTGTGTGTTCGGCGGACATTATCAAAGTCTTGTTATCTTCACGTTTTTAAAAATCCTGAACTTTTCCCCCCTTTGAGCGCACGTGACCTTCAAAGTCCCAAAAGGCCCCGCTGTCCCCAACCAATCGGTGTCCATGCATTTCCAACCTCTCATCATTTTAGTAAGCGCACTACCCACGAATTGGTAATTTCTGACTAATATCTTGATGTGGAGGTTACTAAGCACATGTGATCCGCCCGATGTGGCCAAATCGGGAGGGGCATCGGCACCATATTTTTCGGCCTCTACGGATGTGCCTTGTATCCGAGTACCCGGGGCATGGTACCAACACTGTTTTGGAAAACCCATGACCACTGGATGCGCGATGCGGTCCAGGCCTGCCAACTAAAACATAAGGATAGGTTTCTGGCACGAAATGGTTGTGGGAATTTGTGGGATGCAAATGAATAAAACCTGCATCAGAACAAGCTGGTTGGTCAACTGTTGAGTGATCCTTCACACTGAGGCGGGGCGATCTTCGTTCAAATGTATAATAACAGGGCGGAACCTTCAGCAAACAAAGCGGGGTCCTAGTGGCCAATCGTTGAAACGAGCAGTTCAAGAGTTGAGCCTGACTTGGTAGCATTCTGGTCGCTCACTACTTACGCTTTTCATGGATTGAGGTGCCGTCCGTCGTGGCGCCATTGGAATTTCCTAATACATGTCAGATTCCGACGATGATAAGGTGTCACGTTCAAAGCAAAAGGTTACTTCGAGACTGGTGGTCATTGATATTCCAGTTGAAACACTGCTATATGCCGGCATTTGCACCATACAGGAGACGGCATAGATCAAAGTCCCAGGCCACAGAGGCATCAATAAGTCGAAATTTCTTTTTGAACTTTGTCTCGAATTGAAATGAAAGTGCGGCTCAGCCGTGCATTCCAAGCCGGGTCCAACAGAAAATGGTTGCATTGGTTGAGTGCGGCTATTTTGCTGAGGTACTATCGCGGTTACAAGAAGCACAGTTGGCACGGGTGCGCTCCGACAGACACCAGGGCTTCGATTCAGTCGTCGACAATCTTGATAATTTATTTCCTGCGACTTGAAGGAAACCGTGGCAGGCGACAAGTATTCAGGCTGGTCCTATTATGTCGTGGGGTAGGAGGGAAACGTTCATCTTGACCCTTATCGATCAAATATCAACGGGTTGCGACTCGATCGCCGCAGGTGGACATTCGAATGATGTCTCGAGTCTTTCTAGTTTATGTACGCCTTTACCGTACAAGAGAACGATCAGCTAACCCATCGCTGCGCACGGAACCGGTGTTTTCGGGCCATACTGCACCTTCTGCAGAGCCACGTACGATACCAGCACGATATTTCATTCATCTTGAAGAAGCCTATGTGCGGTCAGGGGCGTGCGAAGGTTGGAGTGTTGCCCCCGGATGAGGCGGAACGAGTACAGGACTTCTCGAAGGCAAGAGAACGACCGGTTATACAGCTCCTTATAAGTTTGATGAATGCACTGGACCCGAGTGTTCGCCTGAGTCACTCTCTCACAAAGCCTCAAGGCGTGATAATAGTCTGTTCAAAACATTAGGTCCACAGGATTGCGACTCTTTCTGTCTCCTTCAGGCACACAGGAGCCCTGCGCGACCTCGGAGCTAGGCGTTGGAGTGCGGGATTGGCGAAGAGTTGATTCCGAAAGGACTTGATGATACATTCAATGAAATCGATGATGAAACTAAGATTGAAAACTATGGATGCCTCTCCAAAGTTGGATGTGACCATTTTGATAGTGGCCAGTCTACAGGCCGTGATCGAGTTGTCTATGCCGAGGGGTTTGAACACGCGCCACTACTTGAGCGCCATGAGTGCCGTTATCCCCTCTATGGTCGTCTTGGGTGATCCAAGTAAATGCCCAACAGCTGCTCCACAGTCTCTTTGAGCGAGTCCACGTCTATAGCCTGCGTCTGAATGACGTGGCGGTATGCAAAACAGGTCGACTTGTACACTTGATGGTACAGTGCCTTGTATTCGTTCTCGTCATCTTGTCTCCTGATTTCGCGGAGTCGCAGCCCCGCCATGATGAGCTTCGAAACTGTGTTCTTGGTCTTCTTTTCAATGTCGGATTCTCCATTCTCTTTTTGAGGCAGAGGATCGTGAATGGATGTCACTGGGCTAGGCAAGTCTGGAACCAGTGACGGTTCACGAGATTTGAACATGCCGACGGACGAGGATCTCCGTAGAAACGGGACTGAAGATCGTCTCGAAAGTTCAGAAAACTTATCGAGAACAGACTCTTTCTTGACGGGGCCTTGCTTCACCTGTACTAGCATTGGCCCCGAGCCTTCTTCTACCTTGATATTGTTCAGATCATCCAAATTGACGTCGAACTTGATCGGAACTGCGTTCAATCTTGATTCTGCTCGTTCAAAGTAGAACAGAAAATAGTCTCCATCCCCCGGTTTTAAAACTCTCGTAAGCAGCCCGACGTTGGCCATCAAACCAGACTTGCCTGGATCTGAGGATGCCAAAAGGTTTTCAAAGAAAAGAACAGCGTTCTGGTTCGCAGTATACACACGCATCACGGTTCCTGCAACAGTCCATAGCGGTAGTTTCCTTGGATCAACGTATTGATGCATCGCCAGATTATATTTGACTTTCGACGAGGGCTTCACAGCTGAACTTGTCCGTTGTAACGTCGTCCACAGCTCAATGCCCTCCAGAGGAAGCTTGGTATTCGGCGGCATGTCCCATGATGACCGTTCGCATTGTATCTCGCCCTCCCAGTGGAGATGTAACTGTTCACTCATCTCATTTTGTAGCGGCCCGAGTTTGGTCTGGTTGTGATGTTTGATCAATGTTGTGGTGAACGCGCGTCTGAAGCAAATTGTTGATACAATTGAGCCTCGATTGCTGCTCGAATAGTTATTCTTCGAATAAGCTCTGGGATTAATGTAACTGGAACATTAAATGTAATGTTACTAACGTATGAAATGATCACGTGACCTGATCGAGTTACGAACTTTGGCCATATGCTGTTCTGCTTATAACTTAGTGGAGTAACGGTATACATGTATGCCCCCGCAGTGCCTTGCGAGTGGGTTATTATATGGAGACACGGGCTATGCGATGGTGCCGGGTCTGATTAGATCCAGTCTTGATTGATAGGCGGCTGCACATGACCCGCCTGTAGTTAAAGCCCATTATAGCCTAATTGCTATCTTGCATTCTACTGGCGTCTGAAGCAAACCTCGTACAAGCCTAGTAAACAAGATTGAAACCCAGTGTGCCTCAAGTTACATGTACCAAGACGTCAACCGAGCGATCGGCATATTTCAGTTGAATCTCGAGCCCGTGGGTCATGCTGCGTTATGTGCTCAGGAGACAAAATATGTTTCCGTAGCCTACAACACCGTTAGAGGGGGAGAGAATTTGGTGTAAATAGGGACAGTAAGGAAAATGCTAATTGAAGCCTTCTCAATAGACTACTCTGGTCTGGGTATATTCACTGTTATCATCAGATTTTGGCGAACGGACTCCGGGTTACCCTACCGGGGAAATTTGCGCCAGGGCCACCCTGTGCGGGATCACCACCTATCGTTTTGGATTGCATTACTGTTGTATATACTTGAGAGCATAGACAATAGACGGTCTACGAAGTACGGAATAGACGGGGACAGACTTAACGGCGGAGTAAGATGAAGACGTCTATAGCGAAGGTGTATGCGGACTACAACACGACACAGCCCAACTCGTACTGGGATTATGACAATGTGAATATCAACTGGGGCAACCTCCACAACTACGAGGTTGTTAAGAAGATTGGTAAGGGCAAATACTCAGAGGCGTTTGAAGGAATCAATATTGTCAACAATGGCCAGTGCGTCATCAAAGTTTTGAAGCCTGTCAAGAAGCGAAAGATCAAACGAGAGATCAAGATTCTGCAGAATCTTGCTGGCGGCATCAACGTAGTCATGCTGTTGGATGTCGTGCGAGACCCAGTTTCCAAGACTCCTTCGCTGATTTTCGAACGAATCAACAACACCGACTTTCGAGTCCTCTACCCCAAGTTCACCGACTATGACATTCGATATTACATCTTCGAGCTGCTCAAGGCTCTCGACTTTTGCCACTCCAAGGGAATTATGCACCGGGACGTAAAGCCCCATAATGTTATGATTGATCACGAGAAACGGAAACTGCGACTCATTGACTGGGGTCTCGCCGAGTTCTACCACCCGGGAATGGAATACAACGTGCGAGTCGCCTCCAGGTGCTACAAGGGCCCCGAGCTTCTGGTCGACCTGCAAATGTATGACTATTCGCTCGACATTTGGTCTCTGGGCGCCATGCTCGCCGCCATGGTTTTCAAGCGGGACCCCTTCTTCCACGGCTCGTCCAACCAGGACCAGCTGGTCAAGATCTCGCGGGTTTTGGGAACAGACGAGCTCTTCTCCTACCTCAAGAAGTACGACTTGACCCTGTCGACTGATTTCCAGCGACTGTTGGGATGGCACCCAAAGAAGGCGTTGGCCAAGTTCATCACGCCTGAGAACAAGCAGTTTGTGCACCAGGATACGCTGGATCTGCTGGAGAAGATGCTGCGGTACGACCACCAGGAGCGACCGACAGCCAAGGAGGCCATGGCTCACACCTACTTTGACCAGGTGAGAAAGTGATTCCACCAACACCAACCTCGAAAACTTCGCTGCTGAGCTCAACAAGCTAGACTTACAAAAGCTTGGCCCGCTCTCTCCGAGTCACCGACCACACCGACGACTCCGACATACTTCTGCGGGCCGAGAGTTCCAGGACCTTGTGCGACACTTTGCCTTGCGGGATACCGAGTCATTCAGGACGCTGTCTTTGCCACTGAACTTCGCCGAGAGACATTGGTTTGTATCTCGGAGGTTCGCTTTGTACATTGGAATGCATTAATATACGCGCTCTGCACCTCTCACACCTGCCGCGCAGCAAAGTCTAGCACAGAATCACTTCTTCTTATGGAAACCGTTGTGACTAATCTGGCTCAGTAACACTATTGTGTCTCTGTGTGTCTCCTTGTAGAGTCTGTCTTCTTTCTTCAAACGCCGAGCCGCCTCAAGCACAGACCACCCCCAGCTACGTAGGAGCAAGCTCGAGCGTGTGCCTGAATTACGCTGCAGTAAGGTACCAGTCAAGCAAGGTTTACACCCATTCACTCATTTTGCTCAGCAACATGCAATTTTTTCTCATTAACAAGCCAATTCAATGTATCACTATCATTGCCCGAGCGTCCCGTCTCAGCCCTGTCCAACTATTTGTCTAACTATGCCGTGTCCACTCTTCCGTCCCAACCGTGTCTGACAATCGCCGTCTAATCACCGTGCCAGAAAATACCCCCAAACCTGTCTCGGCATACCTCTCCCCTTGCTCTTTACTCTAAATTGTAACCCTACTTTACTTCCATACGAGCGCGCGCACGCGCTGTCTAAGGCAGGTCTCGCCCAATTCGGACGCCGTTGCTGTCTAACTACTGTCTAACCACTGTCTAACCCTATATGGATGTCTTGGAACCTAGTTAATAAAATCACGTGAGCGCGCCATCCGTGCATGGCGCCATCCTGCAAGCGCCATTGCCAGCCTGCGAAAGTGGGTTTGAAAGGTGCAGGTCGGTTACGTGCGTGTGATTGCTGGGATAATTTCTGCAGCAACAGTGGGTCATAGATTTGGCTGGGGCAGCTGACAGGTGGAGCGTTGGCGGAGTCTACAGAGCCAGGTACACCAGATGAAATTCAGGCACGGCACTTGGCTTACTCTCTTCCGTACTAAGACTATGCTGACACCAAACCACGTCAAGGAAGACACCTTACCCAACACTCTATTAGTTAACTGTTAGCTGAAATGTCTGTCTGTCTTCTCCTGTCAACTCCTGGCCCGCCACGCTTTGCTTTTGTGAGATTTGTTTTTCATTCCCATGGTCGCCTATCTTTTTCCCGCGCGGTAGGCGACCTCGACTGCGACAGAACGAAAAGAATATAAACCACAGCCCCTGCCCCTATTCATCACCAAGGATATCAACGGTCATTCATTTCCAGTCGTTCCCTACCGGTCCACACTCCTTCAGTACTGAACAAAAAAGACAATACCAAAGCATTGAAAAATGAAGTTTTCCAAATTGACTCTGTTTGCCGCCGGCGCTCTGGCTCTGCCAGTCCACGAACACCACCAGCACAAGCGAGACGTTGTCACCGATGTTGTCCACATGACGCAGGTCGTCTACAAGGACGCTTTGGTCTACGTTGACCAGAACGGTTCTCCATTCTCCACCTCCGTCGCGCTGGTCTCGACGGGTGCTCCATCTGCTGCTGCTCCAACTCAGGCTCCATCTTCTTCTGCCGCTCCAGCCCCAGCTCCAACCACCACTTCTCAGGCTCCACCACCACCACCAGCCACCACCTCTACTCCACCACCTCCTCCACCAGCTACCACCTCGACTCCACCTCCACCACCTCCAGCCTCCACCCCAGCTCCAGCTCCAGCTCCAGAGACTTCCTCTCCAGCTCCAGCTGCCCCAGCTTCCTCCCCAGCCTCTGCGCCATCCTCTGGCTCCGGCCAGACCTTCACTGGCCAGGCTACCTACTACGATGCTGGTCTCGGTGCCTGCGGTATTACCAACACTGACTCTGACTTGATTGCCGCGCTCAACATTGACCAGTTCAACGCTGCCAACGTTGGCTCGCCAAACGACAACCCTCTGTGTGGTAAGCAGGCTGTCGTCACTGCCTCTGATGGCTCTAAGGTCACTGTCACCATCACTGACATGTGCCCAGGATGCGCTTACGGCTCCCTGGACCTGACCCCAACTGCCTTCGGACACTTGGCCGACCTGGCCGAGGGCCGAATCGACATCACTTGGCAGTGGGCTTAGCTATCTAACAAGCATCACTCAGCGGCTGTGGCGCTACGGCCCTCTTGGAGCGGGCTCCTTGCGGTGCTGACGGCGACATTCCTATTCGTTGTATAGACGATTTCATGACGATTGAGGAGTTTTTGCTTTGGGTATCACGAAAAATCACAAAAAAATGTCTCTCTACTTCGGTAACGGAGCAGAGAGGGTTATCTTCTAGATTTGTACATTAGAGTCCTTAGCATTAGCGAAGGCAATTCATTGATTCACGGTTCAGAAAAGCTCGTAGCCTGATCACCCGCCCATCAATATCAGAAATTAACTTTCATTCAGAATCTCATGTCTAGTCTATTCCAACCCTAATTTAATCTCAGATCGATCGATCACTATGGAACTGTGGAACACCTCTGGAACACCTCTTACGCTATCGCTCTGACAACACAGCCATTTTGACGCCTCTTGCAGATCTTTGCCGTTTCTAGTCCTAACACTTTTCACTCAGCTCGCCTCTCCGTTTCTTTTCCCCAACACTGCTGAACTGTAAACCCCAAACTTTAACTCCGCTTATGCTGGCTTGTTATGCCTCCCTGCCCGTCCCCCGTGTAGCCCCTGCAATCCCTGTACACCCGAGGCGGTCTGGTACCTCTGCCTTGGAGCTTCACGTGTAAGGGATCTGGAACCCCAGCCCTACCCTTGCCCTGAAAAATAAGCGCATTACGCGACCCATCCTGTTTACCTGTACGCGCTTTCCAACGTGAAACCGCCTGTCCAGGCGCGAAGCCACCCTTGCCAGGGTAGCGTTTCGTCGAGCTTGGCATCTACAGGCGTAAGGTGTTACAGGCTGTTACACGCCTAGTGTTAGGAACGCAGTAGTAAACAACAGTCAGAAATGCACAGCTGGTCCGTATTTGTCGGAGATTACTGCGGGTGATTATCGCGGTGCTTGCCTGTCTGTACCTGGCTCATCAGATCTTCGTGATGGCCAGGATCTGTGATAGAGTAGTCATGCCAGACTCAGCGAGGTGCTTGAGGTAGCAACCTGTTTCGGACACCCCACCGTTTCTGGTAGCTGGATGTCCGCAGGCGTGCTATTTCTGGATTGCCGACTGCTATTATTAGTTTAATGACTTGTACAGGGTGACAGTTCTCTCTAACGTGTTGTAGGTCGTATCAATTGAGTCTGTTAACGTAGAGGCAACCCTGGCCATTAACTTATTATATGCCCTGGTAGATCGGCTACTAACACTAACGAGAACCCTGATTGATTTGTCCTGTGATCATAATCACAACGACCGCGACATGTCACACATGTTACAGTGCATGGGCGCAGTTTCGTCTGCAGGTGTACAATCTACATGGAACCGGGACTAGTTTGATGAAAGTCATTAATAAATATCGTATTAGTATCATTCTTCTTTGATGGTGCCCTGTAGCTTCATTGTAAGCATATTGAGCATGTCGAAAATCTCGCACAAGTCGGTCGGATAGGTGTCGGGGTCCGAGTTGTTGACCTGTGCGAGCAGGGCAGGCACTGCCACTCGTGTGTACAGCGCCGCCAGGGCGTCCTCGATCCGCGTCACCACGTGCTCCAGGAACAAAAAGTAGTCGAACTCGTTGTTGGGCACGATCGTGAGCAGGTTGCGTGACGACCGTCGGTTCTTTTGGCCGGGTATCAGTTTGAGCGGGTCCTCCATGTTGTTGTTGAGCTGAGAGCATACTCGTTCTAGTCGCTTGCACACGATTCGGAGAGATGTCAACACGTCGACAGTGAGGTCTCCAATTCTGGCAGGCCGTCGAATCATTGAGTCTCTATTGGGCACGCTCGTGTTGATGCTGAGAGCGAACGGGGCAGATGTTGGCGGCGACGGAGCGTGCACTGCGGTTGGCGTTGGCTGTTGCTGTGCCTGTTCTCGGGCCTCCGTGTGGTAAGTCAGTCGGCTCTGGAGTCGCAGCGGATAGGCGACAGAGATAATTTCAGGGTTTTCAAGTCCCTTGAGCTTCATCTCACCCAGTTCCTTCACGATCCAGCCCAGGTTGTTGAGCAGCACCAAGTCTCGGTTGATCATCTCACCGACAGCCTCGTCGCCGTAAGCTTCAGCGAACGAAAGCTTCTCCTCCTTGACCCGCTTGTGTGCGCCCTCGAGTCGCTTCATTTCTTGAAGAAAATCGGTCGAGAGCGTGATTTGACCACCGTCGGCGACGGCACTGATTCGGGCTGTTCGGTTCACCATGGGTCCAAAGTAGTCCATCCGCTTGGTGATAACGTCGGTCTCGGACACTGGGGAACCCCAGTGAATACCCATTCGCACAGACAGACCTCGGAAAATAGTCTCTCCATGCTCGTCCAGCACCTCGTACCCCTCCTGGGACTCCAAAATCTCGGCAGGCCAGTCGGCAATCAGTAGCTGAGACTGCACAGAGAAACACCACAGCAGGGCACTAGTAGGCGTAGGGAACGACACGATAAAGGCGTCGCCTTCCGTCTTGACTTCGTAACCGCCCATGATTCGAATATTTCGTCGCATAATGGCGTTGTGCAGCTTGATGGCAGATCGCATAGCAACCGGGTAGGTTTCCCACAATAGAGTTGAGTTCTTGATGTCGGTAAACACCATGGCAACTTCGCCTACCGGCGGATCCACCTCGCCACCCAGTCGAGCCAGCGTGGAGTCTTCTGGGAGCAAGCTCTTGTCTCTTCGCTTTTTCAGTAGCGCCGGGAAGAGCTCCTCTTCAGCATTCGCTCCGTAAACGTTAATGCCGCCGCCAATGCCGCCGCCTCCGCCAGCGCCGCCCATCCTGTACTTGGGCTTCTTTCGGAAACCGCCAACGGTAATCACCATAACCATGATCTTGTCGCTGCAGCCGTAGGCAATGGCAAAGTCTCGCAGCTTCTGGGCCGCCAGCATCGGTGACTGGATCTCCGTCCGGGCCACATCGACAGCGGCCTGGTAGGTAACGTACTTCCATAGCTGACTGCTGGCAAGAATCAAAAACTCGTCAGCGTCCGTCAAATCGTAGGTGGCGATGCTTGGCGCCGCGTGAATATGCGGAATGAGGTTGTAGAAACCAATGGCACGCGAAATGTCCAAAATGCCGTCCAGCTTACCATTGCTCGAAACAGTTCCAGCGCCACCTCGGATTCGAGCCAGCTCCTCTTGTGACGTTGGGTCATGACGCGTGGTCAGAACCGTGAAGTTATCGATGATACTCTTGCCCAAGACAGCCATAGAATCACCAACGTTGGCCACATACATCTTGCTGTCCGCAATGTAGACAATGGTAGCGCACGAACCAGTCATTCTGTCGTGGGGGTTCAAGTTGGCAGCGGTGGAGCTTCGGTGAGCGATAGACGAGTGAGGAATCTCGTCAGCGGGAAGCATGCTGGTGTTGCCGATTTCCTTGTTGGTGTACAGGAACGCCCGTCGCAGTGCGTCCTCGATACCTTCATCGCTTCCTCGCAGCTTTTTGATTTCCTCGGCGAAAATGTTGCCAAAAGTCTCCTGGATAAGTTTGGCCACCTTGTTGCCCTCGTCTTCCCACTCTCTTCGGCCATCAAACAAACCAATAACAGCCTCCTTCTCGTTGCCCCGGAAACGCTCAATCACCATGTCCATGATGGAAAGGTTCTCGTGGTTGCCAATGCTGTCAGCCATGCCGTAAGGCATATTGAGAATGTAGGAACCGTAGGTTCGCACTCTGCAATTCTCAGTCTGATCCGGCACGGACGGGGTAGTCAAGGTGACGTCCATCAGACCCAGCACTCGCAAATCTGTCAGCACAGTGAAGTCACTGAGATCCCGCTCATCTGTATCTCTAACGCCCTGGTTGTGGACTGTCTTGATCTCTAGCTTCTGGTTACCGGAAAAGTTGAGGTATTTCAAGTTCAAGTTCCAGTTCCAGTTCCAGTCGTACGGCCAGTTGTTGATGTTGTATCGCAGGTTGTTGGAGCCTACGTCCAGCACGCTCAGGTGGGACATCTTACCCAGCTCTGCAGGCAACGAATGCAGCTTGTTGCCATTGACGTGAATCACACGCAGCTTCTGGTTGTTCTCAAAGTCATCGGCTGGCAGACCGCTAAGTCGGTTTCCGGAGAGGTAGAGCTCGGTCAGGTGGGACAGTCGCTTCAACGCGCCGAGTGGGACCTCCATGAGATCATTGTACGACAGATTCAGAATCTGCAGCTCGCTCAAAAGGGAAATCTCCTCGAAACACTCGTCATTCAAGTTGTTGTCGGCCAGGCTCAGTACAAGCAGGCTCTGGGCCAGACCACGTCTGACCCTGCTGTCCTTTCGCACCTCCTCAGCAATAGACCCTCGTGGAGGCTGCACGGAGCCGCGCCTCGACGAAAGGTCTTTTGGCGAGAGGGCGGAGCTGGTGGAGAACTGAGACTCGCGCCTGTCAGAAAGTGTGCGTATCTGGTAGTCTGTGTCAACGCCGTTGTTCTTGGAGAAGGTCTGATCTGGCGCACTGGACACGCTGGAAACGTGCACGCTGTGCTTGGGGAAAGACTCCAGCAGGTTGGACGACACATTAAGCATGGTGAGCGATGGCAGATTCCAGATCTCGTCGGGCAGGCTCTTGAGGTTATTGCTGTGAAGATCCAACATCTTGAGCTCAGACAGCTGACCAATCTCTGGAGGCAGGCTGGCCAATTCGTTGCCGAATATACTAAGCGAAATCAGGTGCTTCAGAGTACCGATCTGCGGCGGCAGCGCAACCAGATGGTTCTTGTCCAAGACCAGCTTTTCCAGCATAGGAATCTTTTCCAGAAAGTTTTCATTAAGCGTGGCAAGTTTGGCCTTGGATAAGTCCAACACAGTGAGCGACATGTGCACGTCAGTGAAGGATATTCGAGTGATGGGGTTCCTGTCAAAGTGAAACACCTTGAGACGGGCAAACGTGTCCTCGAACGAGTATACCGAGTTCTTGCTGCAGTACAGAGTCTCCAACTTGGGTAGTCGTCCGAGTACATCGATGTTTTGCAGCTTGTTGTACCGGACATCGAGTTCACGCAACGACGACAGCTGGCTGAACGTCTCTGGTAGCTCCTTGTTGAGGTGATTGTTAGTCATGGACAACTTCTCTAGGTTCACCAGCTGTCCTATGCTCTCTGGAAGCGAAGAAATATGATTGAAAGACAGGTCCAGCTCAACCAGCGTTTGAATGTCACACAGCGCAGACGGGATCGCCGTCAGGTTGTTCGATGACAGGTTCAAGATACGCAGCTGAAGGGCGTTGATACCGTCGACAACCTTCCACAGCCTATTGCCCTGCAAATTAAGCGAGGTGAGGTTGGCCAGCTCTCGGAAGTCAACAGACTCCAAGTCGAGAATCAAATTATTGGACAGGTCAAGCTCCGTGAGGTTGGTGGCATATGCGATATTAGACGGAAACTGCAGTGCCTGGTTGTCAACGAAGCGCAGTGATTTGAGGCTCACGCAGGCCTGGATGAAGTCGAGCGGAATCACAATAGACGGGTTTCTCGACAGATCCAGCGTCTCCACCTCTGCAGCGTGCTGGTAGAAGATGATGGGGATAGTTTCCAGGCCCATCTCATTCAGTCGCGCATTAGAAAAGTCTCGGGACATTAGAGCATCCTCCTCTGCGGTAAAGACTTTGAGCGTGGACCGCACAAACTCGAATCGACACAGATAACTCAGGTCCTCTCGACCAACATCAAACAGTCTATCCTTCTCTGTGTAGCCCATAAATTCGAGCAGCATTTTCTGGAAAATAAGCAGCTTTTCGTGGGGTCGGAGCAGTCGCGTTAGGCCGCCCGTTCGCACAGTCAAGTGGTATCCGGCCACTGAGCTCAAGAAAAACTTTCGACCCAGAAGTTGAAGCAGCTCGGCAACTGTAATGTTGATAGGACAAGAGAGCGTACCGAATGTACCGTCTTCTCTGAATACACGAAGACAGTGATTTGTCTTCTTCCGTACGCCAGCATTGTCGTAACCCAAGCCCCATTCCGGCGTCTCTTTAGGCACTGGCACTGTATCCTCCACGCCCCAACTTTCTGGCGCCGTCCAGACGGAGCCTGCCTTTGCGACTACAGTGTCCATTTTCGGTGGCGCCGTGGTGACCCCTAGAGCTGAAGAGTCAACTGATATTGATGGTCTATCGCGCTGAACAATACCTTCCATTTGCTCGACATTCGTATCCAACGGGAACAGCTTGTCGTTCTTGTCGAGGGTGTGAATGTCTGGAAGCAGGATATTACTCTGAACAATGAAGTCTCGGGCGTGATTCTTGACATGCGAAGAAGACTTTGAGCGCTCTCGCTTTTTAACGTCCAGGAAGTCGAACTCTTCCGGGTCGTGAGCCGGTTCTTCCGTCGCCACGGCAACAGGTGATTCTGTACCGTATAGACTTGATGCGCGACTCGAATCCTGCTGCTGGTGTTGATTGAATAGCCCAATTGCGCTCTTATGATGCGACACCTGGCGTAGGCCAGAGCCATTGCGCGATATGGTAGACGACGATGACCGCAGCGGGAGGAATGACTCTGATGCCTTGTGCCGTAGCTTACCCAACTTTTTCTCCTTTTCGTGAAAGTCAGATGACGAGTCTCGCCGGGATATTAGTTTGCCGAGGAACGACTTTTTGTGTAGCTTTTTCACGGATTTCTCCGAGACTGTGGATGCGATGGAGTCTGAGCGGTGGCCGGCAGGCGGGGGCGGGTAGTCCTCGGGTCGGAGGGTCTGCGCCATGAAGGATTTCTTGTCAAAGACTTGTTCCTGAGTTAGAATGACCAGCGTAGTGGCGGTCACAGTGAGAGCACACCGGTCCTTCGTCATAGATGCTCATCCCCGGCTACTCTCGCATCGTTCGAAAGCAGTTATACTCACCGGATCCGGATACGAAACTTTTCCTACGTCGTGCTGCTGTGGTATCGTGCTTGCGTTTGGCAAATTTGTAATGAGCGACAACTCCGAGGGGTCCAACGAGTTCGGCAGCGACATTGAATTCTGCATAGGCGAGGCCGAACTGGAGTCTCCTGATTCGTGCTGTGAGAGCGATGACCTTGTCGTTGTCTGCGAGGCGTAGGACGGCCTTCTGATGTCGTGATCCATTATTCGCTGGTCCGGCGACGATGAATTCATTCTAGAGCTGTCTGTAATTGAGTTTGTCCTGCTTCTGTGTACTGTTTTTGACGATAGATGGACGCTGGACAGAGCATGCCGTAGCCTGGGCATGACGCCCAGACGCTTCTCCTCGTCCACGAATATCCTCGTTGTCGGCGATATCTGACTGTCCCTCATGTCGTCGCTATGGCGATGCAGAAACGATTCTGTCATTATCGGCGGAGACGACTGTGCGGAGCTGGACGACGAGCTGGGATATTCATGCCTTTGGTTAGTATGAAACGATGAGATGGATACCCACAGTTGAACCTTGCGAAACAAGTTGGTCCTGCTAGGCCGGCGGTCTTCTTCGGACGGATACACTAGTTAGCTTGAACAAAAACAACCATATCGGTCGCTGCACAGCGACTTTGCTCTCTACTCACTTAATGCTCGTAGCCTTGTCAGTTCTTGCTCTGGGAGGGAGCGGACAGCACGCTATGTCCCACACGCGAGGCTGGCAAAAACAAATGCATGCAAGCGCGGTCTGCAATACTGAGTGCAACTACGAACAGGCTTAACGTGTAGGACTATAACCAGCACCCTGACTACCGCTTGACTACTACTGAGTAAACAGCCTCGCCACTAGTCCGGGTGGCCAACACAACGACGCTACCTGTTCCCTGCCACGCAATTCACCAGACAAATTGTTGAGATGTTACTACGTTTACTGAATTAGCTTGCCACAGTGCATTGACCTCCGAGGTTACGTAGCCAGTCCTGCGGGCGTGATCAGTCCAGCGAGGTTGATCCGAAATTATCTCGGAAACGCCGCCGTCCGCCATTGCCGAGTCCAGTGGCCTCCGAGTGAACCCGGACCGCTTCCGGGCACTGGGCCACGACTAGCCCGGCTGTAAGATGTAGCTGCAATAGACGTGACACAATGTACTCTCACCTACAGGAACCCGCAAGCCATTACTACGCTACTGCTATCTCATCTGCGGATCATCATCTGATCGTCGCGACCGCTGCAGGAAAACAAATTGGTTAAAATGAGGTGGTCGGTACGTTGCCCGTGGCCTGCGCTAGGAAGCCGAACTGATGTCTGCGTGCAGAACCCACGTATTGTAATAATCGCCCACAGCCACGCGATAAAATTTTCCTCGGAGCTGCAGCTGGGGTCAGCTGTTCAGGTGCAGGAGATGCGTAGCGCACTGGGCTTGCGATGGTGTTGTATCAGGTGACCCGCCGGAACTCAGCACTGTAAGCCCAATGGCGTATAGGCCGATTGCGTCAATGTGCTTCAAGGCCGATTGTGTGCGCTATTGTCGTTTCTCTGCCCAGTCACTGTGTCAATTGCCTGGCCTTTATTGGCTGCGTGGCGCTTGGCCAAGACGTGCAGCCTGCGCTCAGAACTCGGCAGCGCGAGGGCCCGCCTGCGCAGGTATTAAATGGCGGCCAGCTTATTCGCAGCGGGGTGCATTGGTTTCTGAATTCCGCTGTATGGTCTATGATAAGCGGCTAGCTGGAGCCGAGTACCCTCCTGATTGCGTTGACTCCGCCTGTCACCTCGGCTTGCTTCGTCTTCAGTGCCAGGCCTCTAGACTTGTTGAATGTTAAACAGGCCCATTGGTTCTTAGGTGCAGTGCAAGAGCTACAGCAACCAGTAAGCAGAATATTTGAACAACAAAATTATTCCCGTGTCGATTAAGCGTAGTAAATGAGAGACTCAAGAATGCGATACAAAAAATACACCACTCTGTCCGAACCAAAATATTAAACGTAGTCTACATAGATGATGAATGCACTGGGATCGCGCCTGGCGATGGATGCTGAAGGGCTGACTCGAATCAGCAACATCTCTCCTTTCTCGGCGCATCCCACCGCGGGATCTCGCCATATTGAACTCCACTATCAACGTCCTCCGGGTCTATAGTGCCCAGTTCTATTTTGGTCAGAATCATGGAAGCTATAGCGCCAAATGCCTCCTCGACGTTCTCCCCAGCCTTTGCTGAGGTGTAAACCAGCGGCAGCCGCCCATTCTTTACGCAAAACGCTTGTGCTTCTGCCGTCGTAACAACTTGCGTTCGATCTGACTTGTTTGCAACCACCACTACTGATGTCGTAGGAGCCGTCAGTGCTCTGACGTCAGCTAGAAACTGCGGTAGCGCTTCAAACGATGTCCTATCGCCAACGTCATACACAAGTAGCACACCGGCTGACCCGCGGTAATAACCTCTGGTGAGCGCTCTAAATCGTTCCTGTCCTGCAGTGTCCCATAGTTGTAGTTTGATGTTTCTTTTGTTTGTATGGCCCACTTTGACGATTTTGGAGGAGAATTCCACTCCAATCGTTTGTGACGTGAGGACTTTCCCTGAGTTAGTCTTGCCATCGCCTGTCCACGCTGACTCATGATGGCGATCTGATTCACTTTGACTATAATACCGCCACGGTCAACTGACGTCATTCTTGATAGCGATAAGCCACTTGAATGACCGTCTCGCTCTCAAACGCATCGTGCTGACTCCAACAAGCCTCCTATCGTTCGCCATTTCAAACCTGTCGCTGCGCTCCTTGGTTCTCCCGTACTCACAATCTCCTCTTATAAACCTGTGTAGTAAACAACTCTTGCCGGCCCCAGATGGCCCTAGCAGTATAATCTTGGCGAGGTATTCATATAACGAGTCCAGTTCCTGCGTTAGCCCGTGAACAGCGTACCGCATCTTTAAAGACTAATGCTCTTACCTGCCCTGACACAAACGAGTCCGCTATAGAGGACCGTGAAGATGCGTTGGACCCCCGTCGCCGCAGCATTTGTGTGTGTCGCGAATCTCAAACATAAACATCACGATCGCGCACACTGTAGTGTCTAAGACATCTGTAAAGGTCGCTGAGTTTTCCTAGTTTTCGCTTAGTAAGATTATTGGGTGCAGATGTACGGTTACGGTTTGATGTACGGTTACGGTTTGGTGACACCTACAGAGATATTATCCAGGGGGCTTAAAGCAGTAATCGTACCTTAGCCATGGTATTCGCTGTGTATGCATGCTAACCAGTATGTAGAGTTCACGCACAAGTCAGGTACAGCGCAGCGCAGTGGGGAGAACGTTATCTGTAATGAATTTCAGCTGTGAGACTCATGTGTGCAGTCTAGAATGGCTAAGCCGACACATCCTTGTACACATCGAACCTTCTCTGCTGGTTGATTGGAATCGAGCTCCTCACAGAGCTAATCCTCTCTGGGTCCAGCTCTGCATAGAGAATCTCCTCGCCCTCACCAGCCTCAGCAACGACCTCTCCCCATGGATCAACAACCTGTGAGTGGCCGTAAGCGTGGTAAGAGGCAGACATGTCTCGCGCTGGAGAAGCCACAATGGCGTAGACCTGGTTATCAACCGCTCGTCCTCGAGCCAGCAGTTGCCAGTGGAGTGGTCCAGTCGTCATGTTGAAAGCACCGGGGTAGATCATGGCAAATGCGCCCTTTCTAGCAGCAATGGCTGCCAGCTCAGGGAATCGAATATCGTAGCAAATACCCAGACCAACCTGTCCAAAGCCAGGCACCTCGAAAATCGTAGCCTTGTCGCCCCCAGTCAGTACCTCAGATTCCTTGAATCGAATCTTGCCTGGGACGTCGATATCAAACAGATGAACCTTTCGGTGTGTGGCCACCAGGTCTCCTTTGGCATTGAAGGTGATGTTGGTGTTGTAGAGCTTGTCGCCGTGCTTCTCTGGAATTGATCCGCCAACGAGAAACACTCCATGACTCTTGGCCAGGTTGCTCAGCAGAGCACAGGTCTCTCCGCTTGGAATCTCCTCGGCGTATTTGGGGAAGGCTGTGACATCGTATGGGGAGTTGAAGCACTCGGGCAGGACCACCAATTGGGCACCTTGTTTGGCGGCCTCGGCGACCTTTGCGGTGACCTTGGCCAGGTTGGCTGACTTGTCAGCGCCAGCGGCGAATTGGAGCAGGGCTACTTTTAGTTTAGAGGACAGCATTGGAACAAACGGGGATTGTATGACGGTTCGTTGGTATCGCGGTAATGTGGAGGTGGGAACGGCGTGGGTTTCTTATCCGGGTGACTCTTACCTAGACAGCAGTTCAGCCCGACAACTCATTCAGGAAGCACATGAAAGCCAATATAAATTACTACATACCCGATAATGCGATTTGGGTCAGCTAATAGATGCTAGACAATTGAGCGCCATGACTAGAAACTAGCTCGCTCGCTAAAGGCCAGCCCGTAGGTAACCACAGCAAGAAAGAAAGCCATGTTCACCAACACTGAGACACCGTGCAGCTTCGCAAAGGACTTACCGAGGGCCTTGAGCTCTGGGCTAGCCCGAGGGTCCCGCGGTCCCTCGAGCTTCTCTTCCTTGACCATGGCAATTCGCTTAAGGGAGATCCTGGTGGCCTGTGGTCCGAGGTAGGCAAAGTTGGCGAGACCGCTGAGGACGGCGACGGCCAGAGCGGTGGTTGGAGTGTTATCAGCGCCCAAGGTGAACGGGGTCGTAGCTGTTAAGAAAACGGCCATGACAGCCTGGAATCCAAAGTACTTTGGAAAGATCTGGGCCTGGAAGGCAGAAAAGTGCTCATATGGAAGAGACCTGAAGGCGACAAGTCCAGAGAAGAAGGACTGGTACGTCGTGGCTCCGAGGAGGACTGAATAGCCCAGGAAGTGGTAGGGCGCAATGGTGGAGAGAGTAGATAGAATGGCCATGTCGTTGGTCGAGTGTAGCGAGACTATGCCTTTGTTTTGATGGAAAGAGTACTGAGACTTGCTCCGATTATGCGATAAATGCGAGATGAGGTTGTGAAACCGGGTGGTTGCCTACCTCGGCCAGGCGCAAGGCCGACCCGGACCTGAGCTTCACGAGGAATTAGCTGTGACGGTAGTCAAGGTTACATATGCTAGGCGGGAGGCAAAGGATACCAATTGGCCACATGTGACGGCTTTTTTCTAGTTTTCTGCCAGGAAGACCCAAATAGTGAGCCCAGCACAGCTGAGAACAGTCTAATTGTATTCTGTGTCGTTCTTACTCTTGTGAAAATCCGTGATTTGAAAATTCTGACTTCAATGGCATCTTTACTTAACAATGCCTCGTATGGACTCTTATTTGACTCCTTAAAAGAGAACACAGTCTTGACTTCATGTATCACCACGTGCGAGATGTAGACATGTTACGCGGAGAACGCACGTCAGTGGTCCCATGCTCCACCTCATCAAAAGCCCGAAATACACCCCCGCGGTGGCAGCCCTGGCATGGCTCTTCGACGCAGCCCTGTCAGCAGTCATCGTGCTCAAGGTGCCATACACGGAAATTGACTGGGTCGCCTACATGGACCAGGTGGCCCAGATCAAGGGCGGTGAGACTAACTATTCAAACATCAATGGACAAACAGGACCGCTAGTGTACCCTGGAGGTCACGTGCACATCTTCAGCCTATTATATGACCTAACAGGTGCTGGTGCCGATATTCTCAAGGCTCAATGGCTATTTGCGGGCCTGTACTTGGTGTCCCTGGCTGCAGTTTTGGCAGTCTACGTCAAGGTCAGGGCGCCGCCATACCTGATCCCATTACTGGTGCTATCCAAGCGACTGCATAGTATCTACATGCTTCGACTGTTTAATGACTGTTTTGCCACGCTGTTTGCTATGTTGGCGTTGCTGGCAATTGTTCAATTCGGCAACCCTCGAAACGGTAAGCGGGTCTTTGGCGTCGTTCTATCTTCGCTGCTACTGAGTGCCGCCATCTCAGTCAAAATGTCAGCCTTGCTCTATATCCCCGGTGCTGCCATTGTCTATTTGCACTCACTTCAGGGCTCTCTGCCGCTCTGGCTGGCGTCGGTGGCTGTCCCCATGGCTGCAGTCCAGGCCGTCGTCGCCCTGCCGTTCCTAGCACACCCTGCAGAGTATGCTGGCGGCGCCTTTGAGTTCAGCAGACAGTTTCTTTACAAATGGACAGTCAATTGGAAGTTTGTGGCCGAGGAAACCTTCCTCTCGAAATCCTTCTCGACTAGTCTCCTTGTCCTCCATCTCTCCCTCATCGTCCTCTTTGCATCGCAGCCCTCTAAACGGTGGCTGAGACCGTTTTCTTACAAACTCAACCTGTGGCAGCACCTTCAAGCCATCGTCACCCTGTCCCCGCCAAACTTCCCTCAGTTTGACCCGCTCACAGACACGGAATACGCAGACTACGTCGTCTCGACATTTTGGACATCCAATCTAGTGGGAATCGCCTGTGCTCGGTCGCTGCACTATCAGTTTTACTCTTGGTTCTACTGGTCGCTGCCCTACCTCACATTCTTGCCCTTCCCGGCGCTGCCACTGCAGCTCCTACTATGGACAGCTCAAGAATACGCTTGGAACGTGTTTCCCGCAACACCCCTCAGCTCAGGAGTACTAATAGCCTCCCTCCTCGCTACAACACTCATCTGCTACTCTCGCCGATACTAATTCATTAAGTACTGTTACATAATCCATCATTGCGACTTTGTCCGCTGTGGGGGTCCCCGCGGCCGCACAGGCTGTGGGACGGTTTCCTGAACAAAATCTCCTCGTTCTTCTAGTTCGTTTGTGCTGCCCATAGTGATGGTTCGGTCGATTGGCGGCCGCGCTGGCTTGTGAACGACGATTCCAGCGCCAGTGGGTGGTAGCACCGACATTGTCTCTGTGATCTTGGGCTTGGGCGTCTTGACAATCTTTGGTGGTGAGTTGCCCAGATAGCTCGTGGTTGGAGGCATGTATCCGGACTTTGGCGACACCGCTCGCTCGCTAGACCTTGTGCTGGCACTATCGCTAGACTCAGGTCTAGAGCTGGCCCGAGACTCGGCCCGAGACACTGGCTTCGATTCGGGTTCCGGCGTCTCCGGCTCCTCGCCTTCACGTGTGTAACCGACCTCGGCCTTGACCTCGGTCTTGGTATTGTTCTTAGAGTTCTTGGACAGACTAGCAGGTCCCAGTGCCAGATTTCTGAGCTGATTAACACTGTGCACGCACTTGTTGATCGTCTGAACCAACATAGCCGGCTTCAATGGCTTGGACAGGTACTCGTCCATCTGTGCCTGCATACATCGCTCTCGGTCACCCAGCATGGCGTGCGCCGTCAGTGCCACGATAGGAGTTCGTGTTCGCACGGTAATGTTTTGCTTCTCCCATTCTCGGATCTTAGCCGTAGCCTCGAAACCGCCCATAACTGGCATCTGCACGTCCATCAGCACAACGTCGTATCGCTTTCGCTTGACGGACTCAAAGGCCTGCAAACCGTTCTCTACAACCTCGACACGGTGCTTGTACTTTTCCAAAATTCGCACAGCCAGCTTCTGGTTGACAACATTGTCCTCGGCCAACAGAATGTGGAACGTCTTTGCCCCATCAGAGTTGAGAGGAGCGGCTCGACTTTCCAGAGCTGGTCGCAGAACGTTACCAATATCGTGGACAGAGCATGGAGTATTACCGTAGGAAGTGATACCCAGATCCAGACACAACTTGAGGTTCACTTGTGGAATGCATGGGTTGAGAAGAACCAGGGGAATGTACTTCAAGTGGTTAAGCATTCGCAGCTTAGTGGCAACCTCCAGCGTGTCGACAATAATCGTGTCGAACTTGGGCCCAGTTCGGTCCTCTGGCAACGGAGCCTCTTCCACGCTGTTGACGACCCACGCGTTCAAGTGCAATCGAGCCATGTTGGCAACCATCTCGTCAGCGACGGTCTTGGAGTGCACAGTGTTGATAAACAAAACGTAGTGGTTTCTAAACGGAGCGATGCTTTCAATCAGCTGAGCCAGACCCGAGTCCGCTGGCTGCACATTCAACGAAAAGTAGAACTGTGAACCCTTTCCGTATTGAGACTTAACCCAGATATCACCTCCCATCAGGTTGATCAGTCGCTTTGAAATAGAAAGACCCAGACCAGTACCACCAAACTTTCGAGTAGTGGAACCGTCCGCCTGGCGGAAAGTGTCGAAAATGACGTCAAGCTTATCACTTTGAATACCGATACCAGTGTCGGAGACGCAAAACTCGATAACAATCTCCTCTGGGTTGTTGGAGGAGTGGTCCTGCGACTTGCGCACGCTCAACGCAACCTCACCAGACTCAGTAAACTTGATAGCGTTGCCGACCAAGTTAAGTATCACTTGACGCAGTCTGAACGAGTCACCCACAAGGGAATCTGGGAAAGTGTTGTCAACCTTGTACACCAGATCCAGTGGCTTCTCGTTGGCCTTGACAGCCAACGTCTTGAGAGCACCAAAGACAGTTCCTCGCAGTGAAAAGGCAATCTTCTCAATAGTCATTCGGTTAGCCTCGATCTTTGAAATATCCAAAATATCGTCAATGATTGTCAAAAGCGAGTTGGCGAGGTTGTGCACAATTGACAACATTTCTCGCTGGTACTGTGTCAGTTCAGTGTCAAGAGTCAACTGCGTCATACCGATGATACCGTTCATTGGTGTTCGGATTTCGTGCGACATGTTGGCCAAAAATTCTGACTTGGCTCTGTTTGCCAACTCGGCGGCCTCTCTGGCGGCGGTGTTCCTCTGAATAGACTCTCTGAGGTTCAGCACCATCTGGTTAATCTTGGTTTTAAGGGCGTCCATTTCACCAGATGCCTCGACAGTGATGAACCGCGTGAAGTCACCATCTGTAGCCGCAGCTGTAATCTGAGCAAAGGCTCGCACTTGTGTGGTAAGGTTACTAGCCATAGTGTTGACGTTGGTGGTAATTTCCTTCCAGAGACCGTCGACATCAGAAACCTGTGCCTGTACACCCAATTTACCGTCAATACCGACATCTTTGGCGACTCGCGTGACCTCGGAGGCAAACAGCTGCAGTCGGTCCACCATTTTGTTGATAGTAGACTTGAGAGCTAGCATTTCACCCTGGGCGTGGACGTCAATCTTCTGGGACAGGTCTCCTTCAGCGACAGCCGTAGTCACGTGTGCGATACTTCGCACCTGTGTAGTAAGGTTGCTCGCCATAACATTGACATTTTCGGTAATTTCCTTCCAGGCACCCTCAACATCTTCGACCTTTGCCTGGCCACCGAGAATACCTTCGGTACCGACGGAGCGCGCAAGGGTGGTGACTTCAGTTGCGAAATTTTGAAGTCGATCAACCATCTTGTTGATGGTCAACTTGAGGTCCAGGATTTCTCCCTTACAGTTGGCAGACACTTTCTGAGACAGATCTCCTCGTGCGACGGCTGTGGTGACCTTGGCGATGTTTCGCACCTGGTCTGTAAGGTTGGACGCCATGGCGTTTACTATGTTAGCACATTCATAAAACACGGTTCTTCACTGCCGCTATGGTACTCACCATTATCCGTCAACTCCTTCCAAATACCCTCGACATCGTCGATCTGGGCTTGTCCACCCAGCCGTCCATCCACACCGGTCTCCCTGGCGACCCTTGTGACCTCGAACGCAAACATTCTCAGCTGGTCCACCATTGTATTAATAGTCTTTTGCAGCTCCAGAATCTCTCCCTGGGCGTGCACGTTAATCTTTCTTGACAAGTCACCCTGAGCTACCGCTCGCGTCACATCGGCAATCTCTCGCACCTGATCTGTCAGATTTGATGCCATGACGTTGACGTTGTCGGTTAGCTCTCGCCACACGCCGACTGTTCCGTCGCCTTCAGCCTGACCACCGAGTGTGCCGCCGGCGACCTCTGTGGCTACTCGCGTCACCTCGGAGGCGAACCGCTGCAGCTGGTCCATCATTGTATTTATTGTGTCTTTGAATTTGACAATCTCGGGATCCATCTCCTGGGCGTGAACAGTAACCTTCTTAGACAGGTCTCCCTGGGCTACGGCGATAACGACCTCGCCGATTTCACGTAGCGCCCGCTGGAAGGCCCTGTTGGCATTCTGCGACTTTCGCAGCTCTTGCTGTAGCAAATCAGTGTCCACAATTCTCTTTTGATCAGGCTGGATCGAATCGGTAAACGCCGACACCAGCGACTTGGCCTGAAATAGGTCCGACTCTAGGCTCACCACTGTGCTCCGCTGGGCCTCAATCTCCTTCTGTTGACTCTGAACCTTCGTATACAGGCTACTCAACGCGTCGCCACTCTCGGGATTCAAGAAATAGTGTAGCGCATTCAGCCTGGCAAGCACGTCCGCTTTCTCCTTGCAGTCCTCTCCTGGTAGGCTGTTGTATACTGAGGGGATGCCTTTGCCAACACCGTTCCTGAACACGGGCAGGCTATCGATGATGGCATTCACAGCAGAATAGACTTCTACCGAGGTCATCTTCTTTTTGTGTATTGTCTGTGTTGTCTGTGGTCTGCTGTCCTGCTATTATGTCCTGTCCTTATCCTATCTTCTTTCTCACTATGAGTCCTCTTGCTGTCTCTGCTATTCTCGTCTCTCACTCTCACTGTACTGTACTCGCAGCTCTATCAAAGCGGCACCAGCGCTAGCTCGTGCCCGTATTTTCTCAGTGATGTTCGTGATAGAGGGTGTGTACCTGGCAGGTGGTGCGCCAAAAGTAAAACCCACCACCTTTCCGTGAAAACATACCGACGTTTACGACTCTCTATTGTTCACTTTTTTTTTTCCTATATTCAAACTCATATACGTAATCTCATCCTTTTCTAATCTCGCACTCGCAATTAAAGGCTACTACTAACAAATGGCCAGAGTTACCCGGCGGTGACGTCATAGACCCTGACTCTGTTGGCGATGCCCAGCTTACGCTGAGTGGCGGCCACACGACGGGCGGTCTATTCTTGATGTGCCCTTATCTACGTTACATTTAGCTAAATTTCCGCCTTTATTGTAACGTTCTTGCAACATTTAATCACGTGAAGACTGTATGCGGAGATGAGCATATAAATAGTACGCGCAGAAAAACTCGGTGCTTAGCTTCTCAACAAATAGCTCTTCACGTGTAATAAGCTTCTTATACATACGCTTATAAGGCGCGTATAGAGCGCACTATTCTATAACTTGTGTAATCAACAGGGTATCCCTGCACTGATGCCCATGATCAACATACCAGGCTTACCCATTTGAGACAATCTTCGTTTCTGAAACCAGGCGATCTACCACCAAGGTACAGTACCGTTATTAAGCTCCATGTGAAGTTGTTTGAGACCTGTCACATTCAATGAGTTATGACTTGACGCGTCCCCCTCACAATTTGATTCGTCTCCGCATTTTACAATATCGGTCTCCTACCACAATATTTGTGGTGATGTTTGGTCACGTGCATTTGGGAGTCTGTTTACCGGCATGAGCCACACGTGCTTGAGATCCTAAAATAGAATAAGCGAGCTCCTTGATCTGACATTTGTCAATTCAAGAAACTAACCTCAGCGACTCCAAGCTCTAATCCCTCGTTAAGATGTCTTACTCTGAACTGAAAGCCAAATTCGACAACGCTGGCCAGGGTCACGTTTTCACCTTTTGGGACAAACTTAGCGCTGACGAGCAGACCAGCCTGCTGAGTCAATTGGCTCTGATTGACGTGGAGAACCTTGTCCAGGTTGTTCAGGATGTCCTCAAGCCAGCTGCTGCGGAGCAAAAGGAGCAGAAGATCACCGGTCTTCCGGCTGCTGCCACTGCCTCGCTGCTCGATGCTACCCCTGAGCAGACTGAGATCTGGCGAAAGGCTGGTTTGGACCTGATCTCTCAGAACAAGGTTGCTGTGGTTCTTCTGGCTGGTGGCCAGGGTACTCGATTGGGCTCCTCTGCCCCCAAGGGCTGCTACGATGTGGGCCTTCCAAGCCACAAGAGTCTGTTCCAGCTGCAGGCTGAGCGAATCCTCAAGATCTCTCAACTGGCTGGTGCTAAGGCCCTTCCATGGTACGTCATGACCTCTGGTCCAACCCGGAAGCCAACTGAGAAGTTCTTTGAGGATAACAAGTTCTTTGGTCTTGAGAAGGAGAACGTCTTTTTCTTCGAGCAGGGTGTTCTCCCATGCTTCACCAACGAGGGCGAGATCATTTTGGACAGCCCATCTACTGTCTCTGTCGCCCCAGACGGAAACGGTGGTATCTACAATGCATTGAACAAGTCTGGTGTCTTGGCCGACCTGGAGAAGCGAGGCATCGAGCACATCCACGCTTACTGTGTCGACAACTCGCTAGTCAAGGTTGCTGATCCAGTCTTCATTGGCTTCAGCGCCCTGCGAAACGTCGACATTGCCACCAAGGTCGTCCGAAAGCGTGATGCTAAGGAGTCCGTTGGTCTCATTGTCTCCGTCAACGATGCCCCAGCTGTTCTGGAGTACTCTGAGATTTCTGAGGAGCTCGCCTCCGCCACCGAGGAGAACGATCCAAAGCTCCTAAAACTACGAGCCGCCAACATCGTCAACCACTACTACTCCGCCAAGTTCCTGCAGAGCATCCCAAGCTGGAACAACTCTTATCTGCCATTCCACAAGGCCAGCAAGAAGATCCCATACGTCGACCTGGCCACCGGGGAGCAAGTGAAGCCTACTAAGCCAAACGGAATCAAGCTTGAACAGTTTGTCTTTGATGTCTTCCCACAACTCAACTTCACCCAGTTCGCTTCCCTTGAGGTTGACCGAAAGGAGGAGTTCTCCCCGCTCAAAAACGGCCCAGGTGCCGGCGAGGACTGCCCAGAAACTTCCCGAGCTGATCTGCTTGCTCAGGGCAAGAGGTGGCTGGCCGCTGCTGGTGTCGCCGTCACTGAGTCCCAGGAGGTTGAGGTTAGCCCATTGACCTCGTACGCTGGTGAGGGTCTGGAACAGTTCAAGGGTAAGACCGTTGAAAATGTCTTGTAAATATGCATGTACATTAGATAGTTAGATAAATTAGCAATTACTCCTGATGCGTTCGTTCTCTTCGTTTATGCAATACTGTATCCAGCTCGACAACGAAGTTGGTTCGGGCGGACTGTTGGGCTCGCTTGGTCTGTTCTTGTTCCCTCTGCTGTTGCATGAGTTTGATTCGGTCCTGACGGTTCATTCCTTTGGCTTTGTCCGTTCGTTCGGCAATACCCTGCAGAACTGTGGCCGATGCGGTGCTGCTAATGAGAGTGGCGTTGGTATCTGTTCGTCGGTGCCCTTTCATGCTCATTCGCATCTCGACCCGCGGACTCAGTGGCCTGTAGCTAGTGTTACCCTCGGCGAGCGTCGTGTTGCTTGATAAAATGTCGTCAAAATCATGCAGCGTGGATCCTGTGAATGGATCTGGAGAGGCCGGCTGTGGGATTTCCTCTTCCTCCTCTTCCTCGCTATCCTCAGGTGGGACTACAACGCTCAGACCACGTTTCCAGGACTCGAGCAAAGACTGGATATCGTTGCCCATAATTTCATAGTTGGAGTAGTAGTCCTCGTTCTTGTCGTCATCCACCACCGCATCGTGCATGAGCTGCATTCGGGCCTCAATGTGCTGAAGAGAGGATGACAGGTCGTTCAACAGGTGCAAATGACCGGTATCTACTAGCGACATTGTTCTCGCGCTGTCGACTTCATCGAGCGCACTGACTTGCGAACGCACGGAGTTGATTGTTTTTGTTAGTTGAACCATCAGTTCGGAGTTCGACTTGAGATGCTCGACCACGGTGGCCCACGAATCAAGCTCCTTAGCCTTGACCTGGCCGCAGCTGTTGATGGACAGCAAGCAGCACATGAAGATTCTTCTCAGAAAATGCAGTTTGGAAAACTCGTATTTGAGTTTGGTTAGTGAGGAGTTGGCGCCCTGCGAGCCGTAGTACACTTCTCGGTTGAGTTTGTGCGCAAACAGGTGTTTCAGTCCCGTGCTTGTTGGGCTGGTTTCGCCAAAATATTCGTTCATTTGTCGCACGTCCAAATCGTAAATATCAAGGTAGCGCATTAGGTCCAACTCAGTGACGTACGGTAGGCACGCATTGATGCCGTCGAGGTATGCAGAAATTGAAAGGTATAAGGTGGCGGCCACACTGGATCGCAGGTGTTTTCCCAGCCGGTTTCGGTCTATTGCGCTGGACACGTTCATCGACGTTGCTTGGTCGGGCCTGTATCCTTGTCCTAGTAGCTCCATCTCCATAATCAGAGTTAGACAGCGGGCCAGACCTGCGTCGAAATTTTGATTGTTCATGATGAAGTAAGAGGCGTATGCAATTGCCTTAGCTCTCAGCATACGCAGCAGCTTCCTCCGTGAATGCGCAAACAAGAACAATGCAATCGTTAGCACAATAACTAGCGTCGCGGCCTCAGTTGTTTCGCTTGTGTCTTTGACCAACTTTCTTCTTTTTCGTATCGCCCAGGTGAGCAGGGTGCAAATGACGATAACGCATCCGCCGCCACCAACCCAGTACTTCTGCTGCATTTTCAGCACTGACCACGGTCCTTCATCGCCGAACAGGATATTCTTCCTCGTCTGGTCAACCGGTGCTGCCTGTGCCCCGCTCATAAGCCGACTGTACATTCTACCGTCCAGCAACTCGCTGCTTACTAGAACGTAGCGGAACCTTTCCAGAAATTGGCTATTCTCTGCTTCAGACAGCTTTGACTTTAATGCATTCGAAACCAGCAAGCGTATCCTTCGCCGGCTTGCATTTTCTGAGTTTGCCGCCGTTAGCACTAGAGGTATCGGCTCTACCAGCGTCTGTCGTTTCGGCCTGGGCGTGGGCTTGATCTCCTCCTCATCGGACTTGTCCTCCTCGCTAGTGCCATACATGTAGTAATCGCCATCCATTTCCTCCTCTACCGAGCCATCGTGGCTCAGATATTCCGCTAACGGCGTGCCTTGGAACACAACCGCTTCCATCCCCTGCACCTCGTATTGTCTTCAGTAGCCTTCTAGTCTCGCTTGTCGTGTCGCCTCCTTTGTATTATGACTTTGATATCCTGCTTGATCTCCTCTCGCGTCGCTTCTTCATGAACGTCGGAAGCTCGGCTATAGCCTATACGTCCTTGTGAGCGCTACTGTCGATCGCGTATATAGAGCTCCGTCTTGTTATCAGCTGTAACTAACACCGATCGTGATAGCGTCTCGTGTTTCTGTTCGGTGTAATGTGCAGAATCAAAATGTTATTTTCACAGGCGCTACATCCTGTTTAGGCCAGTTACGTCCCATTTTGGCCCTCGGCACACGGCGCGCGCCCAACACCGTTGTGCAAACTGCAGCCCCTCTTCATGTGTCAGGCTGACAAGCCCTCCGAACAAAAGTCGGCATGTTAAGCTATCAGAGCTCAGGTCTCTACCTTTTCTGTCCTATACCGCTCTTACCGTTAGAGGGCATTGACGGCGTCTGTTCTGTCTTTTACGCCAGGACCAATTGTACACTTTTCGATGCATTCCTTACATACCGATCGCCAAAGCTTCGATACATCGATCTTGCAAGCTATACTTTACAGTGTTTTGCAGCGGACACATTAACGTTACTTGAAGGCGTCCAACCTTAACGTCGCCACCCCACTTAAGAACTCGTATTCACTTATCGCGTGCTTGTGCTCTGCATAACGCTAGGTCGGCACTCGGCCACCGACGCATTCCCCTGAGCCGTTTTCTGCCAGACAGCATGTGAGCAACTCTATACCGGCGTAACCAAGGTTTGTTCCATGCTGTCTGGCGAGCGTTGATCCCCGTTATAGCTGTGCCTGCAAATCCACTGACGCCTCGCCCCCACCACGGGGAACTACGGGGAGCGTTGAGTGGAGCTCATCTGCGGAGTGAGGCGGAGGGTCGAGCAGCGTATCTGTTGGGAATTGCGATTCAATGAAATGGTCAGCCTGATGTCTAATGGCTGTAGTGATACACTTCTGTATAAGCAACGCTAAGGCTAATCCACGCCTGGCTCGTTGTGCATACGTCACGCGCGATAAGAAGCGTGGCGCACAACTCTGGCACGGCGTTCAAACGGCGCCGGTAATTCGCTTGCCTAACTGGACAATGGGCGCATTGTTGGCTAAAAGCCCTGGTTTCCTCAGCGCATTGTTCGGGGATTTGCCCATAATATCCCGTGTCGCGCCAGAAAGTGTCCCAAACTAGAACTACACTTGAAAATCATCAAGACAACGCTCGCTAATATATTAGTTAGTGTACATGCGTAAGCTGCTGCGCACGCGGTGAATGAGTGACTACGGCGCTGGCTGAGCCATTCCTCCTGTTCACTCGCAGTTCAATCCAGTTCACTCGCTACGCTTGTGAACGAACCGCTCCTGAACGCTCTCGTGCATCCATTAATAAACGAATAAATAAAAAAAGACAATATCCACTGGTCTTATTTTGGTCTAGTCGAATCAGTCGTTTCCGGCCTCGACTCCGTCGGCCCAGTTAAACCCCGACGCTGAGTCAAATGCCAAACTGCCACCAGCTGCCTCGTCCGTATTCAAAAATGTGTTGAAGTCGAACTCAATGTCCGCCACGTTGGACTCGTCGTTGGTAGAGCCAAAGTCCGTAAAGAACGAAGCGTCGTTCATAAACACGTTGCCACCTGCCATGTCGCCCTCGCCGTTGGCCATTTCTTCGTCTTCTTGCTTTGTGTTTGCTGCTGAAACCTGCTGCGCGACGGTAAAGTCCTTGCCCTTGCTGGAAGTGGCCTCTTCCTTGGCCATGTTTCCAAAAGAGCCAGACGGGTTGTGAGGGGTGACTGGTGTCGTTGGCGTTGGTGGCTCCGACGTGGTGATTGGCGTCGCAGGCTGTCCGTTGCCCTTCTTTCCTCGCTTCTTCGCCTGAGGAGCCTCTTTCTTGCCCTTCAGCTGCTTGTTGGCCTGTGTGGGCGTAGGAGGGTTCGTCATGCTGGGAGAAGAGGGCTGGGTACGGTTGCCGACAGCGGCGTTGATCGGACCCTGCGGAGGGGGCATGTTGGCACGTGGCATGCCCTGCATTGGCTGGCCCTGTTGCCAAACCATCTGGCCCATTCTGCTCTGCGGTGGTTGGTTAGGATTCGGTTGTGGTGGTTGGTTGGGGTTCTGGTTCGGGTTCTGAGGTGGGTTAGGTTGTGGCTGGTTCGGCATTCGTCCCCCCATTGGGTTCTGAGTTCGCACCATCTGGCCGTTAGGACCGGTGACCATGATGTTGAAATCCATGGGCACCGAGCCGTTGAAGCTGTTGTGCTGGCCGTTAGCATTAATGTTGTTTGCATGCGGGGAACGCGTGTCGTTAGTCATTGGCGACGCCGGGTTGGGCTGGTTTGCCATTTTAGGGGTGGAACGACGTGACATATCCATACTTGCCGATGGGGAAGCCGCTGGTCGCTGTTGGGTCACCTTATATGATGCGCTAGATGTGGATAGGGTACGTTGTAGGCCACCAGGCACCTGCTGGGGCTGGCCTGGCTGTGGTTGTCCAGGTTGGCCCTGCTGAGGCTGTCCTTGAGGCTGACCCTGTGGTTGTCCTTGCGGCGCATTCTGCTCCTGTTGCTCCTGTCGCGCCATTAAGCGCTTCTTGTTTTGCTGCTCCAGTATCATCAACTGTAGCTGATAGTCCTGTAGAGCGCTCACGTTGCCTGGCGGGGCTCCGTTCTGGCCTGGCTGCTGGGGCTGTCCAGGCTGTCCCGGTTGACCAGGCTGTCCAGGCTGCATCCTCACGCCGTTCGCGTAGCCCTCGACTTGGAACGGTGGCCGCGCTTCCGGGTGGTGCATCATGGGCGAGCTCGACGGCATGTTCATGCCCGGGTTCACGCCAGGGTTCACGCCAGGGTTCACGTTTGGATTCTGGCCAGGGTTGACGCCTTGCGGATTCTGAGGATTCTGCGCGCCGGGCTTGGCCATTCTGTTGAACTGCATGGCCTGCATCGCGGTCGGCGACATCTGGCCCTGGCCCTTGAACTGCATCATTTGCGCGTTGTATGGGCCCGGGTTCATTCTGTTCATCATCATCTGCGTCTGCTGGGGCGTGAGCTGGCTCATCTGCTGCGGGATGTCGGCCGACACGGGCCGATTGCCGTTAGCAGCATAGGCGCCGTCCGGGGACAGCCGCTGTCGCTTAGGCGGCGAACCGGACTGCGGTGTGGGCGAGTTCTCAATGCCCTCGAGTCCCTCACGGTGCTGAGGCATCATCTGCTTCATCATGTTCTGCTGTGCCTGACTCTGGTTCTGGTTCATGGGAACAGGGCCTGGACCCTGCGCTGAGGGCACAGGCACTCCGGGGACACCGGAGGGAACCCGTCTGATGCCGTTGTTGGTCTGCCTAAAAAGCGCCTTGTCGTCGCTCATAGGCCTCATCCGGTTCATGTAGGCGGCCTGCGCTGCCTGCGGGTACATCATCTGGGGTCCGGCGAACCCCTGGACCATGTTCGACGTCGCGATGGCCGAAGCCTGGATCTGCTGGGCACGCGCCTGCTGCTCTTGCCGTAGTCGCTGAGTGCCCTGGGCATACTGCTGAATCGCAGAGGAGCCCCCTTTGGCGGCACCCCGGGTGCTGTACATGTCCCAGAATAACACCCACCACTCGTAGAGGAAAGCCTGCGGAGCGTCGATGGGGATGTCCGCCTTCGGCAAATCGTCCTTCTCGTCAACGCCGTCCTCCTTCTTCGTCTTGCGCTCAACCTCACGGCCAAACACCTTCGCGGACTCGAGCATGTTGTGCTTTATCAGGTAATCATAGATATACTGGTTCAGCAGATCCTTGTCGGTCTTTCCGCCTCCGCCAGTACCGCCGCCAGCTCCTCCGCCGCCGCCTGTGATGCCCGCCATCGCCATGCCTCCGCCACTGATAGCTGCCATTGAATGTGGTGGTGGTCCATCCAGATTCATCGCGCTAGGCTGTATGCGTGGTGTTTCAAAATTGCGCAGGCAGTCCCTATTTTACGCGTTCCTGTTTTTACCCTCCCCGGATTCTCGTTCAGTCTCGTCAAGCAAGAAAAAAAACTGGCACTAACACCGACTAGAGGTACTCCTCAATAGTATCTCCTCTGCTCTCTGCCTTGTCCAACTGTTAAATGCTAGGGAGCCAACCAAATTTTGTCCCAAACCCAAGGCGGGTAACGCGAAAGTGTGCAGCTGTTTACGCACTTGTGCCGCGCGCCGAGGCCGCAAGCCTCATTTTTACGGTCTCTAGCGTCCCGTTAGCGTAATGCCTCATGTGGCCTCTACACTGCCCCATACTACGCTCTACACACTGCTCTTTAGCGCGCTAAAAAACACGAGACTGCCGGGCCAGCCAACCAGAACCCTACACGAGATAAGCTACGTGAGGTGCCGTGCATGATGCAAACATGTCACATGACTTTAACCCTGCCCCGCATATGTCAGTTCGCCATCTACTGACTACCTTTTGTTGTAGATTTTGATTAGCCCTGAATATAACGAAGCCTGGAGAATCGTACTAATCTCCGCAGCCCCCAGTCATTCGCCAAGATCATTTGGGTCACCGGCAGGTGATCAGGAGATTCCGACGCTGACAAAATTAGGCCAATTGCATCAACGCCTGTCAAGTGTCCTCATCGCGTTACGTATGTAAGCGAAAATTGAGAGTGCCTCGAGAACTGATATTCTTAGTTACTGGCACTGTCTAACGCGGGGCCGGAAACCTGCCTGCACCGCATCGCAGCTCGATAGCCCTGAAAAGTGTGACATTTTTCACCACGTCAATGTAGCCAAGTGGACCCTGTGACTGCTTTGGCGTCTTCCCATACACGCCTATACAAGTAAATACGGAGCTGTCCAATTCGGCGGGTTCTAGCATGGTGTTGGTGAGATTTGTCCACTCAATTGCCTATAGCGGTCGTTCTCTATAACCGACTTCCGCAGAGAAAGGGCGATCCGCACAGTGAGAAGCTGAGCAGCCGCATGTTATATATAGCGAAGCCTATTGGTGAATGGGCCTTAGGCTGAAACTCGGCCAGCCAGGGTAACATTGTTAGCTGTGTTGAACGTCGCTCGAGCTGCAGTGCGATTTTGAGCGGGACGGGTGTGATTTGTTGCTCTCTGCTCTGCCTGACCTGCTAGACCTGCCTGACGTGACCTCTGATCTGGACCGTTTGGAGTCTCTTTCTGAGTCTCTTAAACTAGAGCGCACTGTACGTTCTCGTCTCATTGGCTCTCTCAAATCACTCGTACGCGAATGCCGCCGTGATCGCGAGGGCGACCGCGACCTAGACCTCTTCTCAAGCTCATCTGTCATGGCTACAAACTTGTTCATGATTGTCAATGGGTCTTTCGAGTCCAACGCTGCCTTTTCACCACCATCTGCCTTACGCGTGTACCAGGGATCTTGTTAGCTAATCCCATCTGATCACTTACCTCTAGTCTTCTTCAATGTCTCTTTCCATGTTTCGTCTCGCACTGGCTCTTGCTGTGTTGCTTGCACGTCATGACGTGGGTCCACACTCTGTCCCCTAAGCGCCCGACTCCTCTCTCCCTTTTCTCTGTTCTTCTTCTTCTCTTCGTCCTCTAGCGCCTTCTCCTCGTCTCGTCTCACCCGCTCAATATTCTTTCTGGAGTACACATTGTAGGACTTGTGGTGGAGGAGGTTGATAGGCATGCGCGTGAACTCACTGTCTGTGACGGTATGACCCTGTCATAACTGACCAACTCTATGGCCCAAAAATACCCGAAAACTTACAGAATCATTCAATCATATGCATAAGTAGTATAAATAGACCTCCCTAGCTTCGCACCTGGTGACGTCATGTGTACCGTTATGAAAACCGTTATTGTGGGTTTGGGTCGCCGGATTTGGGTGGCTGCGTTGACACCTCTGCTGTGCGTGGTTACCGTATGACAAGAAGGCCAAACTTCCCCTTAGCTGTGTAGTTTCGTCATCCGCAGTGTGTTTGTATTCCTCTGTTTCTAAGGCTTCCTGTGCTTCTGACAGTACTTGCAGTCTGTGCTGTAGACGAATCCGCACTCGGGACAGGAATTGTTAGGCATTGCAATATATGTTGTCAGTGACCAATTCTTCTGGGGAAATGCACCCCTTTATAGTTCCCCAGATTGCTCCTATGGCTGTATGCAATACGTCGGGTACTTGTTTGCTTAATAAGCTCGAGACTGCATTGTTGTTTCAGGCGGCGTGCAGTAGTAGGATTCGCACTTCAGATGGCACGGCTGTAGTGGTTATATAAAGCACTGGCTCGTCGTACAGCGCTATTTATATGTCCTCTATTGAGGTATACGCAACTCTACAACCCCTAGATTTTGGTCGCTTCTCACCATGCAAAATCTCACTTTCTCCACCCAGATCAAACAGCAAGCCAGTCGGCTGGCACTCGCTCCGGCCGAGATTTCCGTGATCCACAATTTTGGTACACCGGGGTACGTCGGCACGTGATCTGCCACAACGTCATTTATACACTCAGCACGACGAGATATCTGCTCCATTGCTCGCTGCTGTATCACCACCTGCTGTGTTGCCGGCTGCTCTGGCTACGGTTGCTCACAACGGGTTCTCGCCCGTTGGGCTCCGCGGTCGGCAAAAAGCAAACATATATGCGAGTTAAATTAATCATGTGCGTACCAGACTTCCCGAGCCATCTATAGATCTTGGCTGGTTGCTGACCGTGGAACGAGTAAAGAAGGATATTGACGTATTTCCATTGGTCGCAGTACTTGTCGCCTGCGTCCGCGCCGGATTGTTATTCCGCGTGGATCACCTAAATTCAACCCACCGTGCCCGTGCCTGGCAGTAACATGATATATTTTCAGCTGGCAGAACCTCAACATTGTTGACCCTGTGTATTGGCCACGCACATGACGGTTACTCAATGGGCTCGTATTTGGAAATTCCAGGACGCCGTGCGGCTATGATTGAGACCGGGAACGTGCGATGCCCATGTTTCACTTACCATCCGGGTATCGGGAAACCCGCTCAAGGTGACGGCCAGCCCGAGTGGGCCGCTGTGCTGGCGTCGCTCAGCGTTTGAGTTCAGAAATCGGGTCGGCAAGACACGGAGCTACGGCAGGTAAATGCCATTAGGCAATTAATGCGGTAACCAGGTTACAGCGGGATTTCCAGCGTGATGATGCGCCGTGTATTTTGCCGTCTATGGGAATTTAGGTTTGACGCAGGTTTTGACTCAGGACATGTGTATAAGCCCAAGTAGAAAATATTCCCAGAAAGAGCCTCACCCCCGATGTGGGTTTGTCCACATGCGATAACGACCACCGAAACACGAAATGGGAAAATCTTCGCCGTGTGCTTCAAAAATAGATTTCGGCGTTATCTGTCGCTATGCACCACCACCTGATGCATCGCGATCGGCATTCCTCGCGGCTGAAAACGGGTCTTCAGAAACAGACAGCTAACTTCCGGCTAAAATAAACCCACAAAACATAGTAATCAGGTAACGGAATTCTGGGGTGCGCCGGGCAACATACGTCCGTTGACCCAGCCGGACCATCTATTGCTTCGATCGCGAGCAGCGGTATGCACGGACGCATGTTAGCTTGCACATAGCGTTAGATCAAGTTGCCGTCCTCGTTGATAAATTCGAGCCAATTTCGTCTATTATTAGGCCGGCACACCAATTGCAGACAACACGTCAAATCGGGACGAATCACGGCTGCGACATCTGGCATAACCAGCGCAGCCGTGATTTGAGTGCCACTGTTGTCGTGGGATATGGAAACACGGAGATAAGCTCGACAGGTCTGCAGGGCTTACCGGCTGGGACACCTGTGCATAAATGAGAAGAAGGGGCTTTCGACACAGCTCAGCAATATCCGGGCGGAGAACTCGTATCTCCATCTTTACCAGCGTCTCTCGGAGCAAGGAGAAAGATGACTGTATCTATGGTATCTCATGACGAGTATCACTCATTGTAAACAGGCCAGAAATGAAGCTGACAGAATGGCGGTCGCCTGGTCATTGGCTACTGGATAGCCTAAACAGCCCAAGGTGCCTAACGGCCGCACAGTGCAGATGCTGGGTCTTGTCAACTTGAGGTCAAACGCGCATCGGATCCGGACCGGATCAACTGATCATTAACACATCATGGGCAAGAATAAGGGACCAGTGGAGAACTCCAAGAAGGTACGTACAAGGCACAATTGGAAGAGATCTAACACAGGCTGCTGGAAACGCACGAAAGGCTGAGGCCGCTGACAAGAAGAAGGCCGAACAGAACGCCCGTGAGGCCGCACGTGAGGACGCTGAATGGGCAGATGGAGCCAAAGGATCCAGTAAGAAGGAAGCTGAAGCGGCCAAGAAGGCGGAGGCTGCCCGAAAGAAGGCTGAAAGAGACGCTGCCTTGAAGGATGAAGAGGATTCTCTACCCACCAAGCCACAGAAGAGCAAGCAACGAGGACAGGAGAAAGTGGCGAACCGACGGGCAGGCAAGATTGATGATTTCCTGGAGAAGGACACTTCTCTTAGTGCTACTGGTATTGACGATGCTCTGGATGCTTTGGAAATCACTGGTCACCACGGCGACAAGAAGGGCGTTGAGCGACACCCAGAGAGGCGATTCAAGGCCGCTTTTGCAGCCTTTGAAGAGCGACGGCTGCCCGAAATGAAGGAGGAGCACCCAGGCCTGCGATTGAACCAGTACAAGGAGAGGATCCGTGCCGAGTTTGAGAAGAGCCCAGAAAACCCATTCAACCAGATTACTGTGGACTACAATGCTTCTCAGGACGAAGTCCGAGCCAAGAAGAACGCCGTTCTGAAGGCAAAGGAGAACAGATTGGCCAACTAGACGAGCGAACGAGCGCAGCGAGCTAGCGAGCTGGGCGTCTCACACTCGTTATATGTGGCCATTTCGATGCGGGCCAGTATTGTCCGCGAGGCCATATCTTTAGCATCGCATTAAGCTGCGTGGTTCAAGCCAAGACGCAACGGATATGTCGTTAGCTAGATTATGAGAATGCCTGATAGACGCAGCGTTCCATGCTTGATATATTATGATGGCTAGTACACTAATGCTAGTCCTAGTCTATTGTTTTGCTGGCCAGGCCAGATAATGTACTCACTCGCAGTCCCTCCCATGTAGTTTTAGTTGAGGTGCGCGAACACTCAATGTGGTTTATGCTCTGCTCGGTGGGCATTAGTCAATCTTGATGGAGTAGTAAATCTTCCTGACAAAGAAGAAACTGGCAATAAAACCAATGGTGCCCGTGAGAATGAACACCACAAAGGAGATCAAGAAACTGTAGCCCAGGTAGAGCACATTGGAGGTGAAGCCGCCCAGCGACAGCTTGCTAATCCAGTAGATGATTGAGTGCAAGAAGATGTAGAAACTGCATCCTCCGGAAAGGAAGAACGATCGCCACTGCCAGTGGTAGTTTTCTGAGGTGAGCATGAAGTAGGTCATGAGCACCGTGACAGAGGCGGAGGTGACCACCATCAATCCGTAGCAGACAAAGAGGAAGCCAAACATGTAGTAGAGCTTGTGGAACCAGATAGAGTTGAGGATGAAGTAAAGCTCAACGAAAATGGCACCAAATGGCAAGATACCAGTCAGCAGAATAGAGGGAATTGGCTTGAGGTAAGTTGGCTGCACTGGAATCTGTCTTGGGATCTGGTTCGTTCGCACAGGGAAGGTAATGGCGTCCTTCTTGAATCCCATAAAGGAACCAGCGGCGGACAATGGGAAGGAAATGGAGAACCAAATCGCCACCAGGGCAAGCATGGTGCCGAATGGGACAGCGCCAGAGGACTCGGCAAAAACCAAAAAGAAATTGAGACCCAGGAAAATGGCAAAGACAAATCCGGGCACCAACAGGGGCGTCAAAAACATGTTGAGTTTCCAGGACTCGCCGCCGAAGGCCTTATAGAGCCGAGCAGACACATAGCCACCAATGAAACCAAAGAGAGTGAAGAACAGAATCATCATGGTGGTGAGAGCGCCTCGGTTGGATGGGGACAGGAAACCCAGCAGGGCAAAGAAGAGAATGACAGCCATCATGGCGAATAGCTGAGCTCCGCTTCCGACAAACACAGACAAAAGCATGCTGTACTTTGGTGTTCGGAACACGTCTCCGTGAACAAGTTTCCAGCCAGAGTCCTCCTGAATGTCGTCGCTGAGGTCAATCTCATTGTATCGATCAATGTCCTTGTGGAGTGCTCGCAGCAGTACGGTGCTGACCATGGCGGTAAGGAACACCACGACAACGACAGAGTTGATCAGAGAGAACCAGTGGATCTTGGGGTCGTAGACATGCAGATACTTGTCCCATCGCGTAGCCCAGGCAGTCTTGGAGGGCACCCAAGTAACGGAGTAGCTGAAGGTGACGTTGGTATCCTTGTTTTCATCGAGAATGACCCGCTTGTCGGCGTTGCAGTCGATAGAGTCCGCACTGTAGGCTCGGGAGTCTGGGTTCACAATAACACCAACGACTCGGTTCTTGGCGTCTCGGGTAACGTGGTATTCAATGATGATGTCATAGTGGTTGTGCAGGCCAAACTCAGTAGTGTCCACGTCGTAGGACGACAGCGGGAAGCCTGCGCTGTAATAAATAGAGTCAGTGTCGGGGTCCTTGACCTCGGAAGCGGCCGGTAGACCATCAATGAGCCAATTGTGGTTGTAGTCCTGCCACATACGTCGCTTCACGAAGGCGGTGTCTCTGGGTGTGTACAGCGAAGAGCACAGCTTCTTACACGACTCGTTTCGACCCATGTGCAGCTCGAAGGGCGAGTTGAAAATTCGGTCGCCAAACAGAATAGAGCCCAGTGACTCACCCTGTTTCTGGACACCCTCCTCAGGCTTGCAGAACTTGAACGGCGTGAAGTAGTAGTCGTATGAAATAATGGAATTCAGCTCCCCCGAGTTGTCGGTGTACATGTATGATGGTGTCAGACTGTTGACCAACAGAGGCACCAGGTCATCATTGTCATAGTCAGTCGGGGCTACGCCAGGTAGGTAGAAGGCACTGGCAGTGCCCAGCAACAGCCCTAGCGCGAGTTTCATCTTCCTGGCTTTGAACTGTGTGTGCTGAGTTAGCTGCGGTTGTCTCGCTAGGTGGACGTGGCAAGCGCGCCCATCGCCAGGGACTCAGCATCGCAGGCCAGCCTCTAGCTGTACAAAATTACCCGGAGGTACAATCTTGCTACAATACACTGAGCGCTTAGGCGTATTTGCTGCGGTTTTCACTACTTCTAGTTCTATTGTACGCGGATGACTTGCGTCCGGCTAGCTAACCTTGTCAGCATTTTCGACGATACCCCTGATTTCGATCCAATGCTTCCCCGCCCTACCAGCAAGGGCTAAGAATGCACTGTGCATCTGTATGCCTACTTGACAATTGCTCACCTCGAGTTAACTTTATGACGTAACGGTCACAGACTCGAGGCATCGCCAGCGCCTTGGACCCTGCGTGCCAAGCGTATTAATAGTGCTTGTCGAAGGCGCATTAGTTGTTGACTGGTTATGCACCCGGAAGACTTCCGCCGGAATCTCGACTACATTCGACTTGTCCTGGTAGAACGAAGGCGGGGCCAGTGCAAACACCTCATTGTCGAGATCAAAGACAGCGTAGGCGTTCCAATCGGCGACTCGCCGTTCACGACGGAAGCCGGCTGGAGAAGCAGCATGTAGGAGTGGCCCTACTGGTACTTGTCGACAGTGTAACAGCATATCAACAGCTGGGACAAAAATGTTTATGCCGGCGACACTGGGGATTGGATCCATGAAGTAATTAGATGGAGTACCGTCCCACTCCTTGTCTTCCCAGACGGCGCCAAAGTCTTTGGCGATTTGCTTCGTCACGTTGTCATCGAGAAAAACTGAGCCTGGCCGCAGTCGAGGATTCCCGTGAAGTCGATTTCAACTGGCCAGTGTATTTCGCGCTGTCAATTCCGCCAAACACAATAGATCCTGTCTTTGCGTCCTTCTTGTCGAGATAGATGGAATAGGCGTTTCGATTGACAAGGCCTTGCTTCTTCAGGGTCGCTGGGAAGTTGCCATACACTTCATTTGCGGTCTCTCCCGTGGTGAATCCGATACCGAACGTGCCAGCCGAGTGAACGAACATCTCCGTGGAGTCCGAAGATCAGAACTTTCCGTGTCGAGAACAGTCCAGCACTTTAGCGGCGGAGTTCCCTACCTCGACTGGAACGTGGTAGTAAGGACCGGCTCCGTAACTAGCATTGTCAGAAAATGGGTTTCGCTTGCTCAGGCCATGGCCAAGTTTGATGGAAACACTGACAATGGCTTCAACAAGTACAACAGCACAGATCCCAGCGATAGCGGTCTTCATACTATCCGGTTATCGATACGAAATGGCCCGATCATCTTCATACGAAACTAAAGCTTCCGCCGTGTGATACCTTCCCGGACTTGACTAGGCTACGACTTCAGAAATCTCATAGTGAGAACGCGGCACGAATGAGGAAATCGCCGCACTGTGCAAAGACATAATCATTCTTATCCGCCTTCATGCTACAATATAGTTTTACCTTGGCCGCCGGGGATCTGAAGCCGTACGATGCGATGCAGATCAAGTTCAGCGGTATGAGGTCATGGGGTGCCCGACGGTTAACAGCTATAATTAGACTGTTGTCAACAGCATAAGAGTGCATGAGATGAAAAATATAGGCTAGTCGTAGGCCATCTCGACTGCTGGTGTAATCTATCTATTGAGAGTTTTGCATGCTCTTTTCTATTTTCTCACGTCAAACACCTTCAATCACTCATAATAACCAAGGTTTACTTTTGGACTCAGTTTAACAGCTAGTAAAGTTGTGCATCTGCTCTCGACGTACGTCTTGTTCTCCCGACAACCGGGTAACTCGACACTAATCACAACTCAGGGACTATAGACTCTAAGGCGACGACATGACGAGCCTGTCGACATCGCTGGAATGCCGACGCATTATAAGCCATGCATTCTCACCAAACGTCGCTGTCACAGCCTCATCAGAGTCGGATGAGCTGTGCAAAGAGATGGGCTTCGATAGTGTGTTGGAACTGCTTCAACCATTTGGGGACAAGATCTCAGGTAGAGTTACTGTCAGGGACTCACAAGCTATCAGTGTGTCGTTTGAAGACTTTGCCGTGCGGTTCTCTGTACCTCCTTCAGGCCAGATTAATGAAGTTGCAGTTCCTGAAATAGCCATGCCCACTTCCCCAGCCAAGAGCCCGCTGCAGAAATCAATGCCAGTTTCCTCACCAATCACCCCTAATGCCTTCAAAAGCTTCAAGGCACCTCAGCAATTGTTCAGTATTGGCGACTTGGAGACGTTCCTAGGACAGGAATTCGACAAAATGAAGCCGGCGCTGATGGAGATGTTTGACGGCAAGAGCTCGGCTGAGGACGCAAAGAAGGACCTATATGTCGAGTTTTTCAAGTCAATTGTTTCGTCCATGCCTGTGACTCCTTTTGAGACCTTTGGGCATCCCGTGGCCGGCGTCATTGCAATCTCCTCCAGAAACGAAAACCCTATAGAGACTCTGTCAGCACTCTACAAGCAAAGTCACGATCCTGCCATTCCAGACTACATCAACAAGGACTATCTGCGATACTATGTGCTGATTCACGACGAGAAGAGCGATGACCTCAACAAGTCGATAGCACTATTTGAAAAGATGAAACGGAATTTTGGATTGCATTGTCACATGATTCGGGTCAATCGAGGCCCTGAGAAGGTGACTGTTCCTCAGAGCAGGTGGGCTAGAGACCAAAAGGAACTAAAACTTCATGCCGATGATGTTAACGCTCTTCAAGTGTTTGCCCGAGAGCTTGTCGTACAGTCGGTGATTCCATTCATGGAGCGGTGCATCGCAACCTGGAACGATCAGGTTGCATCATCTCGTCGTGGAATCACTGGCCGACTGTTTTCGGCATCCAAGAAATACTTTGCATCTTCCACCCGAGCCACGAGCTCCATCCTCAGCGCAAACACAGGAAACTTTCCATTTCCACTTCCTGGAAACAACGCTTCATCAACGCCATCAACGCCTGCCAGCACAAGAGGCAACTACAACGTGACGACTGCGAGCTATTCATACCTTACACCAGAAGCACAGATCAGAAAATTGGCAGACTTTGCATTTATGCTGAGAGACTACAAGTTTGCACACACCACATACGACCTGCTAAAACGTGACTTTCACAACGACAAAGCATGGAACTACCACGCAGGTGTGCAGGAAATGGCCGCTGTCAGTTACCTGCTCAACCTGTTTTATAACGCCCCAAGCCGGAGCCAGAGCTCCAGCTCTTTCTCCAGCACAAGCTCAACTGCATCAAGCTCCTCTACAGCACTCACTACCACAATAGACCCGATGCTGGATTCAGCGACCTATTCCTACATATCGCGATGTTCTCTGCCCACCTACGCTCTTCGGTGTATTCTGCTGGGAGCAGAACTAATGTACACTGTCACTGGAATTCCCTCCCTGATTTCTGACGGGGCCACAAAGTGGGTCCTCCGTGCCCTAAACGAGAAGCTTATCGGAAGGCTGGGCTACGCCATGCTGATGGAGCGTGTCTCTGGCGCAAATGAAGCATATGATGAGGTCACGAAGAACCGGTGGATGACCAGAAACGGTCGTGACAAGCGTGAGGAATCGGAAACTACAGAAGATAGACAGATTCGGCTCAACTGCCGGTCCTCGCGAAACAGAAAAGCAGCTTTCTGGATGCTGTTATCCGCACGAGAATGGCTTGACGCGAACCAACCAGAACAGGCCTTGTATTGCCTGACCAGGGCAAACGAGGTTTATGGACAACTTGAGTGGAGCAAAAGCGCGACGTTACTGTTTGGTCGATTGTGGGAAACGAGCCACAGTCAGATTGAAGCCCAAGCCGCGCAATCCGAAGACAAGGACCAAGATATGGATGGTGATGATAACTAACAGTAGCATTAATAGCCATGACTTAATTCATGTGTAGAGATACTCCTTACCAGGCATGACTTCGTTCACTATGTACAGTTCAAGATTTTCTCCTCGCTCAATTAGTTAGAGGCGCCCTTCATCAACTGAGATTTGACACATTCCAAATTGTTAACCATGTTCAATCCAAATGACCTTAGCTGCACTACTGGTTCGAAGTCCGTGGAGTAAAGCTTGTGCATCTTGTCAACAACTCCCAACTTTGCGTGGTTTGGCAGGTACGAAGCCTTCCAGTATGGCTCCAGCGCCAGCAGGTTTCCGATATCTTGCCCTCTGTTGACAGCATTCTCCAGAGCGTCCACCAGGTTAGCCACGTCACTCTGTCCCATGTTCAAGCCCTGTCCCGCCAGCGGATGCGTCGTGTGTGCTGCGTCTCCAACCAAGGCTATCCTCTCAGCGACATATGTGTCTGCATGTCTCATTTTGAGCGGGAAGGCAGCTCTGCTGTTTTCCTGAACGTCCACAATTCTAATGGGGATCTTGTTGTCTTCGTCTTCGATTGGGGTGTTTTGTATTCTCCACTCCACCTCCTCCACGAGGTTCTCTTTTATCGTATGCAAGTATTTAAGGTCGGGCGTAGACAGCCGAAAGCCTGCGTTCACCAGAGCACAAAAGTTTTCTGGGCTCAGCGACTTCAGGTGCTGAGCGTTTTCTGGAGTAGTGGACCACACTAGCGTAGCATAGCCATTGGGCATTGGCAGCAGGGCAATAGGGCCTGTGACCAAGAATCGCTGCCACGCAACGCTTCTGAAGTCTTCCCACTCAAGTTTTACTGTGGCAACGAGACCAAATCGGTTGTAGTCCCATCCCCGCGATTCGATGCCGGAAAATGTTCGCACAGGGGAATTGCCGCCATCAGCGCCAACCAGAAGCCGGGCAGCTAGTTTTTGGCCATTCTCTAGGTTCACTACCGGCCAATTTCCCTGGTCAATGCCTCCAACTCTAGATTCTATCAGCTCCACACCTGATAGCTCGTCTATTCTGCCAAGCAGCGCCTTTTGCAAGTTCAAATTCTCCACCATATATGCAATCTCAGGGTTCTCACCCAACAGCGTCGGATCAAACTCAATTCTTGCATCTGAACAGCCGTCCCATACAATCATCTCATCGTAGTCTTTCACTCGATCCAACTCGATGTGGTTCCACGCACCAATTTTGGTCAGAAACCGAACGGATCGCGGGGTCAGGGAACTGACCCGGTTAGAAAACTCTTCGTCGGAAAGAGACCACTTCCTAATCTTGTCTAGACTAGAACCCTCCACAAGTGCAACTTTGAGATTGCCGGTTACAGGCGAGTTCTTCAACGCCGCCGCTAACGTCAAACCAGCGGGACCTCCACCAATGATGACAACATCGTGAGAGCTAGAAGCAGTAGAATTGAAGCGAACGCCCCGCAACACGCTTGCTCTTAGTCTGATGGCTCGAAGCATTTCTAACCTGTCTAGACTTTGCCCACATACTTTTGATTTTGTCCCAAGTTCACGTGACCAGATAACAAAACGATAGGAGGGACCCACACAGTGTATTACCTCACTTCACATCTCGATTCGCAACAATATGGGAGCCCTGTTAAGCATACCTATGGCCATCACGCCGATGGTTGGTTCATGGATAGCGTCGTGCTGCGGTGCTGCGGCATGCTCGGCGCTGTGTTCCATCACCGGCAAATGCTCGTCTAGCATTGCCACCAGGATAGGCTATTCCGTCCTTTTCATCATCAACTCGATACTATCTTGGATTATGCTAACAGACTGGGCGGTTAAGAAACTTGAGCATCTTGCGTTTGACTTTGTCAAGATTAAGTGCCAGGGCGGAGAGTGCACTGGCTTTGTGGCTGTGCACCGAATTAACTTTGCTCTTGGTCTATTTCACCTTATTCTGGCGCTGTTGTTGGTTGGAGTTCATTCTACTCGAAACAGACGAGCCGGTATTCAAAATGGCTACTGGAACGTCAAGATCGCTGCTTGGCTAGGTCTCATTGTCTTCACCTTTTTCATCCCTGACGCTTTCTTCATTGTCTGGGGCAACTACTTCGCCATGGTTGCCTCGGTCATTTTCATTCTCATTGGACTTGTGCTGCTGGTTGACTTTGCGCACTCCTGGGCTGAGACTTGCTTGTCGCACCTTGAGGAGGGCGAGAGTCCCATGTGGCAGACGATTTTGGTGGGTTCTACGTTGAGCATGTATATTGGCAGCATCGTCATGACTGTGATTATGTATGTGTTTTTCGCCGGCTCGGGTTGTTCCATGAACCAGGCTGCCATCACTCTCAACCTCATTTTCACAGTCATCATTTCGATCCTGTCTGTTCACCCCAAGGTCCAGGAGGCCAATCCACAAGCCGGGCTGGCCCAGGCTGCGATGGTTGCTGTCTACTGTGCTTACCTCACAATGTCTGCTGTGGCCAGTGAACCTGACGACAATAATTGTAACCCGTTTGTGCGATCCCGAGGAACCCGAACGGCCAGCATTGTCCTAGGCGCCATGTTCACTTTCCTGGCCATCGCCTACACAACTATGCGGGCCGCGCACAAGTCATCAGTTGAGTACGAGCCGGTCTCGCAGCACAACTTGGTTACCCAGCAGCCCTCTGAGCGTCTAGCTATGCGACAGGAGGCTCTGCGATCCGCTGTCGAGGACGGCTCTCTGCCTGCCTCTGTCTTGGAAGATCCATGGGAGTCTGATTCTGACGATGTCTCTCACGACGACGAGAAGAGTTTGACTCGGTACAATTACGTCCTGTTCCACCTAGTGTTCTTGCTGGCCACACAGTATACTGCAACCTTGCTGACCATCAACGTCGAGCCAGACCAGCACGGCGACTTTGCGCCGGTGGGAAGGACATACTTTTCGTCCTGGGTTAAGATTATCAGCGCCTGGATCTGTTATGCATTGTACTCCTGGACCTTGCTGGCCCCGGTTGTTTTCCCTGACCGATTCTAAGCCGCTCAAGCGCTAGCCTTCTTAGAGGGCTATTAACGCCATTTATGACATTGTTTATTATATTATTTAAGAGTAATCACACAACCGGTTTGTGGCTGTTGGGCTCCTACAGCCGCGCTGACATCATCTCACGTAGCGAAGCAGCGGCGTAACGTCATGAAAAAATCTATCGCCCAAGGGTCCAGAGCGGCCAGGGGGGCGGTGTCCGGATTGAGGGGAGCCGGGTACAGGGCTACGAGGCTCGTTCCAATAGTCAACAAGCGATGGGTTCATTCAAGAAAAGATGAATCAAAGAAGGAGGATTTGGTGTTTGTCCGAGAACTCTACGTCAAAGCCCTCACTGGAGTAGACGCCTGGCACAGACCACAGGCCCAACCAGTCAGCATTTCCATCTGGCTTCAGACAAGCATTGCCGAGGCTGGAAGCACTGATGATTTGGTTTACTCGCTCAACTACGATGTCATCAGCCGTCATGTGACGAAGATGGTTGAAAACGGCAAATTCAGGTCTATGGAGGAGATTGCCGAGAAGGTTGCAACTGAGGTGCTCAAAGACAAGAAGGTCGGCCAATGGGTGCGAATTCAGGTCAAGAAGCCTCGGGCGCTTCTGCGAGCGGACAGCGCCGAGATCGAGATTGTTCGAGTCAAGACCAGTGAGGGTGATGTACGAGAAGGAACCGATGTCGTCAAGATCAATCGTCTTGAGCTAACGACAATCATTGGCGTCAACACCATTGAGAGGTACCACAGGCAAAACATTGTCATTGATTTGCAAATGTACAAGCCACACGACCACTTCAATGCGAAATACGATTTCCGAAAAGTGGCCGAGGAAGTGGCCGATCACGTCGAGGCAGCGACGTACAAGACTGTGGAGGCCTTCGTGACGTCAGTAGCGGAGGTAGTTTGCCAGCTTGGTGTTCAGCGGGTTACAGTGAGGGCCTGCAAGCCCTCGGCCATTACGTTCGCTGATAATGCTGGTGTGGAAATTACAAGAACGCGAGACAGCTTTCCAAAGACCAAGAAGCAAGCTAAAGTTGAGGCCACCTCGTTCTCGCCTCTGTTTCCTCAGACTCGAATTAGGGACACTGGTATTCACACCAGCTATGTGGCTTTCGGAAGCAACATGGGAAACCCTGTTGAAAACATCCAGCGGGCGCTCACGCTGTTGCAGGAGCACCCTGATATTGACGTTGTGGATGCGTCTAGCCTGTACGAGTCTGAGCCAATGCATGTGCAAGACCAGGACAGATTTGTCAACGGCGTGGTGAAGATTGAGACCACGCTTCAGCCTATGGACTTGTTGGACGCTGTCAAACACATTGAGTATGCTGAGCTGAACAGAACTAAAGTTGTTGACAATGGCCCGAGAACTATTGATCTTGACATTTTGCTGTACGACAATGATGCGGTGTTCAACCATGAGCGACTTCACATTCCACATGTTGGCATGCTGGCCCGATCGTTTGTCCTGAAGCCATTGCTGGATTTGGTGGGCGTCGAGGCTACTCACCCGCTGACTGCTGAGACGTATAAAGAACATTTGGCCCAGGTGTACCGAGATGCGCACAGTTTCGAGCAGATTTCGCCGTTTCTGAGGACGTTGATTCCGCTTAGAGGAGGCTGTCTTCGATACGATCTGACAAACAACAAGCTGCCTACTCAGATAATGGGTGTTTTGAATGTCACTCCAGACTCGTTCTCTGACGGGGGAAGACTCACACAAGAGAATTTACTGGCTACCGCTGAGCAGCTTGTGGCTGATGGAGCTTCCATTTTGGATTTGGGCGGAATGTCGACAAACCCAAAAGCGACTGATCCAGGGCTTGACATGGAGCTCAGCCGGGTGATTCCAGCAATTGAGCTGCTTCGGTCATCGCAGGCGAGCGAGAAACTGCGAAACACGCCAATAAGCATTGACACTTATCGAAGTAGCGTCGCTGCAGAGGCCATCTCCGCGGGCGCTGACATCATCAATGACATTAGCGGAGGTCTAATGGATCAAGACATGTTTGGCGTTGTTGCTAAAACTAACGTCCCCATTGTCCTGGGCCATCTGCGTGGCACGCCAGAAACCATGACCAAGTATACCAGCTATGACTCTGTTGTGAGTGAGGTTCAGAACGAACTCAGCGAGCGGGTCCAGACGGCACTGAAGGAGGGTGTCAAACGATGGCAGGTCATGCTTGATCCTGGCATTGGCTTTGCGAAGAATACTGCTCATAACTTGTCACTCATTCGAGACTTTGCCTCGCTGAGGAACCACTCGGTGCTTGGAAGCTTCCCTTGGCTGGTCGGACCTAGCAAGAAGCGATTCATTGGAGAGGTTTCTGGCGCCGAAAACGTGGATGACCGGGTTTGGGGCACAGCTGCCACTGTCACGGCACTTGTTGCCGGTGGAGCTGACATCGTTCGGGTTCACAATGTGGCGGAGATGGCAAAGGTAGTGAAGACCGCCGATGCCATTTATCGGGCGTAACGACGAGCCCGATTGGCTTGAGCTGTCTCACAAGACCGTCTAAATCTAACACTACGAACTAATGACTCAACGCATAGGATACCATACTTCAACATGTAATGACTGTATATCAATGAAAGTAACCAGAACTTGATGTCAGGGTAGATGCTGACAAACAAATTCATCACGACGCTGCTGAACTACGCCTGACGCATGTTTGATTGATGTTCATTGTGATGTAAAACACGAGGAGGTGGCTGCATGGTTGCCCACCACTGGGGTGGCCGCGCAGGTGAAAAAATCGTTTAGACTGAAGACAAAGTCAGAGTCTGTGTAATTGGCCCTGATTTGGACTGATCCGCCAGACTTAGGGAGAGATTGTCGAGAGAGAGTAGAGGAAGGATGATTCAGCGAACCTGTTACAAGTGAGTGATCAGGGTATAGGGGTTAAGCTAACTCAGGTGTGGTAACATTGGCCATTTTGCCGAGCACTGTTCGTCTACCGACCGACTTTGCTACAACTGCAAGCAGCCAGGTATGTTTATGAGCAGCTTGGCTCATTAGAGTGATGCGACTGGACTCTTATTGAGTTCCATCCCTCTTTTACCCGCGCTAGTTGAGCTAGGGGATGAGAGTCAGCCACGCGTTTCGAAGATTGCACCGTGATATCATCGGGCTTGCAATATTCAGGCTGGGAAGACAGTCAAGTTACTGGCATTGCTTGATCTCGTTGCCCCACTCATGCTTCAGCCCGTTTGGCGCTACCATCGTGCTATCATTGCTTGAGAAGTGGGGATGATATTCAAGCGTTTGTGACGCATGCTAACTCAGGCCACGAGTCCCCAGACTGCCCACTGCCAAAGACCACCGAGGCCAAGCAATGCTTCAACTGCCAGGGAACCGGTCACATTCAGTCCGAGTGCCCCAACCCTCGACAGGAGCGAGCGGGAGGCTGCTTCCACTGCGGTGAGCAGGGCCACATTGCTAAGAACTGCCCTGAGCAGCAGCAGCAGCAGCCACAGCAGGGTGGAGAGCAGGAGGACAAGCGAGGAAAGAAGGTCACCTGTTACAAGTGCGGTGGTGCCAACCACTTCGCTCGAGACTGCAAGGCTGCTGTTGTCAAGTGCTACTCTTGCGGCCGAACTGGCCACATGTCTCGAGACTGCCGACAGGGCGAGAAGAAGTGCTACAACTGCGGCAAGACTGGCCACATCTCTCGGGATTGCGAGTCTGAGGCTAAGGAGAGCCCAGTTGAGGCCTAATCCAATGGCCGCCACGTCCGTCGCTAGTTCACTCACAGTTTTGATTCATCGCGGGTGCTAAGTAGTAACAGTTAAAATGATATAACCTTGTTGGGTATGTGTGGGTTATAACTACCGGTGGTACCTTGGTGGTGATTCAGGTACCGAGCAAGTGTCTCGGAAGACGGCCTCGGCTGTTGGACGACAAACATAAAATTGTAGGCAGAATGATGTGTTAGTGTTGGCTAATCATAATACCAGGCAACAGTGCTGCCTGGCGATGCTCTATGCTATTGACAATAAATAGTAGACACCGTGGGGGTTCAGTGTCTTGGGTCGTAGTAGCGTTAGTGGTGTGGGCGGCTATATGGTGAAGCTTGTAAACTGAGCCAGTGAGGTTTATAGTGAGTTCAGTGCGCTCACGCTAGATTTAGTCTCTGCATGACGCTCTTAGCTGCCGAAACCATAGCAAACGCGCCGTTTTCGTACCACTTTCCGCTCCTCGGTGCCCTGTCGTAGAGATTAATGATGCCGTCTAGCGGCCGGGTCATGATTTGGAAGTGTTCTGTCTTGCCAAACTCCAGGCTAAATACGCCCATGTCGCACCACGAGGTCAGAATCGTGTGGTGAGCGTCCATGCAGTAGGCCATGTATCTAGCGGGGTCTTTTTTCTGGGACAGCATATGGAGTATGTCTGGGAAGGTATCTGGGTTTCGTTCATTAATGACTTGTCTCATGGTTTGAGCGGTTTTGAGGGAGGCCTCGCCAGCGGTGGAGACCACGTCGCCGGTGATGACCATGCTTCCAAGGTGTTTGGTTAGGTCTGCGTTCTTGTACCTGTATCGCATGTTGATTGCCGTGTGGCACTTGACCGTATCGGCTGGTGGCAGCTCACGGGCCTTGACGAGCGAGCTCCAAATGTGCATGGCGAATGCGTCCATGTGGGAGACGGGTTGGTCTGTGACAGCATTGGCCGCCTGGTGAATGGCCTCGATCTGATCCCTGGAGAAGTCAAACACAGCCATCTCGTTGTCCATGCTGATGTCCCGGTACGGAGCTGGCTCCCCGAGAGGCTCGAGCTTGATGACGTCCGGGTTGCCAAAGGTAAAAGGCTTGAACACTGGATGTATGGTGTCCTGGGAAGCCCAGAGGTCGTAGAGCGGGAACAGCCGTTCGGCGTTCTTCACAGCGGCGTCGCCTCTATGAGCTCCTGCCGCTGCCAGCGCATCGATTGTTCGCGGGTCAAATACCGGCACATTTGTAGCCTGGCCCGCATAGGAACCCGACCAGGCCCGCATGAAGAGCATCAGGGCAGTCGCATCGGCTAAAATGTGCGGCACCGAGACGCCGACGACCACCGCGTCCCTGACCTTGGTGATGCGAATCTTCAGGCACGAAGCCACTTGAAACGGTGGGAAGGGCATGACGTCAATAAAGGGCGTAGTGTCTAGGCACTGCCGCACGGACCCGTTTCCAATGTCTAAGACTGTGTCTGACTCGCTTATCGTCACCTGCACGCCCTGGTCCGTCTCGGGGTCGTTGTACACCAGTTCTGAGTGTCTGTGTCGTTTCAGCGGGTCTTTGCTGGCCAGATCTGGCTGGACGAACCGCAGTAGGCCGGTCCACGGCCTCACTGTGTCGACGGCGGCCTGGAGGCTACCAATGAGTCTGTCGGAGTCGACGTCACTGAATACCCACAGACCGCCAGTGGGAATCATCGGAGAGGTCGCATCAAGAATGCTGATTGGAACCTGCTCGACAGGACCTTCCCGTACACTGGGGAATAGCTTGTAAACTCGCGACATGTCAACCAATCTCGATACACTGCCATAGTTATATAGGAATGGGCGCATTGCATAATTCGTTTTGATCGGCATGGATCTGACGGTCAGTCGGCATCGTATCCCTGCTTTAATCTCCGCATGGCGCTGATACAGGCCAAGGCGAAACACATATAACGGACTGCGCGCTCTATACCTATACCTAGCTATACATGGCTAACTCTTAGTATAAGTCTCCCTTAAAACCTCACCAGGCAAAATTGTCTTTTGCTCAGTGGGTAGACACCAGCCAACGCTGGCAAAATAAAGGCTCGATCCAACCCAGCTGCCCAGGGTGTCGATCCCTGTAAGATGGGGGGCCGCTTGATTGGTAACCGTGCCTAGCTTATTTAGCGGAAGTGTGTCTTCTGACCGATTATGCGTTTCCTTGCTCGTGCCCTGCAAGCCTTGCAGTATCGACGTTTTCAACCGAGGCCGTTCGGACACCACGCCGGTAAACAAAACATGTTTTGTTTCCGCGCGAACGTCATGGGGTAACCGTTTCACGATCGATCGAATCAACACATCTAAAGCAAGCTCGTTATCATCATCGTCACCCTTGCTAAAATATGTTTCATCAATCAGGGCTTTTAATTCCTCCTCACCTGACCAGTCACGTGCATATAATCGTTCCCCACCCCTTACCGTATGGCGTGCATAGCTTTCTAATAATCTCAAATCGTACACAGGCGTCACTATTGTCTCGTGAAGACCCATATCGATTACCAATCCATGTCTGATACCCGCCGCCAGCACGGCGCATACCGACGCAGGCTGAAAAATAACGCTTACAACGGTAAACGTTTTGAGCAACACCCGATTTATTACCTCCTTGAACGGCGTCGGCAGAAACGTGGGTTCCAGCACAACTATCCGATATGCCTTGGCGTCTATTAGGAGTTCTTCGTTAACAAGGTCTCGCCAGATGTATTCCAGGCACAATTCCATGTTGCTCAGGCTCTCGGTCGTAGTGTTGCCCATATCCCACGTCCATTGTAGTTCGTATTTGCCCAAGAAAGACTCTATAGTCTTGCTGCACCGCGGTAGGGCGTCTCCGGGGAAGCCGGCCAACACCATTTTGGGGCCTAGCTCTAGAATCACCACATTCTCTATGTTGGCGGTAGGGTCAGCGTTCAATGCTAGGCCTGTGAGCTGTTGTAATAGTTGAGACGAGGCGGCCGCCATGGACGTCGGCCGCGTTGATCTCCGCCGAACTGAGCTAGCGTTCCATCCTGATTTACGCGGAGAACTCGATTTTCGAGGCGAACTGGACTTTCGAGGTGAAGTGACGGGGGTTCGGTTGAAGGTCCGCGGAGTCTTTGGCCTCGAAGGCGACGCTGGAGGTTGTGACATGCGCGACGACATCCTCCCACTCATCTTCAACCACCTTTTGCTTCCAACTGATCATAATAGGAGTCAATAACTAGCAAAATATATAAGAGTGGTATCGCTGTGCTATTCAAGAGCTCTTGAACAGTCGGGAGAAGAACTTCTTCTCTTTCTTTTCGGCCTTTTCTGCTCGTTCAGTTTCCTTCTCGGCCTTCCTGTCTGCTTTCCTGTCTCGCTTCTCGCTCTTGATTCGCTTACCGGTAGCTGGCATTTCGACCTCCAGAACTTTGGACTTGCTTCGTCGCAACTTTCGAAACGTTCCACGGTCCTCTTCAAGTTCCAATTCCATTCTGACACTTGCGCCCTTCTTCTTGAACCAGGATCGCTTGTTGACGGTGCCGGCAGACCAGGCCTGGTTAGTATGAACCCCCAGTGATTGCAACTCACCCTGAAATCCTCCTCAATCCTAGCCAACACGTCCATTTTTTCCTCCTCAATCGCCTCCTCTCGATTCGAGTCCTCGTAAAATGGGCCAAACTTTAGCTTGTACTGACATGGACCCATAAGGGAAAAGTCCAATGGGGGGAACCTAGTGTCCACCTGGGGTTCGAGTTCAATTTCTGGCTCGGGCTCAGGCTCTTTTGGCATGCCGAATCGAACATCAGACCTTCGGTAACTAGCGGTTGCCTCAGAGCCTGAGTACCGGGACGAGCCAGCTGGGGCAATGCTTCGCGGGCCATCGGGGGCGTTCTCTCCATTATCAAAGTCGACAGAAATGTATCCTCTCGGGCGCTCTCGGACAGAGTTCGTAGCGACTTCACTCAGCGGGTGTTTCTCGTGTTCTGCGTTAGATCATACAATTTAGTGGGAATTGGTACCATCATAGTAATCTGGATATTTCTCCTTGTAAGAGACATCCGCTCCAAGGAATTCCATAGCGCTGGTTCGCGGGTTAGCAATTCGATGATGTTTGTACTTTTGACGCTCTCGGCTTCTGTAGGTATCCATCGTGGTCGAGTCGTGAAGTAGAGTTGCGATGGGAGGTAAACGTGCGCGATGAGTGTACTGATAGAGACGACGGAGGGTAGGTGCATATACTGAAACTATGGGCTAACCAGGTGATTTGGTCATTGATTTGGCTGTGGATAGTTGTCCAAAGGCTTGTACGAACTTCTTGAAGCTGTGCAAAGTCAAATACTACAACTTTTCGCTGTTTTTCAACATACAGCAAGATTTTGCCTGTCAAAGCGGTGATCCATTATATCCTAAGGGCAATGGGGGCTCTTCTATCTGGGGACTACTCGGTGGAGATTCTGTCTTTCGTCCTGAGTACGATGTGAGGACCAACAAGCACGAGAGAGGTGCTGTATCGATGCCATTTGTGGAGCAGAGAGATGGAGACGAAGTTTACAGGTTCGCTAAGAGCCAGTTCATCATTAGTTTGGCTGACGACGTCAAACAACTGGACGAGCGAGCAGCTGTGTTTGGTCACGTTGTCGAAGGGTTCGATACGTTGGAAAAGATCAACAAGGCGTTCTGCGATGATGACGGTCGACCGCTTAGGGATATTCGAATCAAGCATACATATATATTGGAGGACCCATTTGAAGACCCCAATGGGCTTGAGGAGCCAGCTCAGAGTCCAGATCCGACCGAGGAACAATTGTCCACGGTTCGACTAGGTGATGAGGTGGTTGAAGAGGATGGTGAAGTTGGCGACAGGAGACGGCAAGATCAAGAGGCTCGTGCACAGGCTCTGACGCTAGAAATGGTCGGTGACTTGCCTTTTGCCGAGGTCAAGCCTCAGGAGAATGTGCTGTTTGTGTGCAAGCTGAACCCGGTTACTCAGGACGACGACCTTCAGTTGATTTTTTCGCGATTCGGAACAATTGTGTCTTGCGAGATTGTTCGAGACAAGAACACAGGAGACTCATTACAGTATGCTTTCATCGAGTACGAAAATCGTGAAGACTGCGAGCGAGCCTACTTCAAGATGGAGGGTGTGCTGATTGACGACAGGCGAATTCACGTGGACTTTTCTCAGTCAGTTTCAAAGCTGAGCGATACATGGAGGAGCGAAGCTAATAACAAGAGGAAGGCGGCCCATGGCGATAAGTTTAGGAGTGGAGAAGGTAGGCGAGAGGGGAGGCGTGACGATAGGAGGGACCGTGACAGAGGCAGAGATTACCGCGAGCGAGACAGCGACAGGAGAGATGGTAGTAGACGAGAAGACAAAAGAGACAGAGAAGGCAAAGATGAATTTGGCCGAGACAGGCGCAGAGACCGTGACGACCGACGTGACGACCGTCGGGACAATCGGCGTGACAGAGACGGAGAACGCGACAGACACAGGGATCACAAGGACAGGAGAGATAGAAGCAGGGAGCGGTACCGGGACCGCCGTGGCGACCGCTCGAGCCGGAAACATGATGACCGCGACAGGCGGTAAGAATCGGACGCATTGCGAGCATGGGCTGAGACCTGCAGTACGGCACAAGCTTCGTTAATGCAGCGCGATTAAACCATTAATGCAGTCAGATGCGATTACAGTGCTGTCATCAAGTTGATCTCAGAATCTCTTCATTCATAAGGGCTACCCACCCGTTTCAGAAACAGTCGCGACTAGAATCAAGGTAACACATGATCCGGCCCCGGTACCGTGGTATCCCGGCTCCCGACCTGATGCGTTCCAAGCCAACGGTGAAATGTGGAGATGACGTATGTGGAGAGCCGTGTGAGGTATATGCAGTGGTCGAAAACGTGGTATCTGCATCGGTCAAAAGCGCGGACCTGTGAGGTGGTAGCGATGTCGGAGCTAAGAGCGTCGGGTTTAACAGCGGTCGAGGGCAGATTCTGAGTCGGGCTAAAATCATGAGACGCTATAGCTGTTGTATTCAACTATTAAAACGGTGGGGCTTATTAAAACGGTCGGCAATAGAACAATACATGAGAATGAAAATGCTATTGCATATAAATAACTTTTGTACATACGGCGTATAGTGATAGCCAGGTTAGCGTGGGCGAGTGGGTATGGGGAACAGACCAGTCTGTTCAGGGGGTAGATCGTTATTCGTGTCGTCGTGGGCGTAGTTAAAGTGGTCGTGAGTCGCTCACTTATGCAAAATGTTACTGCTGGCCATCAGATTTCCAATGTAATCCTGAAGAAACCTGTTCTCGTTGCTTAACCTCTCATAGTCCTCCTTCACCGCGGTGAGCCTGTCTAGAATAGTTGACAACGACTCCTGCATCAGCTGGGCTTCCTGTCTCAGCACATGGACTTTCTCGCGGCCAATCTGCTCTATGGCCACCTCATCTCTCCTCGGTGATATACACCTCTCGGGGGCCTCGGGCACGTTGGTTTCTATCCTCAGTGGAACGTTTTCCTTTTCTATAACCTCAGTCATGTCTCCGGGCTGTGTTGGACCCAAAATGATTGTGGATGGTGTAATTTGTGTGATTGGGAAGGGTATAGAAGGGGACCTCATAGCGCGTCTTTGAGAGCGGTGTGTGTTCGTTGCCAGAAAATTATTGATTATGTTGACCGTGACTCAAACTCAAATTCTTGTGAATGCGTGTCCAGCGCGTGACGAAGCCAGTGTTATATGCACTCTCTGTTTAGATAATCATGATCCTTACCATCGGGGCAGTGACGTCATATATCCTGTTGTCACAGCAACCGACCGCACATCACTGAATATCAAGCGTGGTGTCATGTGCCGAGAGCGATCATCTACTACGAGCGTAGCGAGTATACTCCAGCGTCGTGTTGACTGTTCTATCTATAAACCCGTATACATGTAGTGTCTCACTCCTTACTGTTCAATACTAGCCGCTCACGTGACCGATATTTGACAGTTCATCTGACCACTCCGACATGTTATACGCGTCTACGCGCTGGCACGGACACCAGCCCTGTAAGGAAACCGTGGGGTAGATCAGAGTGGGTTCTGTTGTTCACTGTGGTCTTCCTCCCACGCGCAATGTATCGGGCCCCGAGATATGTGAGTAAGAACGACCGCGCGTACAACGCTAGCAATGGCTAGGCGATGGATATTCTACGAGGCTGTGAGGCAAGAGAGTAATTGAGGGATCAGGCTATTTATATAACCCACGAGGTTAGTGCTTGAGGCATGTCAGTGAGATGTTACTCCGACAATGTGGCGTCTAGTCTATGCAGTCCGGCTTGACCGGAAGTATCCCTATACGGGCTCAATATAAAGTCAATGGCTGCTGCTTGGAGGCTCAAATTGAAATGGATTCACGATCCGACCTTTGGCCCGAGCTTAGCCGAGTGGCCCGACATTGATCCGTTGCTGCCAAGGCATCGACGTTGTATTGCAACCCACGATATCAGTCGACATGAGGTCATAGTGGCTAGATTTCAGTCTTTCCAGACCAGATCGATTCTACAAACACTTGAGATCCGACTCGGCGTGCGACTCCGACACCCTACCGCGATTGACATCGTCCTGCACTACAACCTGCCTATGACAGCCCTGACACAAGTCCCCTGCAATAATTGTGTCCGGATCCCTGCCTGGTTTCCGCTGTGAAGAGAATTTGCAAAATTCTGTTCCTGGTATGCACAATGAGGTCATGCGCAGATCGCTCAGGTCCCGCCTATTTTGGGGTTACCTAGGAACGATCTTCAAAAGTTGCCGCGAACTCGCCGGAAGTCGGTGGAAACTTGTCCGGGTGTTGAAAATTTGATAAGCGATGACCTCACTTACGTCAGCGATGCGTCGGGCCCGGAGAATACGAGGTGGATACGAGATCTCATCACACGCTCACAGATAACGTGGGGGTAATGCATTTCAAGCTCCGTTACTAACATAGCCTGTCATCCTCTGCCACGGCTTCCTTGCCCTCAACTGGTGGCCTTTCATCAAAACTACTCTGCGAAAAAATGGCGCCAGAGTGTCCTCTTGCGCAGTGCCTCCATTCGGTTCCATCGAGACCAGAGCAAAGGTCCTCGGAGACTACATCCTCTCTGAGCCAGAGGTCTCCCGCGGCCAGAAAGTCAACTTAATCGGCCACTCTATGGGCGGTCTGGACGCTAGATACCTCGTCAGCGCCTTGAATCCTAAGTTCCAGGTCGTCTCGCTTACTACGATAGGTACGCCTCACAAAGGATCTCCAATGGCTGACTATGTCTGCGACTTATTAAACATTAGACCGGCCAACATCGCCGTTAAAGGAGATACGCCAGAAACAACGTCCTACGCCCTTCCACAGCTTACAAGATCATACATGAGCCAATTCAACGATATCACCCCAGACGACCCCAAGGTCCAATACCTCAGCTACGGCGCAAGCGTGACGCCGAACTATACTAGCTTGTTGCGGCCCAGCTGGAAATACATTCAAGACATAGAGGGTCCCAACGATGGCCTCGTGAGCGTCGAGTCGGCGCGCTGGGGAGAATATCTGGGCACCATACACTGCGACCACCTGGAGCTCATAAACATGCATCCGCTCAAGTGGCTATACAAACGGACAGACTTTGACCCACAAAAATTATACCTAGAAATTGGCCACGAGTTAGCCTCCAGAGGATTCTAACTCAGCCACCTGTACCGCCACTTCATTGCCCAGTATGCACAATCACGTGATCACAGGGCACTGGGCATGGCGCCACTTAAATTGCCATCGCATCTCCACTGAGCCCTATTGCTATGTCCTCGATTCAGTGCAGGATTGAGCGTGAGTATACATGTTTGCAAAAGATTTGAGCTAACGAGTAACGAATGTACCCGATGGAGCGGTGTACACGTCGCTGGATGTGCTCAGTGGCAAGGTTTGGATCCAGATGGGCTCTGAGAAGGCACTGAAGTCGATTGTGGTCAAGATGGAGGGTGTTGCGAAGACAATTGTACCTCAATCAGACACACACAGCGTACACTACGATATGAACAAGGACTCGAACTTTGGTCAGCGGTCATCCAGGCGACCAAAGAAGGGCGAGCATAAGGCAGACATGATTGAGATCCACAAGGTCCTTTATAAGACACAGACGGTATTTCCACCAAAGGAAATTGCATCTCAGTCCAGTTCGCAGCAGTACACGCTTCCCGCTGGTGAGCATTGCTATGACTTTTCGTTCAGGATTCCTTTCAAATCAAGCTGCACCAACACTCAGCCCTCGAATTCCTATAGCGTGCCCAAGCTGCATGTAGGCAGCGGTGGATTGGACTTTGTGAGAACACCCGGTAACCACCTAGAGTCGACATTGCCCCCGTCTCTGTCGGGCATGGGCGAACTGGCCACTGTGCGATACTATCTCAAGGTCACAGTCAACCGGGCGTCGATGTTCAAGATCAACACTCGAACTCTCAAGCCCTTTGTGTTCCTTCCCATGGACTTTGGCGTGCTGCCGACTGAGAAGAAGCGAATTGCCTTTGTGCGACGAGAAGTCACGCTGGGTTTGGAGCCTTCGCGGGGTAAAGGTAAAGGCAAAATGTCTCTGTTTTCCACTAGAGGGTTCTCGGAGGCCATGGGTATCAACACATGGCTAGGCCAGACTTCCAAGATTTCGCTGGAGCTGCGATACCCCAACTCGTCCACATTCGTTCCTATGCAGGAGCTGCCCATCAGCCTCTATGTGCTGTTTACCACGCCGCCAGACCAGTGGCCCGTGGACCGGATTTACCTTAATGACCTAATTTTCACCTTGTTCAGCAAGACTGCGGCTCAGGCTCAGGGCTTCCTGAAGGAAACTGACCTTAAACTCGATATTTTCAACCAAAACAAGATTGGCCTGGCGTTGAAGCTTTCGGATGCCGTTGTGTCTCCAGCTGTGCACTCGTCTGGCATGCCAATCTACGAGATCAAGATTGACCCGTCGCTTTGGCGTGGAACGATGCTTCCGGATTATGTGTCCCCCACGTTCACGTGCTGCAACATCAAGCGAACTTACCAAGTTGAAATCACGGGAGGCTTCAACGTGCTGCCGGACTCCCAGACAGAATATGTTAATCTGCTGATTGACGCCGTTGTGCAGTCTGGCTTCCCTGCGCCGGAGTCCTTGGCGTACTACCAGTCGCTGAATGAGGAGACCGAAGTTCCTCCCCCGTTGCCCTCGAGGCCAGACGAGAAAGGTCCTCCTCTCCCGACCCGGCCGAGTGAAAGGGTCAGCATGCCTGTCGCGCCACCGCCACAGTCTGAGAAATCCGGATACAACGAACATGCCAGCATGCCGAAAGAAGAAATGCCACCTTCATATGATGAAGCGCTTGCAGGGCCAAGCACAGCCGCAACGGCGCCCCGTCGAAGATTCGGCCAGACACAGGACTACTATGACGACTCAATCATAGACATGGCGGACCATTAATAACTTTTGACTATTTGTACCGACACTCGCAATACACGACTGCATCTTGCTTATCTGGTAGTCACGCCCTCTATTTGCCACCCGGGTTCTGTACCCACACTATACACATGCAACGGGTCTCCGTTCTGCTTCCGAGCTGCTTCCGGTTCGTTTCCGGGCGCGCGTCGGATAAAACGCTCAGGGGTCTGAACTTTGATTGATAGTAGCCGCAGATTCGGAATTCCGCTTCCATTATAGAAAATTCGACCCAGATATATAAACCGAGATGGTTCCGGTTTGGTGCCGTATACATTTGGCAGTGCCAGAATACGCAACAAACTCAGCCCAGGATGGCTAGCGACAAGGAGGACCAGGCGTCCCAGATCGAACTCGTCAAACAAGCGGACCGGGAGTTTGTCGAACAACAAGAAGACGCTGGTGATGGAACCAAGGCTGAAGACCAGGTTCTTCACGGCGCACCTTTGATTCTATGTGGTTTGTCGCTCGTTATGTGCATGTTTCTGGTCGCGCTGGATCAGACCATCGTGTCTACACTACTCCAGACAGTCGGTGACAAGTTTAATGATTTTGCCAAAGTAAACTGGATTGCCACTGGATTCCTGTTACCGACTGCCGTTCTCAACATGAGCTGGGGCAAAATTTCACTCATTTTTGGTCGAAAATACACAATGTTGATCTGCATTGTCCTGTTTGAAATAGGCAGTCTAATCTGCGGTCTGGCCAACTCAATGAACATGCTTATTGGCGGCCGAGTGCTGGCTGGTGTCGGCGGTGGTGGTATCCAGGTTATGGTTATGGTTATCTTGACAGAAATTGTCACAATTCAGCAGCGTGGTATTGCGCAGGGTGTTCTGGCGTGTTCGTTTGGTGTGGCTTCAGTTATTGGTCCACTGGTGGGTGGAGCTTTCACCTCTAACGTCACATGGAGATGGTGCTTTTACATCAACCTTCCCTTTGGAGTGATTGCCTTTGCCTGCATTTTCTTCCTGTTCAATCCACCCAAGCCTGCTGGCTCACTGAGGGAGAAAATGCTCAAAATCGACTACTTTGGCACTTTGCTTCTCACTGCTGGTCTGGTTCTTGTGCTTTTGGCCTTGACTTTTGGCTCCTCCACTGAACCATGGAACAGCCCAGTTGTTATTGCGTTTTTCGTGGTTGGACCTGTCATTCTCGGTGTCTACTTTGCCTACAACTTCACCGTCTGCAAAAATCCCATGATGCCCTGGTTTGTGGTGGGACACTGGACTGTCATTGCCCCATGTTTGGCCTTGTTCTGCTCGTTTGGTTCCTTCATGGCCTCATTGCTCTACCTGGCGACATACTTCCAGGTGGTCCTCAACAACGACGCTATGCACTCCGGTATTTCGATGCTTCCATTTATCATTTCCCTCATCATCACCTCTATTGGAAGCGGTATTACTGTCTCCAAGACCGGCATTACGAAGCCAATCTCCATCTTTGGATCCGCCGTGTCTATTATCGGCATTGGCCTCATGTCCATGTTTGACGCACACACTTCCTCGTCTAAGCGAATAGGATTTATGATTGTCGCCGGCATTGGTGGTGGTTTCGTGTTCCAGTCTATGGTTCTCAACTGTCAAGTGGCCGCCCCCAAGCAGAACGGTGGTGTCCTCATTGCAACCACCATCATCACATTCTTCCGAGGCTTTGGTGGTGTTATTGGAAGTACAGTTGGCCAGACCATTCAGTCCGTGGTGTTCACTAGTCAGGTCGCAAAGCTCAACCTACCTAGTGACTTGGACCCTGTGGTTCTCCTGAACTCGCCAAGTCTCATTCAGAAGCTGCCAACAAAACTTAGGGACGAGATTATTGACGCATTCGTTATGGGATACCGGGACGTCATGTACATGTGTCTCGCCTTTGCCGCTGGTGCGTTTGTTCTGTCAACTCTCTTTACAAACAAGAAAATTGAAATACCAGACAAGAAACCAAAGGACGTTGAGGGCTCGGTGAAGGACAGCGAGACTGAGGAGAAGGCGGAGGAGAAAATTGAGGCCTAGTTGCATATAATCGCATTTGTAATATAAGTTATACTAATCTCTACTCTAAATGCTTGAGAATGCGGAGCGGGGAAGAATCCGTCGTGTAGTTCGGCACGATAATCGGCGCTTCCGACCTTGTGCCGGGCGCGCGCTTGACCTCCATTGCCATGGTAACGTCTTTTCTGAGTGAATCCTCTACTACAAGGTTTCTACGAGGGAGGACATAGACATTGTTTGTTCACAGTAGGTATATTGAAAAGAGCAAAACTTTTATAAATAAGTGATAAATAATGCTTCAGTGCGAAGCTCGGTCAGCTGTCGACCAGTTGGCTGAAATGCATGTGTGGCTCAAATTGAAGGTGGATGTCCATGTATCTTACATGGTTCGAAGGATTCTCTGGCAGTTGACGCCCAGGTCGTACTCCTTCCTGCCGTTGACTGGGACTGGTCGTGCGAGTTCCTTCAGTCCGGACTTGATGTTGTCGACAATCTTAGAAGCGGCCATTGTGATTGAGTGTGTTTGGATTGGCTTGATTTGTTTGCTTGTAAATGCTTGTGAATGTAGATGACTATATGGTGAAGAGGGAGAGAAGTACTCTTTATATACTTCTACTTCCACAGCCACGCTTGGCTTCCCAGAAGAAGAACGAAAATCTTTTACTTTTCATTACATTTCGGTCATGTTCGTTTATGTAATGTAGCAAACTTTTCCTTGTCACTGTGCATTTGATGACGCAGCGATGCACGATGTCAGCCGTGAGAAAGTTTCCATTGCCGACATAGCCGAGTGCCGAGTTAGCCGAATGTGATCGAATAACCTTTGGTTATTGAGTCAATTGGCCTGGAACATGGGATAAGCCGATTCCAATGGATATTCCAGCCTAATTGGGTGGTTCTCTGTGAATTATGAAGTTCCCTTGTCATGATTTGGCACGTTACAGCTTGTGTTCTAAAAAAAGCTCTCGGATGACCTGCATGAGGCGCGCATCGAGAAAATTCTGGCAGCGTCCATCGGATCATGTACTTCCGACAAGCCACCATTTGAAAAATATAAAAGGGAGGTCAATTCCCTGAATCTTTCCTCATCAAATCTTCTCAAGTTTCAAGCATTCAGCTTCTACACTCTCAAGCAAGCACTTCACAGTACTCTCATCGACACAGCTCACAATGGAATCCAAGAACATCATCAAGACTCTGAAGCATGGCCTTCACGAGGCTCTCAAGCCAATTCCTTCCCACAAGACTCAGCCAAACGAATACATCTTCGCTGGCCCAACCTCCAACCGACGACCATTCTAAGGATTTTACGCCAATCGCTCCGCAGCAAGTCTGAATCAGACGCAAGTCTGACATCAGACATGCAACAGTCATCCCTTTCAAATCAAAAGCGTTCAATGATCATTCACCACGCACAACTAATTTTCTATTTATTTACTAACTAATCCACTATATTTGCTCACTATCATCTTCACGCCATGCACATCGTAAGCATATTATGTCGATCTATCTTCTCGAACTTCGATCCCGTCTCAAGTCAAAATCCACGTGTGCATTATCATGCAAGCGACTGCTCTTCTGCGGATTTTCGACACTAAGTGTAGGCTGGGATATTAAATTATCCTGCCAATGACGTCTCAAACAAGCTTCATTATGAGGATGGAGAGAACGGCGAATGCAGTAGATCTCACGAAATAATTAAGCGACAGCGAATCGATCTATATCTGCTCGAAGATCCCAGTCAATGAACAGGCAGAACAATTCAAACACCGGCATGTGTCAGCCGGCGTCTTCTTCAGTTACAGGATGCAACGAGTATCGAACATGTTCAACGTAGAAAGGCTAGTTACCATCGCCTCATATTTCGTATAAGGGCCAATAGAATTTTTGAGCTAGACCAGAAAACTCGATCGCGCCGCACCCACAAACATCAAAAACTCGATCAAGTGTCGCAAAACACATTCACCTACATCAAGGCAACGCCAACGAGCCATTTGGAGCCCAAATTGCCGGAAAACTCGAAAATACAAACGCAGAGTGTCCTGAAACAGCCCAAATTAAAAGAGTTGGTTCGATGGTCTAGTTGGTCATGGCATCTGCTTAACACGCAGAACGTCCCCAGTTCGATCCTGGGTCGAATCATCACAACGAGAGTTGTATCTTTTTACTTTTGCCGTTCCGTATGTCATCGAGCTAGCAACTTCAGCGTGACTCACCAGGGCTAATTTCCTCATACAAAATCTCGCGATGTTTAGGTCGCTTGGGCGCGCCAACGCAGCATGCCCGCATTCGACAGAGTACCAACGGAAGTGCTGGAACTCATCATTGGCTGCATCAAAGATGTGACGACGCTAATGCAACTACAGCAAACATGCCGCATGTGCCACGCTGTGATCGAGTCGCTTCTCAGCTTTTATCTGGTTCATGATCACTCCGTGAACTTGGTAATCAATGCCAGCGGTAAGAAACGAAGAGTCCTGTGCTACGGCACTACCAAAGACTTTAGGAAAGCGATCAGACCTCAAACCCTAGCGCTAGTCGACTCTGTTCACATATGGGTTATGAGCCGGGTGGAGACATTTGTGGACTATCTAAGCCAGCGTCCTATGGAAGGCGTAAGGAACGTCTTCATTTCCAGGGTTTCTGCGGATTCAGTACACGCCAGACTGATGAAGAAACTCTATCGCAAGTTTGAAAATGCCTCATTCGGTCTGAGAGTGATTCTTTCGCCGCCCACTGGGCGTCACACAAGTTTGATTTTGAGAAGACAGATTGAGAGTCTGGAGGTACAATGGGCCAGTAGGGACGAGGAATTTGAATACGTGGATCCGTCGAGCTTGCGTCTGTTCTATCAAAGTCTATTCAGCGATATCAAACTACACCCGGATAACAGCATCAAGTCGCTAAGGTTGCCCCACGTTGCAAAGTACGGCCGCCACAACACAAACAAGATAGTACAGTTTCTCCAGCAGTGCACAAACCTCAAGGAGATTGTCACATTCATGCAGGACGAGTCTGACGAGAGGTTTGTTCACCATTGGCTGCCGCCTTCTGTGAGGTTAGTTGATCTGCAGCAAGGTGTCGTTTACGTGAGAGGGCGCAGAGGTGCCAGCAGCGGTTTGACAAAGGAGAGGCGGTAGGTGGGTGGCATACTGGAGACAAGGTGGCACCAGGAACTCACCAAGCAAGTTCAACTCAGACGTATCCCAAGTGGTCAACAGCTTTGAGGATAAGAGCAAAAAGGTATACGACCTCGGTGAGGATTGAACTCACGATCTCACGATGGCGTCAAGCGGATCTTGAAGATCAGAATAACAGTCGTGCGCCTTAACCAGCTTGGCCACGAAGTCGGGTGATTTGCTGATTTTTTGGGATGGCGCGGCCGGATTTAACAAAGGAGTTGAGCCTCGCGATGGGCGGCTCAACTTACCCCAGAATGTCCAGAATCTGCTGATCCTGACCGGTTTTCTGTGAGATATGAGGTCGGCGTGCGTTGGTAACCAGGTTTCCGGAGATTGAGACCTGCAGGGCTACGCGGGATGAGACTGGGTGGCATGTGATATACCAAGCGTGATGAAACATAGGCCTTGTGCCGTGTGTATTTGTGTGGTGCATGGCATTAAGGTTGAGAGTCATGTGATTTGGAATAGAATTTGAGACTGTTATATTTCACAGATAGCGCACTAATTAGGCCGAAATTGGTTACAAAGTTTCACGATAACCATAGGCGCCGAGGAAATTAGAGTTACCGGTCAGTCCGAATATGAATAATAGCGCCTAACGTATATAGAGATCTACATAACGTGAACTCGCTAGACTAGTTCGCTTGTCTTTGGTGAACTTGGAAAGAAGAACTTTCGTCCGTAGTTGACTGCGTTGAAGGCAACGAGACCAGTGATGACAATGGGCATTGGCTTGTGCTGAATGAGAGATCGACGAGCATTAACCATCAAATAGAGTATACTCCAGGCAGAAGTAAATCCAGCACCATTGGTTGTATCTCCATCGTAAATCATGAACCCGCCTAGAGCAAATGCCGTGCCAAATCCCAGGATGCTTGCTCTGCTAGGAACTAGCTTTGGGTAAGCCGAGTGGCTTCTAATGATGGACATGACTAGTTAGCAGAGTAGAACAAGCAGTACTTACGCGACAGAGAAGCCAAAGCCGCAGGTAGCGGGGTCTCGGAGGACCTTACCACTGTGTTTACTGGGTCGTTTGTTTGCATTGCGTTGGGACACAATGAAACGCGAAGTCATCGAGATTAGTGACGACGAGCAGCCCAGGAATGTGAAGGCTAGGAGGGGCGAGGAAGAGAAGAAAGATGGAAAGAAGAAGGAAGATGGAGAGAATGACAGCCCTATACGTCTACTGAAGATTGAAGAGCTACCTGAGGAAGAGAATGTCTCCACGATTGATCTGAAAGATCTGCTGTATCACAGAGACCTGAAAGCCATGTGGCAGTTCAATTTCTGCATATCAATACCTTTTGTAATGATGCACATCCATCCGGAGGCGAGAGAATGCGTGAAGTCTACGTTTGTGTATGGCTACAGTGCGTCGCGGAATCCAAAAGAGGACCTCAAGAGCCAATTGGAGCACTGTAAGTTCCCAGAGAACATTACGCTAGATGGGGTGTATATGCAGAACCCGTACGGAACGCACCACACGAAATTGATGGTGCTGCAGTTCGAACATTCGGTGCAGATTGTGATCCACACGGCCAATATTATACCGATGGACTGGACCAGCAAGACACAGGCAGCGTGGATATCTCCACGTCTGCCTTACCGCGAAACCAAGAAAGAGGCGGGCAAGGAAGCGGCGGGCGGATTCTCAGAGAGGTTTATCGACTACATCAAGGCATACAACACAAAGGGAACAAAGCCACTAGTTTCGCTAGTGTCCAGCCTTGATTATTCGGCAATACCCAAGAACGTTATATTCACAGCATCGGTCCCCGGAAACTACGGGGTCAACGACCCGGGGTATACCAAATGGGGCATAGTGGGCCTCCAGCATGAACTTAAAAACCTTAAACAGGCTGCAAAAGGAAAGCTCGTCTGCCAGGTTTCGTCGATTGCCTCTTTGGGCCAGACGCCGTCGTACCTGGAGGACGTGATTGCGCCTGGAATGGCAGGACTCCCATTCTACCACAAGAAGGAGCTGCCGTCCATCGTGTTTCCCACAGTGGACGAAGTGCGTGACTCGCTGGAGGGATACGCGTCTGGGGGGTCGATCCATTACAAGCCCAATGTCAATCAACAGCAGTACATGGCGCCTTGTCTGGCCCGGTGGCAGGCCCTGAACGCCGGCCGCCAGCGAGCGGCACCCCACGTCAAGACCTACTTGCGTGTTAACGACCAGGGCACCGAGGTTTATTGGTTTCTAATGACATCTGCCAACCTGTCAAAGCAGGCGTGGGGGACGGTCAACCAAAAGAAGCGGAATATGTGGATCCAATCATGGGAGGCAGGCGTGCTCATCGTTCCAGAAGGTGGGCATCTGATTCCTGTTTACAAGAGCGATCGTCATGCAGATGAGAGGCACGAGCAGGCGATAAGAATGCCTTACGATTTGCCGTTGACGCCATATGACGACGAAATTATCTGGAGCCCGCACGGCGCATACGAAGAAAAGGACTGGCTGGGCAATACCTGGCCGCCGACCACCTGAACTAATCAGCTCTGATTTCACAAGCATAAGACTCCTTGCTACGACTGCACAGAAGAGAGGTGAGAAATTATTCTTTGCGCGTCCTAGGGGCGAGCCTCACAATCCAGACCCGTCGCCCCACGCATGTGCATGCAGATGCCCAGGCATCGGCGTACGTACAACGATACGAGGACGTGTTCCTAGATTTGCCAGCCAACATCTGTTTGAGAGATAACAATGTATTGAGCCGTGATAGCATTAGTGTTGGTGGTGAAACGCGCGCTAATTACTAATATCAGCAGGTTTCACACGGTTGCGGGAAATGAACCAGTTTCGGGCTTGAGACTCGGCTACTTAATTCACATCTATATAAGTGGGACATGCCTGGAGAACAACCCAATAGGCAAGAACAGTAGTCGCCACGCTCACCTATCAGACAACTGTAACCTAAACAAGTCTACTAAAAAAACGAATAGACTACACCAAACGATAGACTATTCACAACCACAGTACTCGGAGGCCTTGTCAGGCAGAGCGTTGCAAATTACAAATTTTTTTTTCAACTTACCCGGAAGCAGTAATAAGGAGTTGTACACTTGGAGCGCACCCAGACCACATCCCAACCCACATCACACCAGGCACATAACCCATTCAGCATAGAAGTCCCGGTGGAGCAGAAGCAGCTCAAAATGAGCGAGACTGAGTATTTGTTGGGGATCCACGACTTCAGGGGGCGGTCGCAGGACGAGCTGTCGATAAAGAAGGGTGACCAGATTCAGGTTATAGAGAATGATTCAAAGTACAATGATGGATGGTATATTGTGAGTATTACGCAGGCCTTTTCTTAGCTATCTGAAGCACGATAGGACCCATCGAGACTGATACCCTCCGTGGAATACAACTCTGTGACTCCAACGCCATGAGTGTTGACTGGCACAAAGACCTCGTGGACGCGCACACATGATCAGGTGACACGGCACATAATACGCCAATAAGCGGGATAAGAAGATTAGAGGACGAAGGAACTAACTCAGGGTATAAACCTCACCACCTCTGCTACCGGCTTATTTCCCCGGGTTTTCACAACAGACTTGATTCTCCCCAGCCGGGCGCCTAGCACCAATACCACGCCGAACTTGGCCGCCGCTTCGCCGAGCCTGGCCGCCAGTAAGTTTTCTCCGCTGCCGACCCCGACGAGCCCGGCGTTCGCGCACAAGGCTAGCGTGCATGAGACCCTCTCCGACATTGATGAGGCCATCTCTGAGATCAACAACAATCCGATATCGGCGTACGTGGAGTCTGACGGCGTTGACTTTCAGTCTATACCAGAATGGACGCCGTACCAGGTGCAGCAGTACTTTGAGGGTAAAGGCTTTGACTCCACTGTGACGAATCAGTTTGTGCACCACAAGATTACCGGCGCCATTCTGTTAGAGCTCGACCTGGCGTACCTCAAAGAGATAGATATCGCGTCGTTCGGCACTCGTTTTGAAATATCCAAAGAAATCAAGCACCTGAACTCGCTGCTTAACAGGCGCTCGTCGGTTACCACGCGACAACGGTCAGCCAGCTCTGTGAGCCAGACTGGCCTGCGTACAGTGCGCCAACCCAGCGTAGAGAACCTCAAATCTCCAATGCTGGGCACAAGAACTTCCTCGCTCGACGGTGGGAGGCACCAAAGCTCATCGTCTTTCGATAAGAACTGGGTGCACCCCAAGCTGCAGAAGCGAGCAGTCAGTTCAGATTCGGGCTACGTCGCCTCAAACCCGCCGACCCCGCTGTTGGAAAAGCCAGAACAACCTCTGCAAGATCAAGAATACGACAGCTATAGCCCGGCCCAGAGCACATCATCATTTTCATCAAACACATCAAACAACATTGCACATTCCTCATCAACAACCCTCCACAGCCATGACATTTCAGACGAGTCGGCACCACAGGTTTCGCGGCGCTCCGTGTACAGATCAAAGACGTACTCTATGGGATCAAACGGGTCAAGGGCCTCTTCTGGTCTAAGGCACGCACGTCAGCCAAGCCATGATACTATCCGCGCTGACAGCGAGAGCGAAACAGCAAGCCCCGTCCAGGACTTTTACCAACACCACTCTCAGTCAGCAACCAGCCTGGCTGAGGTCGAGTTCAAGTACAGACAGAGCATCCACAGCGGTATGGTGACGGACGACGAGGTGCTGGGCTCGCGTAAGCACGGTTCAGCTGAGCTGATTGCTGAGAAAAGGCGAAGCCGACACAGGCGGCGAAGTAGCGCCCTGTCTAACATTGCGCCGGGTAACGACGAAGCAAAGGACAGTTCTGTCGAGCCCAGCCTCAAGTCGCCTGCCTCAGATACCGACTACTTCAAGAACGTTCCATTAGCACCAGAGGAAAAGACTGACTCGGACGTCGAGAAGCGTGGCATTTTCAACAGAGGCAGGTCAAAGTCTCTAGGTACCAAGAAGCGACCGGCACTGACTAAGCAAATGACATCAGCATTCCAAGAAGGCATCAACAGCATCACCGCTGAAGAGTCAGCAAAGACTGCTCACTGTTCGGGCTGGCTGCACAAGCGAGGTGGTGGCACTGTCGGGTCCTGGAAGAGCCGGTACTTTACGCTGCATGGAACTCGACTATCATACTTTGCTAGTCTGGCAGAGGAGAAGGAACGGGGCCTCATTGACATTACTTCGCATCGAGTACTTCCCGCCAAGGAGGACGATAAGCTGGTAACTCTTTATGCTGCATCTGTGGGCGCTGGTCGACACTGCTTCAAGCTTGTGCCACCAGCCCCAGGAAGCAGAAAGGGTGTCACCTTCACAGCCCCAAAAGTTCACTACTTTGCCTGCGATACTAAGGAGGAAATGCGAATGTGGATGAGCGCTCTTATGAAGGCTACTATCGAGCGAGACGAAACCGCCTCAGTCTTGAGTTCTTGTACAACACCTACAGTCTCGCTGACCAAAGCGCAGGAATTGTTTGCTGAGGCTCGAACGCGAAACGAGGATCTGGGCGCTAAGATGATTGCTGGCGGCTTGTCTGGTACAGGCCTGACCAACGGTCTGCCCATGCCCGCTAGCTTTGCGGCAATGAAGCCTGTCAACAAAATCAATACCACCCCACCAGTAACATCACTAGACGACTACTCCAACCCAGACTCCCCTACCGGACCTTCCTCGCTGCGTTCCTCCAGGACAGGTTCCTCTGGCACCAACTCTTCATCGCTTAAGCTGACGCAGTCTAACTCACCAAAGGACTATTCCGCCATGCTCAACGGCGTCCTAGACATGCGAAGCTTGTCGGCAAAGACACAAGGTCTGAAGATTGTCACAGACTTGGAAGATCCGGCCTACAAGTAACACTCACTAACTTACGATTGACGATTTTAAAATATTCTAGCATCATTTCGTCGCAATTGGTCACTCGTTGTCGACACTTTTTTATTTTGTTTGGTATTGTATAGCTAACAGGGAAACTGTATTTTATTGTACTACTATGTCGCTACTTCTACGTGTCCAGAGAGTCCCTCAAGGGCGTCCTTGATCAGGTGGCTGCCCTTGGGATCCAGGTTAAGCGCTATAGTGAAATGCTTAACTGCGAGATCACGGTTCTGAAGAATTTTGTAGAGTTGTCCAAGCAGGAAATGAACAGCGGCCTCATCAGGGGCAAGTGTACGCAGATGATCAAACTCAGTCAGAGCGGCGTTGTACAGTTTGAGCGCAATAAGCACACGTGCCTTCTTGTATCGGCTCAAAGCAGAGTTTGGCTGCAATTCACAGGCTCTCTTATACTGCTCAAGAGCTTCTGTATGCTTGTTCCTCTTTTCCAGAACCATTCCGACGCAGCAAATCAGCACAACATTGTCCGGGTTGATGGAACGGGCACGTTCAAAGTGCAGCTCCGCAAGTTCAGTGTTTCCCAGTCGCATGAAGACCATTCCCAGGCCGTACCAAGCGTTGTAATGTCGATTGTCAGATTTAATAGCCATCCTAAAAGAGTCCTGAGCAATTTCGTAGGCATCGTTAGCGACATGTTCATGAGCCTGAAGAGTATAGGCGTAGGCAGAGTCTGGATCAAGCTGAGTCGCTCGTTTAAAGCACTTGAGTGCCTGATCAGTTTCTCGCTGCAGCGAAAACGTGTTGCCTAGCGCTATCCATGCTTGAGGACAGGTTCTGTTGACGTCGATGAGCTCATGAGCAAGGAAGCCAAGCTCAACGTCTTTTCGTAGGTGCCATAGAGTTGTAGAGTAGTATTCCATATCTTCCGTTCTGTATCTATCCAGCTCACGTAGTCTCTTGAAAGCTTGCTCTGCTTCAGCATAGTTGACTCTTTCGAAATGCGATCTTCCCACTTTACTCAGAACCCACGGAGTGTCGTACTGAGCAGGACTCAGTAAATTAAAAGCCTTGAGCGCATCTTCGCACTCATATCTGCAAAGCTTGATGTAGCCAGATGCTAGTCGAATGTAGAGATCACATAGCTGTTTTTCTGCGTCTCTTTTGGCGGTTTCGTTGCCTTTTCCAGTATTAGTTGTTCTAGTTTGGGGTAACTTGAATGATGATGACGCAGCGGTGTTCTGGAAGAGGATGCTAGGTTTGGAGGCGGCTCCAGAGACGGGTCGTTTCAAAAGCGAGTTGGAAACTGTAGAAGTGGCAACTCTTGACCTCCTATTTCCTTCTAGAGCATTATTGCTGCTAATGTTGCGCAGATTCCGTTTCTGAGGAGCGAGTGGTTGGTTCGGAGGCTGTGCTCGGGTGGATCGTATTCCATCAGATGGCGTGCTGAAGGAGTCTCCATTCGTAGCAACAATGGTATCAGTATTTACAGAGGTGGAAGTTGGGGTATTAAGCGCATCACTGAGGTTGAAGCGTGAGGCGCCAGTGTTAGATTTGATAAAGTTCTTGCCGGTTTGAAAAGTAAAGGATTGCTGCGATGAGGCGGTGAAAGGGTCGTGTGGGTCAACTGTTGGTTTTTTGGGGCCTGCGACAGAGTATTTGCTAGTGTCTAATAGCTCAGGTTTGAAGAGGTTGTTGACTTGTAGGTTAATAGACAGTTTTGAGAGCTCCTCGACAGGCTCCCACAAGAATGGATTCAGTTTTGCAGCAGCAGCCAAGTTCTTCACTGCCTTCTTTCTGTCTCCGAGTCCTAGCTGCAGCTTTCCGAGCAATGTCATGAAGGCCATCTTATCTGGATTCAACGTCAGAGAAGCCCGTTCAGTATCTGAAGCGAAGGATCCATTAGGTAAGTTTTGCCATAGCTTTCTGTTGGTGTCGAGAGCCGTGATACCAGAGCTGTATTGTTTCAGCTTGAGAGCACTCTTCGCGTAGATGTATAGACAGGCGGCATTGGATTCGCACAACTCGCCTGTCATAACCATGGCGCTTCGATATCGTCCCTGCCGAAAGTAGACCAAGCTCAGTAGATATGCGGAGTCCCCATTTTTCTTGTCCAAGGCGACCAGCCGCTCTCCAGCGAACTCAGCGCTTTCCAGCATGTCGTAATCCAACGCCTGCCATATTATTTGGCGTAGGTATTGTAGCGCCTCCATCTGTAGAGACTCTGCTGATCACGTACCAGTTGATCTTTTCGGCCTTTTGGTTGGTATCCCTATCAAATCTATGCTTATCGGGTCTGTTGTCCGGCGCTATGTTGTTTACCCGCTGCACGGCAATGTTTACAATGTCTGTCACGTGCCTTGAAGCGGAGTCGGCCTTGAATGATAATCCTTATTATGACGCCTATCCAGACTTCTCGTGATCCCCTTGTCCCCTTTCCTTTATGTTGTTTAGCCCCGAAGATCAATGCGCTTCGACTGGAACGTGTGGCCTGGGATGTTTACCATTGATCCCAAGCATCACGAAAACACCACCTATCTCAACGCCAGCGACTAGCACGTCATACACCTACTCTCAAAGTTACGGTAGTCGCTCTAGCGAGCACTTGGCGGCGAGAATCGAGAATTGAGAATGAGGCCATTGGCTTTTTTGCTGCAGGCAGCGTTGGCTTCTGCCTACTATATTCCAGGTTAGTACTTCAGGCGCTTCGAGCGTGGCTTTTGTGGATCTCTCACGGAAACTGAGTATCGATCGAGTGATCTACCGAGACTATGTTTTAACACTGTCTAACTATTCGTTCCCTGGATATTGAAAGCTTTTCAGATAATTTCGCCTCAGCCGTGCGCCTGCCAAGGACAGCAAAGACATTGGCCTGAACTCATGGGCAATTCGGACAACTGTTCACAGGGCTACTTAAATTAGTCGCAATGAGATCGAACTAACTTAGGATGGTCCATTAAATCATACAAGGAAGGGGAGCGAATTCCCCTATTTGTCAACAAAATTTCATCAGAAGGTAACCAGCTCCCGTATGCCTACAAAGACTTGCCCTTTGTTTGTGAGCCCAAGTCGGATGCTAAGCAGATGAGCTTAAATCTAGGAGAGATTCTGCGAGGAGATCGAATATCAGAAAGCGAGTACGTTTTGAAGCAAAACGTGGAGACTGAGTGTGCGGACTTATGTGTCAAGACAGTGGACAAAGACGGCCTCGAGCGGGCAGCGGAACTGATAAAAGCAGACTACATGGTGGAATGGATCGTGGATAACCTGCCCGGTGCCACGGCATATATCTCTGTGGACCGTGCAAAGAGATACTATTCGGCAGGATTTCCGCTGGGCAGTGTGGACAAGGAGACAGGTGCCATAATGCTCAATAATCATGTCACTCTGGTTCTCCGATATCGAAAGTCCGACCGAGATCCCGACAGGAACCTGATTGTTGGTTTTGAGGTATATCCATTGTCCGTGGCTCGAGATGGAAAGAAATGTCCAGCCAAGAAGGATGTCGAGAAGCCCATGCTTATTGATATCACGCAGGAATCACAAGAGATCCTATACACATACTCTGTTTACTGGCTCGAGGAGACTACTGTTGAGTGGAGCAACCGATGGAGCATGTACTTTTCTTATTCTGAGGAGTCTAACCCCATCCACTGGTTCGCCATTGTGAATTCATTGGTTATCGCCGCATTCCTGGCTACAGTTGTCGGTATCATTTTGGTTCGAACGTTGAGCAGAGACATTCAGACCTACAAGCAGCAGCAATCTGGCGATCTCGATAAGGAGTTGCTTGAGGACGTGTCTGGCTGGAAACTGGTCTATGCTGATGTGTTTAGACCACCGCGGTTCGCCACAGTGTTGTCTTCACTTCTCGGTTCTGGTGTGCAAGCTATGGTCATGTCAGGAACTGTCATCGGCTTTGCCTGCATTGGAATTCTGAACCCAAGCTATCGAGGCGGGTTCTTGAGTTATGCGCTATTCCTTTTCGCTTTCTCCGGCATCTTTGGTGGCTATGTTAGTGCCCGAATTAGCAACACTCTTGGCTGCACCGACCGATGGGCGCGTGGACTTATTTTGACGGCTGCCTTGGTGCCTGCGGTTGTACTGCTCATTGTGCTGGCCTTGAACATGTTTGTCTGGGCTCAGGCGTCATCTTCTGCTCTGCCTTTTGGTACCATTGTTGCCTTGTTTGCCATCTGGCTGCTGATTTCCTGCCCTTTGGTCATCATTGGTGGCCTGGTTGGCAAGCGAGTCAAAGTGGCTGAGGCTCCGAACCGAGTCAACTCCATCCCACGACAAATACCTCAGCGGAGTGGAATCTTCAAGAGCTACCCAGTGTCTGTGCTGGTTGGCGGCTTACTTCCATTCATCGTCATCTTCGTGGAGCTGATGTACATCTTCAAGTCGTTCTGGAACGACGAGGCAGGATACTACTACATGTATGGATTCCTGGGCCTGGTGCTTTTCATTCTTTTCGTGACGGTGGTGGAGATGTCCATTGTGGTGACGTATTTCCAGCTCAACAACGAGGACTATCACTGGTGGTGGCGGTCGTTCCACGTGGGAACGGGCTCTGCCTGGTGGATCTTTCTCTACTCCGTCTACTACTACATTTTCTGCATTCCAGACAACGGAGGATTTGTGTCCACGCTCATGTTTTTCGGATACTCGCTCATTGGCTGCGTCATTTATGGACTTATCACGGGTACACTCGGCTTCGTGGCCTCTTATTTGTTTGTCCACGCCATATACAGAGCCATTAAGGCAGAGTAACGAGCATTTGTCGGTATATAATACGGTGAGATAATAGGTAATAGCCAGAAGGCAGGTAATACAAATGCAACGCACATGTGCGAACGGCAATGACGAATAAATTAGTAGATGAATATTAGCTATAGCCAAAAACGCAGCGCAGCGCTCGTGGGGGCTAATACTGTCTCTGGTTTCGGTTGTCTCTGTTGTCTCTGTCGTTCCGGTCATTTCGATCATTTCTGTAACCACCTCGTCCACCACGGTTACCGCCTCGGCCTCCTCGGTTGCCGCCACCTCGCTGATCGTTTCGGCCCCGGAAGTCTCGCTGGAATCGCTGGTTTCGCTGCTCGTTGGATCGGTTTTGTCGCTCCTCCTTGATCTGGTCAATGACTTCCTCCGGGACTCGCAGATATTTGATAATGTTACCCCGAACATAAGTCTCTGGGATCTTCATGAAGTGCTCGCCGTCAGCACTGGTCTGAATGACCTCTTTGAGGGTTAGGTTCATCCACGTGTCGCAGTTCACCAGGTGGCCGTTGAGCGTCTCGCCGCTCTTAAGCTCCACCATCATTGGCTGGCCCTGTGCCGCATTCAATAGCGATAGTGGTAGCTTGTTAGTAATACTCTAGCTTGGTAGATACTCACCATATTGAGTGTGCTTTGATTTTTCCGTCTGTTGAATTTGGTGTTGTCCCATTGTTGCCTACCATAAGACATTAATGTCTCCCACCACAAGACTTGATTTTCTGAGCTCATTACGTGACCGGAGAGTTAGTAGTAGGCTGAACAAACTGATGGTTACACGACTCACTGTTTATATGTTTGTTGAGCTCAGCGGTTTATCGTTTATGGTACATTGTTCGATAACAGGCAATCTATAGAACTGGACTGGTCTGACATATCATAAACAATGCTCTGTCTTGCTCGGCCGGCACAGTAGTCGGCCGCTCCACTCTGTAGTACACATAGAATACTCGCAAAGCCGTTTATTTACAGATATAGCCGGCGTACAGCATTCCCGGCTGTCAAATGTCCCTCCGCGTATACTCATCTCCATCCGCGGCTAGTCATGTGATAACGTGACACGAAGAATTTGCATGACGTTACCAGCGTGTGACACGTAAAAAAGGTTTAATTAATTCCGGCGTTTGAATCAGGGATTTGGGAATCGGAATTCTAGGCGAGGAGAAACGCGTCGCGTGCCGCATTTTCGCGCGTTGCCAGGCCAACGGCGCGCGACACGACGCACGACTTTACTTTATTGGCATAACGAGACAACAAGGCCTGAAAGTTTCTGCGAGCTGGCCGATAGTCACGAGAATAGCGCGACTCAAATAACACTGGAGCCAAGATTGAGCACGAGACTATTGTTTAACGCGTTGAATTTACGGTTTCGATTTGCGACTCTGCACTATACGGTTCATTGTTCATGATCGTCAAGCGACACGACTCTTGATCTAGCCACGTTCACGTGACGCCATGTCTGTTCAAATATACCAAGCGACGTACTCGCAGGTCGCTGTCTATGAGTTCCCCGTGAATAAGGTCGCGGTTATGCGCCGTAAGAGCGATGGATGGGTGAATGCGACACATATTCTCAAGGTAGCGAACTTCGACAAGCCACAGCGAACGCGAATTCTAGAGCGAGAGGTTCAGAAAGGAGTCCATGAGAAAGTCCAAGGTGGCTACGGCAAGTACCAGGGAACATGGGTTCCACTGGAGCGGGCACAAGAGATTGCCACACAATACGATGTGGCTACTACGCTGCAACCGTTATTCGACTATCCTCTCACACATAGCCCTCCACCGCCACCTAAGCCGGCACAGAAGCTCAAGACCGTTGCCGGCCAGGAAACTGACGGTCCCGCAGCCAAGAAAGCACGTCGGGTAGCATCAGCGCCCGCGGCAAAGGCTAACGATGGTCCTAAACGAGGCAGAGGTCGGCCACCGAATTCCGCCAAGAGAATAGCAGAAAGTCCAATTCTGATTCACCACCACCAGCCGTCTTTCAGTTCTATCAACTATGAGGGCTCTCCTAAGGTGCGACAGACTGAACGCAGCTTTTCAGCAGACTCCGCCTCGGTGTCGTCACGGTCTTCGTCTCCCAGCGATTTCATGTCAGATTCAGACATTGATGCGGCCCTTGGCAATGGTTACCGAAAGCGCCGGCACGACCACAGCAACCTGCACACGCCTCTAACGCAGAATGCGCAGTTTATGGACAACGATATGATTGCGTCTGAGTACAGTAACAAGCTCCTAGACTACTTTATGGCGCCGGACGACGACAGGATACCTGATTTTCTGATACACCCGCCTGCAGGGTTCAAAATCAACCAAGTGATTGATGACGAGGGCCACACGGCGTTCCACTGGGCCTGCGCTATGGGCCACATCAAAATAATAGAGATTCTGCTACGAGCAGGTGCCGATATGAAGGCAGTCAATCACGCAGGCCAGACTCCACTAATGCGGTCGATCATGTTCACCAATAATTACGACAGGCGGACGTTCCCAAGAGTAGTCGAACTGCTGCGGGATACAATATACTGGGTGGACGACAACAAGCAGACAATTCTGCACCATATCGCCAACAATGGCTCCTCGCGATCTAAACTATCGTCGACACGGTACTACATGGAATCTATTCTGGGCAAGATGTCAGAGACGCAGGAACTGCCCTTTCTGGCCAGCTTTGTAGACAGACAGGACGTGAACGGCAACACAGCTCTGCACATTGTGGCGTCTAACGGCGCCAGAAAGTGCATCAAGGTGCTCCTGGGCTATAACGCCTCAGCTGAGCTGATGAACAAGCAGGGAAGGACAGCGAACGACTACATATACCAAGACGAGGCACAGCGACAGCTTCACAAGTCCAGCTCTTCGCCGATGATGACGCATTCTGATCTTGGCTTTCAGGGCAATAGCTTTATGCACCCGCTGCAGGACATGAACGGGTCGATGCGCAAGTATAAGCATGACATGACGCCGAATCTGAGCAAAGAGGGCGATGAGTTTTACGTCAATGGCAATGGCCAGCAAATGCTACAAGGCAGCAGCAGCAACGGAATAATACCCCACCAGCACTTGTCCGAGGCGGCAATCAAGGCCAGCCAAAAAGTCATTCCAGCTATAGCAGAGATGCTCGAGAACCTGGCTAATCTGTATGACACGGAACTGAAAGATAAGGATGCAGACATGGAACAGGTGCGCCAATTGCTAGAGAGCATGAAGAAAGATATCGATACAACTGATAGAGCCATCACAGAGTTTGGCTACTTGGGCAATGAACAAGATATCGAGCAGAAACTGCGCCAATACAATGAGCTGGTGGACGAGAGGATGCTTCATCTACGACGTTTCATTGAGCGAACACAGGCCAAAGACCTGGCCATGTTGGTACAGGAGGAAGAAAACAGAGCATGCCAACAGCCGCCGATATACGATGACGGCAAGACAGACCTGGGACAGGAGTTGATGGTGCTACAAAACAAAAGACGAGAATTGATTGATGAAATTACACAGCTGTGCGCGCAGGCTGGTGTGGGCAACAAAATGAATGATTACAGGAAACTAGTATCGATATCTTGTGGAGTAAAGATCGACGAGATTGATGACCTGCTGGATGGAATCGCGCAGGCTCTCATGGAGCCCGAACGCAGTGAGGAGGTTGTAAATGTCTAATGGCGTATAGCGATGTATTTATACTATTTATATCTGAGTAACATCAAGGTTGAATTTGACGGCGGCTGATGGTGAGGGGCCTAATTTTTCTTGTGGTGGGTGGGCTTATCGTCGAGAGCTAGTTGCGCGCATCGCCAAAAAAAAAAAAAAACTCGACTGATATCAAATCTTTAATCTTTGCATCTTGACGTGACATATTCACGTAGCAAACATGAGCGACGAGGTTCCCAAGCTCAAGCTGGCCAAGTTATCGGAGAAGGTCAAGAGCAAGTTGGAGCAGCACAAGTCGCCCAAGGCCGGGAAAGCGAAGGGCAAGAAGGATTTGAAGAAAGATTCTAAGGACACGAAGAATGTGCAAGAGGCAGTCAAATCCGACGGCAAGCCAGATGCCTTGTGGAAGGAGGTTGAAGCTCTGGGCGGATCAAAGGAGGACCTCGATATGATTCAGGAAATTGACGACGATGAGTCTGATTCAGAACTGGAAATTGAAGGCGACGGTACTGTTGATGAGGGCCTCGAGGACGATCTCGCCAGCTATATGAAGGATATTGGATTTGTGGTTGAAGAGAAGCCAAAGAAGGAGAAAAAAGAAAAGGTGGAAAAGACCAAGGAACAGATCAAGCAGGAAAAGAAAGATAAGAAGGAGCGGGAGAAGCTAGAGAAGAAGCAGAAGAAAGAACAAGAAAAGCTCGAGAAGAAGGAGCGGAAAGAGAAGGAGAGAGCGCAAGAACAGGAAAGGCAGGTGACGAAGATTGAGCCGGAGCAGGTCTTGGCTGACTTGAAGACGCACCCCGGAAAGCTGATCATCGAGCCGCGAAATGACTGGTATAATGCGGATGTCGTTGAGGCTAGTGATCTGTGTGACGAAGAGACCAAAGCTAAGCTGTTCCAACAGGCCAAGGAGTTTTTGTTCAAGGAAAATGAACAATACGTTCACGACGACGCAAAGTCCAACTCTCAGAAACAGTTCATGTCACAGCTGCTTACCGCCGGTACGCTGAGTGATAAGATTGGTGCCTTGACGCTGCTGATCCAGGAATCCCCGCTGCACTCAATGAAGTACCTCGAGAGCATGCTCGGACTGTGTAAGAAGAAGAGTAAGGGTAGCGCTATGCAGGGTGTTGAGGCGTTGAAGGATTTGTTTGTGGGTGGTGTTTTGCCCGACAGAAAGTTGAAATGGTTCAAGAACCAGGCGGTTGGGGCTAAGACGCCGGTGTCGACGTTGGTGTTATGGGCGTTTGAGGACTGGCTCAAGAGCTTTTTCTTTAATCTGGTGCAGGTGTTGGAGGTGAGTATTTCCGGGCGGAAGCGAGGAGCGAGCTAACATAGACCCTATCACACGACGCAGTGCCATATATTCGATCTAACAGCGTTGTTCACATTTTCGATCTTTTGAAGAGCAAACCAGAACAAGAGGTGAACCTGTTACGTCTCGGTGTCAACAAACTAGGCGACTCTGACCGAAAGGTCGCTTCAAAGGTCTCGTATCTTCTGCTTCAGCTTGAGCAGGCTCATCCCGCCATGAAGTCTATTATTGCTGATGCGATTTCTGAACTCATTTTCCAGGCCGGTTCCGGCTACCACGCCAGGTATTACGCTGTTATCACTCTCAACCAAACGATTCTGGCGCACAAAGACACTGAGGTAGCAAACACTTTGATGAGAATCTACCTGTCTCTTTTCGAGAGACTGCTAGCGGAATGGAATGCTGAGAAGCCAGTGAAGGGCGAGGAGCCAAAGAAGGTCAAGAAGCCGAGATGGAAAGATAAGGGAAACAAGGGTAAACACGGTGGTGAGCGAGTCATGGCCAAGTCTGCCGAGGCCGTGAAGGAGGAGGAGAGTACCAAAATGACCTCTGCTATTCTGACTGGTCTGAACCGAGCTTTCCCATTCTCTGACTTGCCAAAGAGCACTTTCGACAAGCATCTCGATACCTTGTATAAGGTCACCCACTCGGCCAACTTCAACACCAGTGTCCAAGCCCTGATTCTCATCCACCAGGTTTCCAAGAATGATGTTTCTTTAACCGACAGATTCTACCGAACTCTGTACGAGTCGCTGTTCGACCCACGATTGGCCACCTCGTCCAAGCTCAGACTCTACCTGAACCTGGTGTTCAAGGCTCTCAAGGCTGATACAAACACTGCTCGATCCAAGGCTTTTGCCAAGAGAATGATCCAGGTTGCCACTGGCTGGCTCAATATCGGTGTCATTTCTGCTGTCGTGTTCTTGCTGCGAGAGCTGGAGAAGGCTATCCCAGATCTGAGAGAACTTCTGCTTGCCACTGAGGCTAGCGAATCTAGCGAGTCCAGCCAGGAGACTGAGTCCCCAGAGAAGCCTGATGCGGAAGAGTACGACGGCCGAAAACGAGACCCACTGTACGCTAACGCCGATAAGACCAAACTCTGGGAGCTGGTTCCACTCTTGTTCCATTTCCACCCTACCGTTGAGTACTATGCTGACGCATACCTGAACCAGGAAGCCACTCTCACCAAGCCAGACCTGGCCCTACACACTTTGACCCACTTTTTGGACCGATTTGTTTACAAGAACCCCAAGCAGAAGACTGCCAGTAAGGGCAGCAGTATTATGCAGCCGCTTGCTGGGTTAGATCTCAATGCTGGCTTGATCGCTGGTCCAGGCGGCGGCAAGGCCTTGCCAGTCAACGCCACTGCCTGGGAGAACAAGAAGCTCGAGGATATCGACGTCAGCGAGCGATTCTTCTACCAGTACTTTGCCAACAGGCAAGAGCCCAAGAAGAGGTCCGGTAAGGATGGCGAGGAAGGAGAATTTGATGAAGACGAGGTCTGGAAGGCTCTTGTTGACAGCAGACCTGATATCGAGGGCGAAGGCGAAGACGGATTCAGTGATGAGGACTTGTCTGACATGTCTATGGATGACGATGAAGATGAGGAGATCGACATGGCCGACTTCTCCGAGTTTTCTGGAGAGGATGAAGATACCAAGGTCGAATCTGCCGAGTCTGACGATGAGTCTGCCGAGGAAGCTGACGAGACCGCTGATGTCTCTAAGCCTGAAGATGACAGCGACGATGAAGACATGGAAGACTTAGACGACGCTGATGGGTTTTTGAATAGTGATGATGAAATTGAGCTCAACGTTATGGAGTCTTCTGACGAATCAGAAGCTGAATCCAACAAGAAGCGACGACGAGACAATGGCAAATCCAATAAAGATAAGAAAGCCAAGAGACAGCGACTCAAGGACCTGCCAGAGTTCGCCTCTGTGGAGGACTACGCCCAGTATCTGGGATCTGATGATGAAGATTACAGTTAGCATGTATTATAGATGTATATAGACTGCCGAGCAACCGATAAAAGCGAGGTTAAAATGATATAATTCTGTCAATTGTTTTTTGCTTGTAGTTCTTTCGAACGAATCTGACTGATCGGCAGGTAAGTAGCACTGTTGAAGATCGTAAAGACAAAAACTAAGTCGATCATTTAAATTTCAAACATATGTCCTGCCAACGTACGGGCAAAAAAGCTCGAGAAAGAGCCTAGATCCTGACGGGACTCGAACCCGCAATCGCTGCCTCCGGAGAGCAGCGCCTTACCATTAGGCCACAGGACCGAAGAATTAGGCATGCAGGGTGGTTTGACACTGCTGTCGCCCAAACGTGCTTACGTAAGCGCTTGCGTGCGTGTTAGTCAGCATGGCACTGTCATATTACTAATCGGCTCACAAGGCAATCTGGCCGAGTTGGTCTAAGGCGCAAGGTTAAGGTCCTTGTCTCTTCGGAGGCGTGGGTTCGAATCCCACGGTTGTCATGTTTTTGCTCATCTATTCACTGTAAGGGATTTGTTTTAGCATTTTAGTGTCTCCGGATGCTGAAGAGATGGTGTGGGTGTTTTAGTGGTGTGAATACGCGAGACGCGATTATCTCCCAACGAGGTCTCAGACTGTGAAATTTCCTGGTATGAACACCAAGATACTTGAAATCAGCTTAAACGTCCGAAAGCTGTTTTCTTCACTCGCGAATCTAGAGAAATAACATATATTGTTTTAAATCTGTGAAGTGTATTGTGGAAAGTTTAGTGGAACTGTCACGGTTTTTTCTTGTTCACGAGCGGGTCTAAAGGATAGTCAAAATCTAGACTGTGCCGGTATCTTATTTTTTGAGGTATCTTATTTGAATACAGGTCCGTTTACTCTGATTCCAGTCCTTGGCCTGTTATTCTCTATTCGAGTCTCCTGTGAAGCTTCGTGGTGGTGTTAGGTGGGAGCGCGCTTGAAAAATTCTAGGACATTAGCATACAGTATGAACAGACTAAAAGACTGTACCCGGTTACTGGGCCAGCTCTCGCTGCGACCTAGCAGTGCGGTTGTGTCTGAGGTTCGAGTTGCTGCTGGTGCCTCGACTATCTTTGTGCGAAATGCTACCAAGCGAGCAGCGGGTTCGCGAACCAGTATGAAAGATTCGGCTGGTCGAAGGTTAGGAGCCAAGAAGGGTGAAGGAGAATTGGTTCAGGTTGGCGAAATCATTTACCGACAGCGAGGTACCAAGATTTACCCTGGTGAGAACATGGGCATTGGCCGAGACCACACTCTGTTCGCCTTGGAGCCCGGTTATGTTCGATTTTACCTGGATCCGTTCCATCCCAAGCGAAAGTTTGCCGGTATCTCTTTCGACAAGGATGCTAAGCTTCCTACGCCACACTTTGCTCCACGACAGCGACGATTCGGTTACGACCCAATTCTGGAGCCAGAGGAGGCGGAGCGTGAGAGAACTGTTATGAAGCGAAAGGAGTTCTTTGCACAGGCTGAAATTGAGGCTGATAAGGCTGCTCGAGAATCCAAGAAGCAGGTCAGGAGAGAGCAGCTCGCCAAGGATCTGTCTGCTTACATCACACTTTCTGAGAGCGAAGTGTCTACCGCTACACACAGACTGCTCGATATTCAGAACTACCTCAAGGGTGGCAGGACACTGGCGGATGCCCGAACGTTCACTGACTCTCACTACGAGCAAGACCTGAGTCTAGAGGCCGAGTTTGGCGGCGACAAGGCTGGACTGGAAGCCAAGATTGCCGAGTACAGGGCTCTAGTCGCTAGGCTGGATGCTGCTGTTTCTTTCAACCCAGAGAGCCAGCTGTGCAAGGCTTACACTGAAGCTGAGCTGGAAACCATGAAGGCCGAGACCTTGAAGGCGCTGGATGATCTGGCTGTGTCCAAGAGGCCAGTGGACAAGGAGTTCAGCGCAGAGGTGCGAACTCTGCTGCAGAAGCCATGCTTCCCACTAAAGAGCAGACTGGGTCTGTACCGAAAATACATTGCTCAGGCGAAGAACAACACAAAGACTGAGGAGACAGTGCTTTCAAAGGAAGAGATCGAGAAGCTGGTTTCTGAAGGTAAGGGCAAGATCGTCCAGATCTGGAACTACGAGGCTCGAAAGGTTGACAAGATTTTCCGGCCCGTGACTGCGTAATAGTAAATATTGCATAGTAATGTACATATCATATCATTTTCGTAAAAGAATTACATAAACAGCGTTAGAAAGAGAATGGGCGTCTAGTATGCAAGGCCCTTCTTCTCTCGGATGCGAACCTCGATATATCGGAAAACTGGGTAAGAAATGGCTGTGAAGCCGAACGAGAGGAACAGGCCAAAGTCGGAGTAGTGTTCTCCAAGTTTCTTTGCGACGGGGCCAGCGTAGTAGGCCTGGTTCATGCCCAGGACGGCTCCAACAGCTCCCAAAACAGAAGCGGCAGAGGCGGCGACGTAGGTTGGGATCTTCTTTGGGTCGTTCCAGGCCTCCCAGTCGTATGCGTCCGACTTGCCTGGAAGGTTCTTTCGTCGAAACAGGACGTTCTCTTCGAGCAGCACGGCGAAGTAGATGATAGCCCAGTACGCAATCATAGGCAGGAAGTTGCCGAGAATGGTAGAGAGCTTGTTTCTGCCAACCATGGAGAGAATGAAGAAAGTCATGGCGCTGAAGAAGGACAAGACGTATCGTGGCACCTTGGTGAGCCACAATCCCCAAGTCTGCGAGGACAGAGCAATGGAGTAGGTGTTTAGAATGTTGTTGGAGACCAAAGAGATGTACAGAACCACAACGAGGAACTTTCCTCCGGCGCCCCAGACAGAGTAGGCCTGAGTCAGCAGGCCACCATTGCCGTACTCAGTGTAGGCGTCCTGCCATGATGAAATCGACATGGCGCCCGAGGCCAGACCGATACCCAACAAGCCCACGAAAACAGTAGGAAGCAGAATGGACAGCCAGGTCAGCATGAAAACTCGGCTTCGTGGAGTAGACTCTGGGAAGTCGACGTAGTAATCTGAGGCAATGGCAATCCAGGTACCAGTGATACCGAAACATGACGAAAAGTTGGAAATCCAATTGGCTCGAACGGTGGCGGCAGTACCAACGGAGGCATAGCTGGTGTCAAAGTCTTTGCCGACGGCAATGTAAAACAACAAGAATGCAATGAAGACTGGGATTGCAGCGAACGACTCAAAGAATCGCACGTACTTGATACCGTAGACCGCCACACAGAACGAGATCACGGTGATGATGGTGATACCGAGCTCGAGAGCCAGTTTTCCGTTAGACAATTGAGCCAAGATCTGACCACCAAACACACAGTTGACCACAGACCAACCCAGCAGCGTCAGAATGTTGAGTAGAGCAGCAACCTTGGCTGGCCACCATCCGAACTGAAACCGCGAGCCGACCATTTGTCTCAGACCAGATCTTGGGCCCATGGTGGCACCGTAGGCAGCGACAAAAGTTCCAACAATGGTACCGACCAGGGCAGAGCTGCAGCTGTCTTTGAACGACAATTCGAATAGCAGAGGTCCGAGGAAGTAACCAGAGATGGACGACAAACCACAACAGCCACTAACCCAAAACAGGATCATGGTGATAGTCTGTCGCAAGTCGCCATTGTGCCGGTCATAGGGGGCCGTCCTGTGAATACCTCGCACCTCAATACCATATGAGTCCAGTTTGGCACTGAACGTGAGGAACCTATCCCACAGACCCTCATTCTGCGAGGTGTACCCCTCTGGGCCCTTCTCAGACTGAGCTTCCACTAAACTCTCTTTCGAAACCATGTGGATGTGTAGATCCAAGTTGCTAGGATATGCAGTGTTAGTAAGAGTCAGGTGGGGATTTTTACCCGCTCGGCACGGCTGGAGGTGAAATTTGCCGCCGCACTGACTCAAATCTTGAGTCACAATTATCGTTATCGCCGTTAACCGTTGTTAGCCGTATAAATCGGTTGCTAGCCGCTTATTGCAATCCGATACTCGACGGTTAGCTCTGTTGAATGGCCTCTGACTCCGCTTTCGAGATTTCGTTTACGGGAAAGCTCGGAAAGACAACTCCCTTGCACCGTTCCTGCGCGCACTGCCAAATGTACTTGTATGGCTCCGATTTCTGAATAGTCGTCCTGAGTAGCATGGGCCGCGAGCACGTGGCGCATTTCGGTATGTTTTCCTTGGAAAACTGGGGTAGATACATGCGATAAGTGATGTTAATTCTGGCGTTTTTCGAGATGGGGTGGGGTACCAGGTTCACGGTCGGAACAATGCTGTGCTTGTATTCTTCCTGGCATCCAGCGTGCATAATCACCATGCTGTTATGGGGTACATGTATTGACATCTGTGAGGACTTTTCATGACGTTTTCTGAGGCGGAACTCACGTGTAACGCCTAACGAGACGCTGGCAATGACGGCGTGTGGGCCTATATGTGTCAATTGGTCGGAATGGTAGCCGACAGACTCGCTTGGACCTTTGTAGTGGTTGCACAAAGCTACTTTGCTTTCCCAGGGGCCGGGGTATTGATACTTCATTAGTCCTCTGGCTTTGATCTCTTCATTGACAATCTTCTCGACAATGTTCTTAGCCTTCACCATATTAGAGTCAAACCGTTTCAAGACCTTTGTACTGGCACCGTAGTATGTCGCGTCTTCTTTCTTGAGATTTTCATCGTTTGAGTAGAACGCAGACGTGTGGTGAGAGGCGACCTGGCGGTCAAACAGATTGAAATAGATCTTCGCCCAGTCATCCGACTCGCTCAGTAGGAATCTGAGCAGATCATCGGCCAGTTCTTTTGGGAATACGTTCAGATGAAAAGTGCAGCAGGGGAGGTATTCTTTTACCGACTCCGGCTCGTACAGATGGAAGGTCTGTCCCTGAACGTCGGTCTTCAGCTTCTTTGTTACCAGCGAATTTGGATCTGCGAATCGCTTAAGCGTAGACTGGACAGCGGTTCCAGCTTGTTTGGCCGGGGTGTGCCCTAGCAAGGCTAAGGCTTTGTCGGTATCGCCATCGCACGAGATCAGAATGTCAAAGAGCGACTCAATGGAAGCATCCGGCGCGTGGCTTTGTAACAATGCAATCTTTCCCTCAGTGTCCATTAGCACAAACATGACAAATCAGAATGAGTGGCGAGCCTTTGATGCATCTGTCTCGGCGCACGTCTGAGTAATGATCGCATCGCGCCCAAGACATGATCACAAAGCACTTGATTTGTCATTTGAAGCTCACGGGTAGCACGAAAGTGGTTTATTCAGTATTCGTGAGGCTCAGGAATCAACGGCTTACGTCACAGGTTCAACTGCAGTCCGCTTGCAATGAGTGTGAGTATGCAGTTCGCCAGTACTTCAATGGGCCTCTCGCGATGGGCTAGCCACCACTGCTGACCCCCACACAAACCCGAACAGACAAAACAAATAAGGTTAGTATTGCGTTTTTATGTGCCGAGAAGTACATGACATGTATTTCCTCTATATAAGCGTGGGGGTGTGGGGGTCGGGCTGGATTGCACACCTCATATTAGCACAGTGGGGGTTACTTGCTCTCAACGTCCTGGTAACCGTTTGGATTCTTTGTAGTCCAGTTCCATAGATCGTCACAGGCCTGTTTCATGGTCAGCTCGGCCTTCCACTTGAGCTCGGTGTTGGCTCGGGTTGGCTTGGCCGTCAGATCAAGCACGTCTCCCTCTCGTCTAGCAGTGACCTCGTAAGGCAGGTCTCGGCCCACAGCAGTGTTGAAGGCCTTGATGACGTCAAAGACCGTTGAACCGTTGCCCGTGCCCAGGTTCCATTCCCTGCAGAAACCATGCTCCTCAGGCTTGGCTTCACGCTCCTTCTTAACCTCTTCCAGTTTGTTTAGGGCGGCAATGTGGCCCTGAGCAAGATCAAGCACGTGAATGTAGTCTCGGATAGGCGTGCCGTCCTTGGACTTGTAGTCACTGCCAAACACCATCAGCTTTTCTCGTCGGCCAATGGCCACCTGGGCTAAGAAAGGCAACAAGTTGTTTGGGATTCCAAGTGGATCCTCACCCATAATGCCCGATGGGTGAGCGCCCATTGGGTTGAAGTATCGCAGAAGAGCAGTTCGCCAGTTCTTGTTGGCATACGAGTGATCTCGTAGAATCTCCTCAATGTAGTACTTGGTCTTGCCGTATGGACTCAGTGGGTCTCGAGGGCACTCCTCTGGGATTGGAATCATGTTTTCGAATCGAGTGGCATCACCGTAGACAGTGGCAGAAGATGAAAAGACAAAAGTCGACACGTTGAACTCATCAAGAACTTTTATCAGGTTGACGGTACCAGCAACGTTCTGCTCGTAGTAGGCCAGTGGAATCTTTGTGGACTCACCGACAGCCTTGAGACCAGCAAAGTGGATAACCGAGGTAATACCGGGATACTCTTTGAGGACACTTCGCAGCCCATCGGCGTCTCGAAGATCAACCTTGGCAAATGGGACCTTCTTGCCGGTAAGCTTCTCAATTCGGTGGATAGCCTCAATAGACGAATTGGAAAGGTTGTCCACCACGACAACGTTTCGACCTGCCTCAAGCAGGACAACAACCTGAATTAGCCAGCTAGCCTAATGCTGCGTACTCACAGTGTGCGATCCAATGTAACCAGCGCCTCCAGTAACTAGAACAATTCTTGTTAGTTTTCTCTAAAGCAGCGCCGACTCACTCAGACATTTTGCTGAATTTGTGGAATTGTCGAGCTATAAATACCATTGAACCCGTGGGGGCCACTCTGCAGCACCAGCCTCGATCTGGGTTAGGGTTGGGAGCAGCACATGTAGGTACATGAGAATGCAGAGGGCACTGGTCGGGCCCTGAGCCGGACGCAAATGAAATTGAATATATAGTGGGGTGTGATGGGGGTCATTGTTTCCGAGGAAACAGTTACCATGAGGTTACTAATGTTTGTGGCGCAGTGCTTTGATTTGCCGTTCAATGCGCGGCGCTGCTTGGCAGGTGTTGATATATCATGCAAGGCTTTAACGGTACTGTATTGGTTCACGGTTTGATCAGTATACAACCATTGACTGTCTATGCTACTGCGTGTTGGTATGCTAATGCGATGCGCTCAAGTCAAGGCAGGTCGTCATAAAAGTTCACTTCCTTTGGCAGCCAGTCGAGTGGCTTCTGACCACGCGGCACGTTCGACACTGTCGTGTAGTACAATGTGAGGTGAACTAGTCGCGGGAATTGGGCACAAAAAGCCTTGAGCACGGCGTAATCAATCGAGCCCTCGTTTGGCATGCACCAAATGAGCAGGTCCTGAACGTCGCTGTTGTCCTCGACGTCCAGCGCCTGAATCGCAAAGTCAGCAGACACAGCGTCGTCCTGTAGAATATTGCCAAACTGGATCAAGACCTTTAGCGTTCTGACGCCTCGGCCAATGTTGATTCGCTGGGTGGGCCTGGTGCTGAACCTGACTCGAACTTCTGTTTCGCAAAGGGGGACCTGCTTGATGGCCTCAAAGAGTTCCATGTGGTTACCCCACTTGGCGTCAATGAGAAATTGCATGCTGGCCAGCTTCGTAGGGAGGAACTTCATATGTTCCAGGATAAACGCTGCGACAATGGGCGCTTCATTCTGAATCCAGCCGTTGCAAATGATGTTCTTTGTATTGCGCCAAAACCAGTCGTAGTCCGACAGCTCCCTGGTAAACTCGTCGTCAAAGGGAATCACCTTATGGCTGTCTTCTAAGCTTAGTCGCAAGGTCTTTTTGTTGTTGAAGAACACCTGGAGCTCGTACTCTACCAACCGCAGACAAAGCTCACCAAAGAGTCTACACGTTAAACGCGCCTCCAATAGCCTCGCTGGCGGTAGGTACTTTAATATCTCTGACCATACCTCTGGGGGAACGACCATGCTGCGTTGGAGATGAGCCTACCCTAACATCCCCCAACGATAAGCATGGTAGCAGATGAGGTGGGCGACCAGCACAGGACGTGATAGGTATGGTGGATGTAGATCTATGCGAGTGTTTTTAATTCAGAATGTTCTGTCAGTACGTAGTTGAATGCGGTGATATGGTGCCAATGGTTGTCGAGCTGGGAGGTTTTACGATGCTAAGAACACAAAGCTCCTTGAAGTATCACCCTCTGACTGTTTGTGGCCGCAATTGGCACCTTTCATTTGCTGGGATGGACGGTTCTGGCCTAATGCATGTCTGTGACAGACCTGGAAATGACTCGCTTTGAGCGGGAAAGGCGCTAAAGCGATTTTCGATTAGCGAGGCTCACGTCGCCAACAAGAACCTCTTGCTCTCGACCAAGCTCGGACACTCCTCCCTGGTATACACTGTATCCACGTTCACCAGATTAAGCTCCTCCAGTTCAAATTGGCACACAAACTCTTCAAAACGCTGCAGTGAGAAGCTCGCCCGGCCTCCAACTGCCTCGATACGTAAAGATCTCAGCTTGCGGGAAGGTAGCAGCAGGTCGAGTATATAGTCCTCGTTTGTAGCCCTAAACGATCGCGAGTCCATATTGATGACAATATTAAGCTCTGTAACTCCAAGATGAATGCTTTGTCGCTGTCTGTAGATGTGCCTAGCGCTGGACTGAAAGTTCAAGCAAAACTTCACACGGCACTGAAACTTGTCCACCAAATCAAACAGTTTGTACAACTCATAATTCTTGAGATCCATCTGGCACTCAATATCCCTCAACTTTCCCAGTCGCTGGCTGTGCATTCTCATCAAAACATGATAAAGCGATCTCGCAGTGCAGTCGTCAAACTTGTTATCCTTGATTGACCTCGTATTGGCCCATATGCTATCGTATACTCCATCACCAACACTGGAAGCGAATCCTTTAGAGTAAGGAATTTCCCTGAAACAGAGGTCGCCGTCTTTCAGGGCGATTGTTTTGTATGCAAATTCTCCAGCCCTTCCGAGACCGGCCCGGTGCTCAAACAACGTGACGTCAAACGTCGCGATGCTCTTTGAGAGATCATAGAACAGCCGGCACACTGGTCTCAACCGGATCAGATCCTTTTGTGGCAGGTAGCTGAACACCTCTGACCACACATCGGCTGGAACATTCATTGCGGTCCCTGCAGATGACGCGCGTGACGTAAGCTGACGAAATACAGCCAATTGACAGCTGCGGACCTAATTATAGTAGAATCGGTGACCGTTGTAGATGGCAGATCAACTTAAATGAGATTAGGAAGCAATAAAACTATACATGAAATCGGAGATCGTCGGCAGCCGTACCCCTGGCCTAGACAGGGGTAAATATCCGACGGAGCATCGAATTTGTTTATTTACGTATCATACATTCGTAACTATAGCCACTTTCTGCTTGCGGTCTTGTAGTCAACCATGGGCTTCAAGACAGCTGTTAGCAGGGCCAAACCAAGTACGGTTGCAATGAGTTTGAGCTTAGCGAAGCTGCTGTTGAGACTGTCGAAAGGTCCAGACGGCGTCACTCGGGTGAAAAACACACTATTAGGGCCGATAGCGGCAACCAGAGAGGTGGACTCAAGCCGAGCAGGGGCGCTAATGATAGTCTTCACTCCTGGAACAGCGTGGAAGTGGCTGATTACCGCTCGTGGATCCAATGGAATATAGGCATCGTAAGGGAACAGACCTTCCTCCATTTCCTCCTTCGTCAATGGTCTGCCCACAGGTCGTCGTGGGTCCAGAATTCGTTTAGGCAGCTGCAAAATCTGTCCATTAGACAAGGCAGCAATCACAGCTCTAGAGGTAACGCCAAACGTAGTAGTAGAGATTCCCAGAGAGTTCACCCGCAACCCCACAGTGGGGACCAAGAAAGACTGAGAAATGACATGCGGAAGGGAGAACTCTTCGAAAGACGAGTAGTCGGCTGACTGCAGTCGAACATTTGGCATATCCGTCTCGTACAGGTCCCACACGACAAACTTGGTGCTATCAAACGTGGGAACATTGGAGGTGTAGCTGTACACGATCCAAAACTCGCCAAAGATCAAGTTCACTGGTCCATTGAATCCCTTCTCCTCGTGGCTCTTGGTGTGCAGCACCCGGCCGGTAACAGTGTCAAGAATCTGAACCTTCAGCAGGCCTTCCTTTCCAGTAGCCACAGCAATGACGTTGGGGTGCAGGTACTTGTACAGGACAGTTCGATCTCCGAGGATAGTTCCCACAGACGCGGGGATTTCGCTGAGAGATTTCTTTGCAGTAGCCAGAATTTCAAAACCCTCACCAGCATCGAAAGTCCAGGTATGAGTTAGCTGTTCGCCCTTTGCGACGTAGCCCTGAATAGTATTACCAACCTGGTTGGTAACGTATACTGGCTCAGTCAATGGCTCTCCGGCAATAAGCAATAGTCGGTTCAGGGAAGTCCACGCATAGAGGTCGTCAATAGCTTCGACAAGCTCGTCGATGTACTCATTATCCAACAACTGGAGCTCCCACTTGGCGGCAATCTGTCCCTGGGAAGCATCGATTTCCACGATGTGGCCCCTGTAACCAACGGCGTAGACAATGCTGCCAACGCCTTTGAGGTGAAAGTCGTGGATACCGAGACGTGGAATCTTCCAGGAAACGGTACCCTTGTTGGCGGCATCCAATCCGAGCAAACCACCGTAAGAAGTAGGAACAGCCAGAATCTTGTTGAAACCAAACAGTCCGTCCTTGCTTTGCTCGCTGATCGGAGAATACTTGTTCTTGATCCAGTCCACAAAGTACTGAGCGTCCTTGAGGTGTCGGCTGAGTCGTCTGACAAAGGCAGAAACGATGTCGGCGTGCTCCTCAAAGACGAGCTCCTCCATTGACAGACTTGAGGAGGTCTCTGGGAGATCGACAAAGACAGCGTTAGTGCCCACAGCGCCGTGGTGTTGGGTCCAGACAGGCTCGAGAGCGTTGTCCAGCAACTGGGTCAGGCCATCCTCGAACTGGACAAAGTACTTGCCATCGGCGACTTCGAGAACGAATCGCGGAGGCGTAGAGTGTTCTCTTCGGAAAGTCCCAGCAGCCACAGAGAACCACGTGTGATGGTCGAAAGGTTCGTCTGACAGAGTGATTCTCTTTCCCAGATGGTACACCTCTTGCCAGGTCTCTTCTTCCTTCTCGCCGATAAAAGTGACGGCGGTGAACTTGTCGTCAGATTGGATGTCCACGGCCTTGAACTTGCTGTCCAGAATTGGAATCGTGAATGCTGGAGAAACACCGTTGTCGATGTAAGCAAGTTCGAACTTGTCACCTTGCTTCCAGGCTAGAACGTGGCTGTTGCCGTATGTTGGCACCAGCTCGCACTTGCTGCAAATGTTATACTTGGACGTGATCTCGCCCTTTTTTCCAATAAAGTCCACTGAGAGTCCATTGTTGCTCAAGACGGCGCCAACCTCGTGATCGAAGACGTACCCAGCAACGTGTCCATGCAATGATTCTTCAAACAGTTTCTCGCCTGAGACGCTGAACTTGAACAGACGGTCTTTAGTAGAGACGAAGAAGTTACCACTGATACCTTTGATGGAAGTAACGTAACCGTCCACGAGTGCCTCCCAGTTCACGGCTCCTAGTAGCGGGTCCCAAGCTGTAATTATGCTGACAATGCCATCGTATTGGCTAAGTGCGACAAGCCCTTCGTTCTCCAGGGCAGCCAATTGACCAGGGTTGCCGAAAGATCGCTGCCAAATGGTCTCACCATTGGTTAAGTTGAATGAAGCCAAAACACCCTCGGCGCTCAGACCAATCACGACGGACTGGCCATTGGCAATGACGTGATGTGTGTTTTGCTTGCTCAGTGTGCCAACTGGAGACAGCAGCCAGTCGACATTATAGGCCTCATCGACGAATACAGCGCTCGCGACCGCTGCTAGCCACGGCCATAGTAGCTTCATTGTGGAGCGCGCAGTGTAGCGAGGATCAAGATGGGTGGGGTGTTAACTATAGCCGGCTTGAATTTTTTTTGCGTCAAAAGACTGCAGGATTAAGTGAGGGTGAATAAGGACAGGTGGGATTGTGGAAAGATGTGAGTCGGGTATAAGAGGCGGGCCGCCGGCTGCCCGCCCACCACCACCAACGACGCCCCTAATAGCTCAGTTTCTCCATCGCGACTATTTTGTTGACAATGTTTGATCTCATACATACTCAAGAGGCGATCAGAGACAAATCGCTGCTATCGGCACATTTCAATGTGACTTGTCAGTTGAAACAATGGAAGCTTGTCGAGTCGATAGCACCGATTTGTCTCCGATTGTAGCTAGTTAACATTTGGTACAGACAGCCTGAAAGCACAACTGTGAGCATCCTTCCTGGAATGATCACATTTGAGTTCCCTGACCGTAACGTTGAGAGTCCTAGTACCACCACCATAGCCCAATTTGGCTCTAGCGCCGGAAATCACTCGTCACATTCTATCCAATCAAGGCGCCAATGCTCCAGCCATGCCCAGACATTCTCTATGGTGACCTGTATCAAACCGCAAACGCAACAAGCACGACGTCGTGGCTGTCGTGATTTTCAAGTATTATTTAAACCTCTGTCCCCCCAAAATGCCTCAACAATGAAGTACTCACACATTGCCCTCACAGCTCTCCCACTGGTCACTGCTGACCTCCAAAAACGAGTGGAAACTGGCTACACATTTTACTCCATCACCGGCTCCTCCAGAGCCACCTCTTTTGGCCTCACCGGTTCTCCCGACAGCTTTGGTCTCGACCCGGGTCCAAAGACTTCTGTGGACCCCATCGCCACTTCGGCCCCACAAGTGGCCACTGATCCCGTCCAGTCTACCTGGGCCGTCGATAGCGGGGTGTGGCAGCCTGCGATCACCTCCACCGCCGCGGCAGTCACCTCCGCCCCGACGGCTGGTCCGTCATCCACTTCTTCCACGGGAAATGGCGGCGACATCGAGTTGTCTGTCACACTTGGCCTTCCAACAATTGGCCTGCCGACCGTTGAGCTGCCAACCATCGCCCTTCCCACGATTGACCTACCAACTATCGCCCTTCCCACAATTGGTCTCCTCTCGGTCACGCTGCCGACAATTGCCCTGCCAACTGTCGTGATCCCGCCAATCACACTGCCCACCGTCGTGATTCCAACCATCACACTTCCGTCTCTCGGTCTTCCAACTCTCGCACAGGTCGCCTCGCCAGTGACCTCCAAGGTTTCCAGCAGCCCCGACCGAACTATCACCATTGTTCAGGTTGTGGATCTCACCTCAATCACAACCATCTACTCGACCGTTCCCTGCAGCGACGGCAAGCCGATTCCCACTCCTATCCCTCTTTCAGCCGTCAAGCCGTCTTCAACACCCGCTGTCGTCACATCATCACTAGTCAAGAGCGCTACGCCAACTTCCGTTCCTCCTCCAGCAGTGACTTCTTCTCCAACTCCAAAGCAGACCTCGACAATTGTCCTTGTTCAGTCAATTCCAATTCCACCTGTGACCTCAACTAAGACCACTCCGATTCCAACTGCTCCTGCGACACCAATTGTGCCTGTCCCGGTCACCGAATCCACACCACCACCACCGGTCGTCGTGCCAACAAGCTCTGCTCCCCCGCCATCCCCAACCACCAAGAAAGGCGGCCCCTCTGTCTTCCTCAACGTTCCACCAAGCTCGGCCAACTCCAGTCCAACCACCAACGTCACGTGGTCAACGCCTAGCCCGACACACATCCTCCAGGGCCGTGCCGCCGCTAACAGCGTGTCCAATCTGCTGATTGCCACCCTGGTCGCCGTGTCCTTGTTGTGGTAACCGTACCGGATCAAGGGTGGGTAATGCGGGGTCGTTACTGTTCTTCGATCTCATATTAGGCGCATACCCTATTTTCATCGCCGCTGCTATTTATTGCCTCCGGGCCCATTGTATAGTTAATCTAATGTTTGCTACTCACTCAATTCCACGAATTGACCTGTCACGATGTTGGTTCGGTAGTTTTTCAGCATCAATTGTCGTTCCCCTGACCCGATCGGCATCCCCCGGCCCGATGTGCAGCTCCGAGTATTTATCGTACGATAACCACGAAAAGCAACCGGAGCTGCAGACAACAGCCTTGTAGCAATTGAAGTGCTGACCATTGTCAGTCAGTGTTATATATTAGAATTGCCCTCGCTCACGCTTGCAATTGCCAAATCACTATAGAACGCACTGGAATAATTGCATACGTATTGGGAAGATAAGACCTCCAATCAACAACGAGAACTGCCCGGCGCAACCCAACAGAAGCACGCGCGTCTATATAAAGCTCCCGAATTTCCCACTTGTTCCCTAACTCTATTTTTTAAATAGCAGAACACATATACAATGGTCAACGTCGGTATCAACGGTTTCGGTCGAATTGGACGAATTGTCCTGCGAAATGCCCTTGCCAACAAGGAGGTTAAGGTCGTCGCTGTCAACGATCCATTCATTGCCGTCGACTACGCTGCCTACATGTTCAAGTACGACTCCACCCACGGTCGATTCAAGGGTGAGGTCTCCTTCGACGACAAGGAGAACGTCCTGACCATCGACGGCCACAAGATCAAGGTCTTCCAGGAGCGAGACCCAGCCGCCATTCCATGGGGTTCCGTTGGCGCCGACTACGTTGTCGAGTCCACCGGTGTCTTCACCACCACCGACAAGGCCTCTGCCCACTTGAAGGGTGGTGCCAAGAAGGTCGTCATCTCTGCTCCATCTGCTGACGCCCCAATGTTCGTCGTCGGTGTCAACCTCGACGCTTACAAGCCAGAGTACAAGGTTATCTCCAACGCCTCCTGTACCACCAACTGTCTGGCTCCATTGGCCAAGGTCATCAACGACAACTTCGGCCTGGTCGAGGGTCTGATGACCACCGTCCACTCCATCACCGCCACCCAGAAGACCGTTGACGGTCCTTCCGCTAAGGACTGGCGAGGTGGCCGAACTGCCTCCGGCAACATCATTCCATCTTCCACTGGTGCCGCCAAGGCCGTCGGTAAGGTCATCCCAGAGCTGAACGGTAAGCTGACCGGTATGTCTCTGCGAGTCCCAACCGTCGACGTCTCCGTTGTCGACCTCACCTGTCGACTCGAGAAGGGTGCCTCCTACGAGCAGATCAAGGCCACCATCAAGGCCGCCGCTGAGGGTCCTCTTAAGGGAGTCTTGGGCTACACTGAGGACGATGTCGTCTCCACCGATTTCATTGGTGACACTCACTCCTCCATCTTCGATGCTAACGCCGGTATCCTGCTGAACGAGAACTTTGTCAAGCTGGTCTCTTGGTACGACAACGAGTACGGTTACTCCGCCCGAGTTGTCGACCTGCTGGTCCACGTCGCCAAGGTTGATGCTTCCGCTTAGGTGTCTAACTAGGTTTATATATTGATGGAAAATAAGACTTGAGTCTACTCATTCGTAGTCAATTGATATCCTCAATTGATTTTCCGTTCAGCTGTTTGACTCAATTGAGTCGCTCGCCATTGATTACTAATTTCGCCACGACGTAATGCTGACTGCGCTCGCATGGCGTTGGGGCACCACGGAAAAATTCTCACGCATCATGCACCGGAACGCCGCAATTTCGCCGAAAGTTTCACCGAAGCCGTTATCGCATGCGCCAATGACAAGGCAATTATTTGCGCATGTAGGTACCGGGCCGAGACCCTGCTCGTAACCCCCACGTGGGACTAATCTCTGACGTTTGATTAGCGACAGTGAGTCGGTTGGCGTTTCGATTGGCGCGCGTGATTGACGTAAGCGTGATTGGTGGTAAGCTATCGATTGGCTAATCTGGTGATGCAATTGTACGTGACAGCTGATGTGTCATCGAACGGTGCAGGTGACATTGATTTATGCGTGTTTGACGCGGGAAACCCTCAGTACAGTGCCTACCAAAGTGCCCTGAATTTTGCGTACAAAGCCCAAACATCCCAAAATTTCTCCGAACTCCTCGCCACGGTGAACATATTAGAGTAGCGATTAATTGATTAGTGAGTAGATAAGTTAGTACTATGTACATGGCCGTGAGACGCGCCTTCTAGCAATGCTGGTGCAGTCAAACGACCGGGTTAGCGATACCTTTAGCTTTCCTATGCAGTGTAATGCCCTGAGCCTGGTTCACCGGTCCTGGGAGGCAGCCTGTGAGCGAGCAGGTCACAGAGACTCTTGCTTTCTCGCCCGGGAGCTGGTCCAGATCCTTACTGATAGACTGGTGATTTCGCCGTCCAACTCACTTGGCTGGGGACTACACGAAGACCTTCAATTTCCTGCTGATGCTCAGTCTGAGCGCCAGCAACAGCGCAGCAGATGCCAGCATGAGAGCGCCTGAAAAGATTCCAATCTTCTTGTAACCGTCCAAGCTGTTTGGGTCCTTGATGAACAGACCGGCAAGACTTGGGCCGGCCATGCAACCAGGGATAGACTCCAGAAACAGGATAATCAGTCGCGACTGGTTGTTTTGAATACCAAACAGCTGGACCATCGTAGACGGGAACAGAGCAATGAAGCAACCGGAGGCAGCACCCCAGACGACGGCAAACCCAATCACAATCGACCTGTTATCAGCCGGGTACCACAGTCCAAACAACAGGATTCCAACGAGGAACACAGATGGAGTGAGGACGTTAAGTCGGCCAATCTTGTCGCCCAAGAACGGCGGCAAGATCCGACCAATCACGGACAGGGCGTTCAGGATAGCCAGAGAGTAGATAGTGATGTTGTTGGTTGGACCCAGGACAGCGCTGGAGAGACCAGTGACGTAGAACAATGGTGGGAACAGGCCAAACACACCGACGGCCCACGCCAGACCCAGCAGGTTGAACCGCGCGTCCTTCATGACTGAGAAGTCTGGCATGAGTCTCGCGTTTCCACGGGGCAGTCTACCCTTGACGGTGAAAGAACTGAAGAGCAGGAACGGGATCAAGACAAAGGCAATGACTCTATTAGCCCAGGGGAAACCGACCTCGTCGACCAGTCGCTGGAAGGCAATGGGCCAAATGACACCGCCCAGAGACGAACCAGAAACCACAATTCCCAGAGCCAGCGCTCGCTTCTTCTTGAACCATTCAGCAGGCACAGACATCGATCCGAAGAAGTTGATTCCGGCGCCAAGAGACCACAGCACACCCTGCGACAGGAACGGCTGCCACAACGCATTCTGCAGCGATGTCATCATGAGGGAAAACACCATGAGGAACGAGCCCACCAAGAATCCGTTCCTGAGTCCAATTTTGTTGAAGATGCCGATGACAGGGAGCGCCGCCAGATAGATGATGGTGGGCTGCAGGGAACCGATAAGTGAGATCACACTGGGACTGGTGTCTGGGTACTGTCGCTGGTAGTACTGTTGGTAGACACCAAAGGTGTTGACCATACCGAAGGTGGTGTTGGTGATAAAGAAGGCACCGAGCACGACCAGCCAGCCCTGGCCTCCCTCAGGGAAGTCCTCCTTGTCTTTCTCTCCAATCATTTTGCCGGCCGTCTGGGCAGGCACCCCACTCTCTTCAATAGGCACAAGTTCCTTCTCCTTCTCAGCATCCACCGGGTTGGTGATGTTGGTGACAGACTCATTTGGCGACTCAGTCATCTTGAGTTATGATGTCTCTTGGGGACGGCTGAATCTTATATAGCCGCGTATAAAAAACTGCATTTATAATCAACGGATCAGGGTTTCCTGTGACACACTATGATACACGCGTTTCGGCCCGCCTATAACCAGGTTAACCACTTTTTTCGGCTGCAACGCGCACATCGCATAGCACAATAACAATGTCCGGCCCGCACCGTATCTGATCCGGGACGCAATTTGCCGAATATATATGGGGAAAAAGAGCTACATCCGGAGACACGTCACCCCAGTCGGTCTTTTTCGGACTACGAACACGGCTATCGATCTGATAAAGCAAGGCTACGGAACGCCGAGACGGGGTTTCTCACTTGGCGTTCGGCTTATTGCTGATCCGTGGCTCGGCTAGCACTCCGACCCCGCAATAGAGATATGCAAATGAGTCAAATTTTTTGTACAAGATTCATGACAAGGTTCCGAAGTACCTGGGGGCACTTACCGTTTGAAGTTAAGGTTTGAGGCTGTAAGCTTGTGCGATTTTGAATGAGACGATTGTATAATACTCTATTTTGTAGCTGTACCGTTAAATTTTTTTACCGTTTTCCAGCGCTATAATTCTCGCCACCGTTAGTATATTAATCGTGGCGATCTGCGCAGATCCATGCCGTACCTGTACCGCGGTTATGCACGAGACCAAAACGGACTTGAGGTGTCCTGCGTCGGGTTTTTGGCCGGATTTTGAACACGGGTCGTCCAGAGTAAACATGGCGCTTAGTGGGAATAAGTAGTAGCGGTGGACAGAGCGTGAACCGAGTCGGAAATGATCTTGAGGCCCTTCTCGAGTTCCTCCTCAGTGATGACGAGTGGTGGAGCCAGTCGAATGATGGTGTCGTGAGTAGGCTTGGCCAGCAGTCCATTCTCCTTCATGAGCATGCAAAGGTCCCAGGCAGTTCTTCCGTTGGCCTTGCTAGAGTCAATGACAATGGCGTTGAGCAGACCCCGGCCTCGCACCTCCGTGACAATGCCGGTCTCCAGAAGCGGCTTCAGTCCGTTTCGGAACTTCTCACCCAGGGTGGCAGCTCGCTCGACCAGGTTCTCATCCTTGACAACCTGCAGGGCTGCGATGGCGACGGCGCAGGACAGGGGGTTGCCGCCGTAAGTAGATCCGTGGGTGCCTGGCTGGAAGCACAGCATGATCTCCTTGGAGGACAGGACGGCGGAGGCGGCCGTGACACCGCCAGAGAGAGCCTTTCCGAGCAAAACAACGTCTGGCTTGACGTTAGAGTGTTCGACGCACAGCATCTTACCGGTTCGGGCGATACCAGTCTGGATCTCGTCGGCAATGAAGAGAACGTTGTGCTTGGTGCACAGCTCTCGGACCTTGACCAGGTAGTCAGCGTCTGGAACGACGATACCAGCCTCACCCTGGATGGGCTCGACCAGGAAGGCAGCGATCTGTGGTCCGGCGTTGTTGAAGGCCTCCTCGAGGTCAGCAATGTTGTTGTATCGCAGTGGCTTGTTGGTGCCTGGAATGAATGGTCCAACGTTCTCGAGGTATGGTCCGTAGTGCTCCTTAGCCTCCTCGTCAGTGGACATGGAGACGATGGCCAGGGTTCGGCCGTGGAAGTTCTCGGTGGCACTGAGAACAAGCGCCTGGCCAGCAGGAATCTTCTTCTTCATGTAACCCCACTTTCGGGCGAGCTTGATAGCGGTCTCGACGGCCTCAGCACCGGTGTTCATGGGCAGAACCATCTCGTAGCCAAAGTACTCACACACATACTTGGAAAACTGGCCGAGGATGTCGTTGTGGAAGGCTCGAGAAGACAGAGTCAGCTTGGAGGCCTGCTCAGTTAGAGCGCTGATGATCTTAGGGTGGCAGTGTCCCTGGTTGACAGCAGAGTAGGCGGAGAGAAAGTCCAGGTAATGCTTTCCCTCGGGATCCCACACGTTAGCGCCCTCACCCTTGGCAAGCACGACAGGCAGTGGGTGGTAGTTGTGCGCAGAGTACTGAGACTCGTAGTCAATAGCGGTCTGGGATGAAACTTTGGCAGTCATTTTTGTGTGTGGTGTATGTGTCTAAATTAGGAGGCACGGCCCACCTTTTATATTTTTCGAAATTTGTCTCGATGTCCCCGGAATATACCCTATAGGCAGGTCGTGGAGAAGGAGCGGCACGTGACCGCTCGTCCCTGCCTTTAGCGGTAATCGGCGCGCCGAACGCGAGCACGACGCGTCGTGTTCACGATAGCAGATTAGCGCTAGATGGCGTATACCGGGTAATTAGGTGGTATTTACGTATTGCTTTAGAGTGCGGTATCTGACAATAAGGTTAGCCGCTTTGGACGGTGTGTTGGAGCTGGATTCAAGTGATAAGCAGCCCTATAGATGTGGTGCGGCCGCGCGGGCGGCTAAATAGGCAGATCACCCCTCCGTCATGAAACCTTTGCTGCTTGCCAGGTGGACTGAAGATTTGAGTCTCGAGTGGGTGACAGATAACCTCTCTGCATATCGACAGTTTCTTTAGGGCATTTTTCAGTGGAGCATGCCTGAGGTAACCTGTGAGTGTAAGAAAGCAGGAGGAGAGGTCCTTATATAGTGGAACATGAATGCGCGGCTGAGGTGGCCAGACGATAGCGATAAATTGGTAGTCTAAACCGTACCCTAAGCTTATCTGCTTACGCGCGCTTATTTCCTATTTGGGATCGCGCGACAAGAAGGGTAAAAGAATAACACGTCCCAACGCGCTTCCCCACCACTCATTATTCCTAATCCTTCACACTACTAACCAAACAACCACGCCAGCAACTAGCGTTACTAATCTTTATTCACACCACTTGCTTTATTCGTGGTACATTCGCATGCAACACAACACCAAACGAATCCTGGTCTCCGACCGAAAACCGGTCGCCGGCTCTAGTTTTTATGCCCCTCGACCAAAGGCATACCCCACTCTGCCCGACGATGTCCAGGCCAACCTGCTAAACGTCGGTATGCGAGTGCGAAAGACCGTCAGCGACGGATACAAGCATGCCTGTAACATCCCTTCGTACGCCGGTGACACTATTGGCCCCGTTCGACTGGAGTCCCCCCAACGGGCTGGCAAATCAAAGACCCTGGACCCAGAGATGATTCGCCCAAAGCGAGGCCGTGAAGAGGACGAAGAGGACGTCCCAAAGGCAAAGACCCTGAACGAGCCAAAGGTTTTCTTTGTGCCGGCTGCGAGCAGGCCAACCCTGGGGCCAAACGACGACTTTGAAGACGCTACGTTTTTGGATAAGAGCCAGGAGTAAGGTCTAGAGCAAGGAGCGAAGCGATTAGCAACTGATGGTACTGCCATCACCGCCCGCCCTAGCATTTCATAAGCCCACCCGTCGAACTCACCCGCGCAGCACTACTGATCACCACTAAACGGTCACGCCGACTCCACCTTAAAATATACCCAAACCGACAACGTCTGTTATTTATAATGTATTTATTCATGTAGCAAAACAAAACCAAGTTATTGAACTATTTGAAGCTGTACGTGGTGACCGGCCATACGGCACAGCCGAGATTGTGTCCGACAAGGTGGCAGGCGTTGACAAAATTATAAAGTGGGCCTGGGTGGAGCAAAAAAGGAGCCCGAGGGATCGTTATGCCTCAAACCGGAGTCGAACCGATGATCTTATCATTACTAGTGATACGCCTTACCAACTTGGCCATCAAGGCTTTTGATTTTGAAATTTAAAATCCAAGGTGAATTCGACAAAGACCGGGTAATTACCCGATTAGGAAAGTCAATGGCTTTTGGTCCATGTTGGATGAGAAACGATTCCAAGAGAGAATTGATAGTTTAAAGCCGATTCTAGTCATAATTAGCCGTGTTGATTATCAGTTCTGTCCACTAATGGCACTGAGGACGCGGGCCCGATTGCGCACTGACTTTGCCCGAGACAGATCATCGAACAGCCATCGAGAAACCAACTGTAGATCATGTTTTGCCTCAACACATAATGCAGGTTTAAGTCAGCCACCTCAGGCTCGCTGCAGTACTCACCTGTCCGCACCGGCCATACCACCTAACAAGTACCACTCTAGGACCTTGTGGAGATACCGATTGACGGTATCTCCGCAAACCCGTGGAATGACCCACGTAGCTTATCGGCGCGCGATCTACGCATGGATGTAAGTCTTGCTCGATATACACGTAATATTACACATTGCAGCCTGACAAGTCGGATCTCATTGGGCTACGTGCCTGAGCGTCAGGTCCGAGTCGGCCTCGGTTGCTGCGTGCTCGGTGTCTTCGGCTTTATCACTGAGCATTAGATCAATAAGTAGACTAGCAAAGAGACTTAACAGCTCCGCCAACTTAAAGCTCCGCCAACGCAAGCTCCGCCAAACAGCCGAGAACACCCGCCAATATAATGTTTGGCAATAGACCTTATCTAGGTTTGACGCCTCGGTAGCGATGCTCCAGCCTCAGCATCGCGATGCAGCCAAGACAAATTTAGCCTTTCATGTGATTTCAAATTGTCCGTGCGCCCTTGCGATATCCACATTGATACGGATTACGCTATTTATACCATATTGGTGAATTCCAGTTATTATATAAACCGCTTGTTCCCCTCAACCGTTTTCAGCAAAATACAATAATTTTAACGGACAAACTTCGGAGGCCCGGAACATCTAACGCAATATCTGCCGGCAACACGTGCGTCAGCACGTTTTACACACCCTTGAATGTGCACACACTAACAGTACACATAACCTTTGGCAACTGCATTCTACAAGCCTCTCCGAACCTCTTCGAACTGCACTAAAACGGACACTAGCCAGATCTTGTGTTATGCATCGCACCAATCTAGTCTCCTACTTCCCTATAAATGAGACACATCGACATCGCATGTCTGACCCTGTGTGGACAGATGCATATCAGGGCTGTTTCATCCCTGCGAGTGCATAAGGTTTCGCAATTCAAGCCATGGAAAGCCAATACCTGTGGGAGCAAGTCTTCTCTAGTTATAGCAATTTGCCCTTATTAGTCTCTCCGGCAGCGCACTAAGCTACCGCCGCGCATTCCTGACGATCAGGTTGCGCAAGTATTTTTTCTGCGCAGCAACCATCCCTTATCCCGGATACGACGCCGCGACCGCGTCAGCTTCATCTCGTCCTCGTTATCTAGATTATATTATTTGGGCCATGGCCCCTAACATAATAACCCAGGCGTGTTGCGAGAAATTTTTCGCACCTGTACGGCTGCGCCATCGCAGCATGTGAAAACGCATGTGAAAACGCGCGATGACCCTGGCAATGAGCAAGCCAATTGAGTCAGTCGAACCAGCACATAGAGCGCTATTTCATGGTACAATTGCCAGTAGTACATTGAGTAACACACGCATTTCACTAGTACAGCACGGCAATGTCAGCCAATGCTAGCCTAGCCCTCGCTTTGCTCGTGCTAGCCTAGATGCGCACAAGGAGCAACTATAAAAGGAGCGACATCCCAACTTTTCCCACCTTCCTCCCACTAGAAAAAATGCCCTACACTGTTACTGTTACCGGCCTCCAGCAGGCCGTCACTCCAGAGCAGATCACTGAGTACTTCAGTTTCTGTGGAACTGTCAAGTCTGTCTCCATCGCCAAGGACTCCAACAATGAGAAGCTTAATGTCGCCACTGTGATCTTTGAGAAGCCAGCCGCCGTCAACACTGCCCTGCTCCTCACCGACTCTGAGATTGGCAACTCCAAGGTCACTATTCAGGCTGACGAAAACACCCTCGCCGCCGTCAAGAAGGACTCCGGCACTGAATCGCCTCACTCCGCCGACTCCGACGAGATTGGACAGGAGCACAAGCCACGATCGGCCATCCTGGCTGAGTACCTCGCCCACGGCTACGTTCTGGGCGACCATGTCATCGCCAAGGGACTCGAGATTGACAACAACCGGGGCATCTCTACCCGATTCACAAACTTCCTGAAGGGTCTCGATGAGAAGTACAAGGTCCGAGAAAAGGCTGAGGCCACCGACAAGTCCTACGGAATCACAGACAAGGCCACCACCCACGCTCACAACTTTGCCCGATACTTTGATCAAGCTGTCACCAACACTGAAGAGCGAACGGGCTGGAAGATTCGAGATTACTACAACCAGGCCGTCAAGAACGTCGGCGATGTTCACACTGAGGCCCGACGAATCGCTGACCTCAAGAAGGAGCAAGCCGCTAATAAGGAGAAGGCTTAATGTTCACAGCAGCCGTGGCACCACGTTCAGGGCCGGTGTAGCACGCTCGTGGACAATCCATAGTAATATATGTACAATGGCGTAACGCTGTTATCGTACCTTGTTCATGTAAGTTCTGCTTATCTGTACTCCAGCAAGCATGTGTGTTTGTTGAGTTGCGCTGGACGATCGCATAGTGCCATCGCACATGCATGCGGTCCCTGTCAGCCTCACATCATGAAATGCATGGTACAAGCACATGCGCAAGGCAACTTACGTGTATGCATTTGGCACTGAACAGGACTCTATATGTATCTCCTATGGCAATTACTCGCTTCCGCTCTCGATGGCGCTCGCAGTCATCGGCTCATCCGCAGTCAACCCTTTCCTAATAGCCAACACGCTGTCCACGATGACAGCATCCACACCGTGTCTCATCTGTAGTCTGGCGTTCGTAGGATCGTTGTTGTCGCTACCGTACGTCACACACACTAGTCCGGACTCCTTGACGACGGACACCAACCTTGGACAGAGCAGCAAGGGCTGACAGGCAGACACGATACCCAATAGATTCCATCGCTTAGCGAATCGAATTGCATCCTGAAGGGAATTGGCTCGCACGTCGGCCATCTCGCTGGTGCCAGCATCAGTCAAAAACAGGACTGGAATCGAGGGTTGCTTGAGCGACAACAGCGTGCAAATGTCGGGGTGGAAACTCGAGAAAATGATATCTCGCTCTCCAGCGTGGTCGTAGACGCACTTGAGCACTGTGTCCACCCAGGCGTTGAGTTCAATGGCCAGTCGGTCCATGTCCTCAGCTTCACTCTCGTCAAGCATAGGATACTTGCACTCAATGTTGAATCCAACTTGCGGAGGTAGCGTCTTGAACACCTCCTCCAATGTAGTGAAGGGTGATTGAATACTGTGTCCACGGAAGTTTCCTTTGATGTTCTTGTTCTTGAAGCTTCGTGTGAACTTCATTCGCTCAAACATGGCATCGTATTCCTCGCTGTCTTTCCCGTCGCTGATGAACATGGATTTGGATCGAGGTCGTTCTCGGTCTGTTGATCCATTAGTGGCTTCCTTCTGCGGCTTGACTGCCTTCTTGGAGATATCCATAAACTGTTCCAAGGTGAGCGAGTGCATGGGGACATCGAAACCGGTCTCGGTGACCAAAAAGTCGTGATAAATAACTGGAACGTAATCTTTAGTCAGCTGCACGTCGAACTCAACGTAACTGGCACCCAAGTTTGCAGCCTGAATGAAGGATTCCAACGTGTTTTCGCCGAGCTGCAGACTCTTCTTGTTGCTGTTTTTACCCAGTCCTCGATGGCCAATGACTCGAGTGGTGATGAGGGACTTCCAGTAGGTGGGCGATTTCTCAATACCGACGTTTGGATGGTCAAACGGCGTCACCACCACGAAGCTAAAGTTGATGGTGCCCAGCACCTCCAAACTGTCGCACTCAATGATGGGTAGAGTGAGTGTCTCGTGAAGACTTCGCCTGTACGGGCCAATCTTGGTGTGAATACTTGGCAAGAGAGCAACAGCCCGACCAAGGACTTTTTTGTTGTTTCCGGAGTAAGTGGGCACCAGGTCGAAGTACAGTTTGACGTGCTCAGTCTCAGTGACGTAGAAATGAATTGGCTCAGTAGCCTGGCCATCGTTCAGGGGCAGGTCGACTACTGTAGATTCAGTAGTAGAGTCTGATGCAGAAACGATTAGCGACAGGGCTGTATCCAACTGAGTAGAGTGAGCTTTGGAGTAAGGAACTCGCTCTAGCTGAACCGGCACACCGCTGTGTCTTCGATCGGTGCTTCCCAATGTGACAATGACCATGTTTCTGTCTTTCAAGTATCGGTGACCAAACGTCTTGACCGGCTGTGGTTTCTCCACGGCGGACAGGCTCGCAAACGGTATATCTCGGCCAGACTTGACAGAAGTGGCCGCAAGATTTGGCGACATCAATGGCAACGAATCTCCGCTTGTATTATTGGAAGTAGTGGTGGAGCCCAAGTTAGACAGAAGGCTATTGTATTCAGGAGTTGGCTTCAGCATAGCGGCGAGATCAAGGTGGCCTCGCAGACAAGCATGTTCCATAGCGGTCCAACCTGAACTGTCCTTTCGCGATACGTTTGCCTTTGCATCAACAAGGACTTTTGCAACATCTTTGTATCCGTCGACAGCGGCCACAAACAGCGGCGACCAGTCGTATGTGTGCTCTCCAATGTCGGTGTTGGCGCCCAGGTCGACAAGTGCTTGCACCACGTCAACATGATTCAGCTTTGAAGCAACAAACAGCGCCGTCTCCGAAGTGTCGGCCTCCGCGTAATCAATGTTTAGCCCTGCTTCCACAAGAACCCTCAGCAACTCAACAGAGCCCAGCCGAGCGGCGATTTGCAAGTAGCTGGATGCATCGTGGAGCACAGTGCTAGTGTTTTCAAGCAAAGTCTGAGTTGTCTTGGGGTGGTTTCCGGCGATAGCAAGGTAAATAGGCGTGGCGCCGTCGCTGTTTTTCCAGGACTCAGCCTCCAGGTCAGAGTTTGCCAACAACTTCCACTCCTTGAGTTTGGTTAAGATGAGTCTAGCAAATGATCGCACACCGTAGTGGGCGGCGTAGTGGAGAGCTGTCCGGTTGTGGTCATCGACGGCAATCACAGCAGGTCGCTGAGCAGGCGTGAGAGTATCGAGCAGAAGGGCTAGACTCTCAAGTGATGGCGAGTCGACCAAGCCGTCGCCGCTGACTGTATTTGGCAGCTTTCTAATCACTCGTGGCTCCTCGGCTGGTTTAATGAAGTTTCGGTTGACACCGATCTTGTCGCCTTGCTCGTCCAGTCGATGTCTACCCTCGCTGATCACCAGCCTGTGGATAAGGTTTCGTCCGTTCAGATCCCAGGGCTCCTCCAGACCGTCAATAAAGTTGAGCAATACTGGCACACACTTTGCGGCCTTGGCGCTCAAGGCCCTCGATAGTGCGAGAAGCAAAACCCGCTGGGAAACATCTTGATCGAGGAGCTGCTTGAGCCTGACGTCGTCATCGGCACTGACGGCGGCCTTGAGATCTCCAATTTGCACGTCGCTCGTGGAACTGGAGTTGGAAGACGTCCGCTTGAGCTTTTCCATGCCATCCATCACATCCGCGTTGGGCGACAGCTCGCTGAGATAGTTATTGGCCAGCGTCAGCTTGTCGGCGATGATCTGCTCATTGGCAAATGGCAGAACAAACACCTTAGATTGTAGGTATTGCGCCTGCGCCTGTGTCTCGACTTTCTTGTCAAATCTCGTCAGCGTGTCTCACACGTGTGTACTCACTTCTTCAGAATCTTTACAAATCCTCGTTTGTTGACCTCTGCGAACCACTGCAGCTGTCGAAGCTGGCTTCGAATCTCCAGCACCACGCCCATCATGTCCTCAAGTTCCTCGGGGTCCAGGTGACCCAGGTGGACTGGTGCGTACTTGTCTACCAGGTGATTCAAGCGTCTAGTATACTCGGAGTACTTCCCGTTGAAGAATCCATCCACCATCTCGACATTTCGGTCAAGCTCATAGAAGAATGCTCGTTAGCTTTGTTTCCTTGTATTTGTATTGTATACCCACGAGCCAGATCAGCCTCATTTGTTGTCTTATCGTCTCGCGCCAGGCGGTTCTTGTTGATTTCCTTGACGATTTTCTTGAGTTGTTTGTAATTAAGGTAGTGTTGACTGATTAGTTTCTTAGCTTATCTACCCCGGTTATGCAGGTTATCCGCCTGGATAGCCAGGATCAAGTGATCTACTCGGCGCTTGCTCCTGTATCTTTTGTACCCTCTCTGTATCTTGTTGCACCCATCCCCGTCGCCCTCTCGCCCCTCTATACGCACCTCCATTCCGGAACCTGGTTTCTCAGTAAACTATATTAGACACTTCCGCCAGATCCGAGTCAGCTGATCCGGACGCTTATCCTACCTTTTGGCAAACTTCATCCCGGCCAAATCCTTCTAGTTCCAATGCAAACCTCTATCAGGAACCCCAGCGGCAGATTAGACGGGAGAGGAAGTTATATACCTGTCAACACGTTGTATCAACTCAGGTCCATGTACGCGCATGAATTTGTTTTGTCGCTCCCCGACCCGGCGGCCAATGTGGGATCGTGATCTCATCCCGTGGTGACAGAGAGCGAGAGGCCACTCTTTTAAGGTTTCCACATGAGTATCTACAATAATATGACCAGTGTATAGGAGTAGAGTTCTAGTTCTAGCCAGTATTGCGTCGTAATTAAGGAAGCGGAATTCCGTGTATAAATAGTGCCTCGGTCTGGCCGGCCTTGCTTGGGCGCTTGGTTTGTGCTCGGCTGGACTAACCTCTCAACATGTGTCAGACTGGCAAGTGCCTGTGAAGTGTCCGCGATGATACTCGGCGGGCCCGGCTACTGGTTCGGGCACAGCCGATCATACTTGACCAAATCGTGAATCTCCTGGATCGAAGCGTTGATAAACTGCCTCACCTCCAAAACCAGCCAGACCTTCGCCATCGAAACAGCATCCGCCGTCAGCAGATCGCCCTCTGTCGGTCCAAGCTGTCGCAGGATGGGAATCGAGCTCTTGAACAGGTCAATACCTGGATCCAGCTGTCGTCCAATACCCTCAAGCAACAGAATCGACAACACCACCGTGATAAAGTCGCCTTCCATTCGAACGTGGTGCTGTCTCACCATGCCAAGAACTTGCCAAAGCAGATCGCCAAGTTTGACACTGCCAAGCGCAAAAGTCCGTTTCTTAATATCAAACACGAGTCTTTCCACTTTCAGGGCGAAGACTTCAGAGTCCAGCGCCGTATCTGGCGTTCGTGACCGCTCAATCATGAGCTCACCGACCCTGTAGCCGTCAAATGACGAGATTGCCTTGAAAAGGTCCAAGAAGTTGCGTCGGTTGGTGTCATTCAACTCAGTCACCAGTCCCGTGTCTATGAAGCACACTGTAGGTTTGTAGCCCTTGTCGAACAAGCTGTCTAGTTCCGCTCTCCAGGCCTCAGTGTCGTCCTTGAGTTTTAGAATCTCGTGTATTTTCTCCGCACAATTGTGCGACGAGTCCTTCACATTGTGCAGCTGCACATAGATGTTTCCGGGATGCAGATCCGAGTGGATAAAGTTATCCAGCAGTAGCATCTTCAGAAAGACATTCAGCCCAATATCAGACACGTCTTTTTCAAATTTGCCCTCGCCGTGGCTGCTCTTATTCAGCAGCATGTCCATTGGAATACCGTCTATAAACTGCTCTACCAAAACCTCTCGCGAAGAAAACTCCACGTATGGCTTCGGGAACAGCACGTCTTGTCGTCCTTTAAAGTTTTCTCTAAACCGTAGCAGGTTATTGGCCTCTATCTGCAGATCCAACTGAAGACGCATCATGTGTGCGAACGTCTCGACTTCGCCCGGCAGCGAGAGCCACTCCATCGTGGGGATGCAATTGATGGCGTTGGCAAAAAAGCGCATAATGGACAAGTCTCGCTCAACCATTCTTCGGGCCTTCGGGTGCAGCACTTTGATAACTACCCATCCCGACGGCCTTTCCTCATCTTCCTGGCCCTTAAAGCTGAACTGCAGCAGACCTTTCTTGTGTACCTCGCCGTTCCCGTTCTTCAGCAGATCCGCGGATAGCTTCGCCTTGTACACCTGAGCCATGGCACCAACGCCCAGTGGCTTCTCAATGAATTCCTCAAAAATGTCCTCAAACTTGCGGCCGCCGAAAGCCCTGCTGATGATCCGCTTGGTCTGGTGCAAGCTATGCGGGTTGTTGTTGGAGTGAAGCTTGGACATTTCAGTGCAAAAGGCCTCGGAAAAGATGTCCGTTCGAGAAGCGGCCCATTGGCCCAACATATATTAGTATTATTCTGCAACAGCCCATTCAACCATGAGCAGCCGCTCTGCCTCCGAGAGCGACACGATGGTCAAGTACTTGATCATCGTCAGCATCCAATAATGGATGTACTCTTCATCATCAATTACCTTTATGAAGGACGGACCAGCAATCTCCATAGTCCATGTCAAGTAGTGGTACCATATAATAGCGCCTTGTCTGGGACTGTCTGCTGTAGTGCGGATCCGGGGGCCAAACATTACCAGCGGGAACGTTATCAGCACCGGGGCAAAAAGTATTGTCAGCTGGAAGAATCGTAGACATGTTACTAGAGGGTCCAGGATCTCCAATTGAACAAAGTTGAGTATTCGCCCCACAACACTGTCATTGGACCACAGCCGGTCGCTCGCCGCCTCCTCCACGCTTTCCTTCAACATCCTCTCCTCAGATGTTTCGCTATCCTTCTTTATATCCTTAGGCTTATCCTGTGTAGTGGCCGAGGCCACTATCACAGAGACCAGTAGCCCGCCGACCCATTTCGGTTTCGAGCTGGGTACTAATGTCCGCGTGAAGCTTCTTTTAATGAATTCCGAGTTGAATCCCGAACTGAACCCGCTAAAATTGCGATTGAACCTCAGTCCTGTCTTTAGGCCAAACACCCTCACCCCGGCCCTAGCTCTACTCGTGTGGAGTAGTCCTCGTGCTAGGCATACGCCGTTCATCTTATCATTGAGTGGCGCGCGAGATCGGTCATCGAGCAAGCATCTGATATCGTTGCGCGCTTTCCGGCGGGAGGTGGCGGACACGCCACATAGCAACTGGATAGTAAATCATGCTGTACTCACATATTATTACCTATATTGTTATCAACAAGTTAGCTTAAATAATTTGGTGCTTTAGCCTTATAGCCTAGCATTGCCCGAGGTTCGTGGAGACAATTTCAGAGTCTCCTTTCTGATCCTGTCGCCAAGTTCTGGGTGGATCCTCGTGAAGTATGCAAACGTCCTGTCCTGAATCTCGGCCTTGGCCGCGCTCAGATGACCAGAGACGTTGTTGACGAATCGCTCCTGCTTCTTGGGGTCCTTGCCGTATACCTTCTCCCACAGGGCTCGTGGTTGGACAAAGTCAATGTCGCTGGTGTGAGACCAGTCGTGGTTCACAACCTCGCCCACCCATTTCTCGTGGCCGGCGTTAGTCTTGACGGGCTTGTACTGCACATTCGAGTAGGATGTTGGGTAGTTTGGCTCGGCGCCGTAGTTTCCATTCACAGCCATGGCTCCGTCTCGCTGGAATGGGGCGTGGACTCGCATAGGACAGTTGACTGGAATCTGTTGGAAGTTAGCGCCCAGTCGGTGTCGGTGAGTGTCGTTGTACGAGAACAGTCGGGACTGCAAAACTGGGTCGGCAGATGGCTGCATGGCTGGGATGGTGTGGGCTGGAGAGAAGGCAGCCTGCTCAACGTCGGCAAAGTAGTTCTCTGGGTTTCTGTCCAGAACCATCTTACCGAATCGTCGCAGAGGGTAGTCCTTGTGTGGCCAGATCTTAGTCAGGTCAAAGACGCTGAAGGCTTCCTTCTCGGCCTGAGCCTGGGTCATGGTCTGGACGTACACAGTCCAGGATGGGAACTCGCCGTCCTTGATAGCGTTGAACAGATCCTCCTGAGCGTGGTCTGGGTTCTCGCCGGAAAGCTTCACAGCCTCGTCGGGGTCCATGTTCTTCTCGCCCTGGTCAGAGATCAGGTGGATCTGGACGTAGACCCAGTCTCCAGCCTTGTTGATCCACTTGTACGTGTGGCCCGAGTAGCCATTCATGTGTCGGTAGCCGTACGGGGTTCCTCGATCACCAAACAGATAAGTGATCTGGTGAGCGGTCTCTGGGTTTCGGGTCAAAAAGTCCCAAAACATGTCGGCGTCCTTCAGATTGGTCTGTGGGTTTCGCTTCTGGGTGTGAATAAAAGTGGGGAACTTGGACGGGTTTCGAATGAAGAAGATTGGTGTGTTGTTGAACACCCAGTCCATGTTGCCCTCCTCAGTGTAGAACTTGATGGCAAAACCTCGTGGGTCTCGAACAGTGTCGGCCGATCCCTTCTCGCCTCCGACAGTGGAGAATCGGGTAAAGACCTTGGTCTTCTTGCCGATTTGCGAGAGGAAGTCGGCGTCAATGAGGTCCGAGACATCGTCGGTCGCCTCAAAATAGCCGAAAGCGCCGGATCCCTTGGCGTGGACAACTCGCTCAGGGATTCGTTCACGGTCAAAGTGGGCCAGGAGGTCAATTAGGTGATGGTCCTGGAGAAGAAGGGGGCCATTGTTGATTTTCTGAGCGGCATTGGGGTTGAACACGGGGCAACCGTTGGAAGTGGTGTAGACTGGGTCGTCGTTAGCCATATTGTGCGAAGCGGAATAGTTCTAGTGTCTAGTTTGTTCTAGAATGTTAAAGTTTTGTGTCTTGGATCTATCTCAGCCTTTGTTAGATCTGGGACAGGCACGGCGGGACCTTATATAGACAGCCAACCAGGGACCGGAATTGCGGGGTTGCTGACTATCGGCGAAACGTGATTAGCTAATCGACGGTCTAGACCGGCCCATAACCTGCGTTACTAAGCGCGCCGCACCGCTCGGAGATGGCCACCGCTTTGGGCAGCTTTATCCACAGCGTTAGTTGCTCTGGCCGCCGTCACCTGGCCGTTACGTAATGTCTTAACTTTATTGATCTGCAACCCATACGTGTAGTGACGAAAGAGCAATAGTGCTAGCACGATCAAGGCAAAGAGAGTGGGTATCACGTGCCCGGATCTCGGGGTGTGAATGTCGGCGCTTCGGTAAGGCTGTTACCATGATAGGACGTACCGATCGCCCCACGCATGTGTTATTCTGATAATCGGGTTACCTTGTTTGTACTACTATACGATTTCATTGTGTAAGTCACGATTTATAGCAAATTCATGAGGTGTACAGCACTGTGAGTAGATACGCTGCCCCAACAATGGTCGACCGGTGAACCGGCGAATTTGTTACGGTTGAAATCGCTCACGTAGCTGTCACTTACCTTGGTAATGGCACCAGCAGAACGGGGAAATTAACATTGACATTACTACGTCTTGGTGATCTCCAGACTATTGTTCTGGCTGGTTTGGTACCTGATAAGCCCAAATAGGAAAGTACATCCGATTGCGGCTAGCGCGACGTTGCCAGGGAACATGACGCAGACAGACTTCTAGAACACCACTTGGCCATATAAAGGTTGGCAACTTGGCGCTGAGAAATGCTCAATTGCTATGGGAGCTTGTGGAGACACCGCGCATGTCGAGAGCAAATAGCAACACCGGAGGGTCTTGGACAATGTTGAATTAGAAGAGAGAGTAATCGCTAGCGTTATGTCTAAAACGTACCACCGCGGAAACAGTTGTGGAAGAGATTTCTGAGGTTAATTAGTTAGAAAGCCGGGTAAAGGGTACCTGGTGTCACACGTCTTTGGATCTGGTTTCTGAGCCTACCATCTGTCACTGAAGCGAATTGTGTATTAATAAACAGTTATGCTCGGTTAAGTCCTCTATTACATGTGCTCCTCCTTGATCACATTGACCAGCCAGTCCAGACCCTCGTGCAGGCCGTCGCCTCGGATGGCGCTACATGCCATTATACTCCAGCTTCTGTCCTTGAGGTCGACCAGATCCAGCGATTTTGAGACTTCCGAGGCGCTGAGAGCGCCAGGCTGGTCCTGCTTGTTGGCAAACACCAGCAGCGCAGCGTCGGCCAACTCCTCTTCTTTCAGCATGGTGTGCAGTTCCTCAGCACATGTGTCTATTCGCTCCTTATCGGTGGAGTCAACCACAAATATGACAGCAGTGGTGTTGGCGTAGTAGCATCGCCAGTACGGTCGGATCGACGTCTGGCCACCCAGATCCCACACGTTGAATTTCAGGTTTTTGTAGTTTAGCGTCTCCACGTTGAATCCGATTGCTTGGTTAGTACAGTCACGGGTACCTGTCGTCGTCTGATCTCACACCCGTTCGTGTTGAATCGTGAATTAAACCCCCGCCTATACATACTTGGAACAGTAGAGACAACTTCTCCAATCTATATTAGCTTGTTCTCTCATAACCTGATGACACTCACCTGAAGTTTATAGAGAATGGTGGTCTTACCCGCACCATCCAGACCGAGGATCAAGATCCGGATCTCCTTATCGCCTCCCCACAGACGGCCAAACAATTTCCCAAATGCTTGTCCTACGTTAGTACCATTGAAAGGGCACCAACTAACCCATGATGCCTGATGTTCGCTAATGTTTAGTAATTATTGTGATCAAGCCTGGGTGGCATCAAGTGCGCGCTCCCTTTTTCTTAGCGCCGGTTAACGCCTATACAGCACCGAAACAAGTCAAATTGGTGACACTTCTTATTCAGTCTGTATTGTCTGGCTTGTATTGATGTCTGTATAGATAGGTCTAGGTGCAGTTACGTCATCGCATTCGGAGTACGCGTCCGCAATAGCTCGTAAAGAATATGTACTCCGGGATGCCCGGATCTGCTGCTAAGATGCGAGTACCTTATGTGCTTTAGTTCCGTTCTACTTTTGCTATCCGGCTGGGTCTAGAATTTCTGCTCTGGTGGAGAGCTACTCGCTGTGATGGAAAACTATTCACTGTGATGGAAAACTACTCACTGTGATGGAAAACTACTCACTGTGATAGAGAACTACTCGCTGTGGTGCAAATTACTTGCTATTAGTTGCGGTGACAGGCGACTTATCTCCGATTGATTAGCTTACCCCAGATAACCGATTAGCTGTCAGGCTTGAAGCTTAACGTTATTGGAGTTACCCGGATGTCACAGTCGTTATCGCGTACCTCTGAAGCCGGTCCCTCTCACATATGGATTGTGGGTTACGGCATACAGTACAGGTGAAAAACGAACACTATGAGTAGACAAGAAACTTAACAAGGTATTCCCTTACAGTGCCATCACCCGACAACCGCTCGGCATAGATGTCGGCTTCCTTCGGCACGGCTCGCATGCATGCGCGATGCACACAGCTGATCACTGTCGCTGGCACAATAATCCATGCTGACATGAACATTCAAGAGCTGTGGCTATTCGTTTGCCAGAACTATTCACCGCTGACAGTCGATGTGGTTGGCTTGTTCTTTTTCCAGGTCACCGTTGTTTGGGGTTTGACGGCGTTTTTTCACCTTCTCGAACTGGCCTTCCCCGCATTTTGTGCCCGGCACAAGCTCCAAAAGACGCAGAAACGACTAACATGGAGTGAGCTCGCTGAATGTACAGGCGTTGTTCTGTTCAACCAAGTTTTGACCACCGGCCTTCAGTTGCTTTTGGCCCCAATAATCGTCAAAAAACTCGACCCTCAGCTGCCGAGCTTTCAAAGTATAGTGACAAACGTGGCCTTGTCCCTAATAATCCGAGAAATCGCAGTCTATTACACTCACCGGCTGATGCACACCAAGCACTTCTATGTCAGGATCCACAAGAAACATCACAGGTTCCAGGCGCCAGTGGCCATTGCTGGACAGTACTGCCACCCACTCGAACAGATCTTTCAAAACTCTATGCCCATCGGACTACCGAGGATTCTGCTTCGGTACCACGTGGTGACGTTTTGGATATACCTGGCCATTGAGCTCGCTGAGGCCGTCATTGTCCACTCGGGCTTTGACTTTTTGGGCGGAATCGCTTTAGCCCACGACAAGCATCATGAACTATTCAACGTTAATTTCGGCTCTATTGGATTCATTGACTGGTACCATGGAACGCTTCATTTGAAGAAAGGTCCTAGGACCAGACCAGCAAAGGTCTCTGAGGCAATTGTCGTGAAGTAGATCGCCGCACGCAGGCGAAATCAGTATCCAGCTAGAAGTCTTGGAATCTCCTTCATCTGACCGGAATAGCAATAGCTTTCTGTTTTGAATCCCGTCACAACAGTGAAGGGGCAGTCTGCGTAGTCAATCAGATCGCCCTCTTCCAAAAGTTCTGCGTCCTCCAGCACGACGTATCGCAGTTTCGGAAACTGCTGCAGCAGTGTCTTCAACCCCTTTACATATCGCTTCCTTGGGGGGTTTGATTCGACCCACATCGTAGTATCCTTGGATAATTGAAAAATCTCGACGTCGTTTTCTGGGGAAACTTCAAAATGCTGGTCGATGAAAAACAGAGACTCTGGGTTCCCACACCTGCATGACTTAGTCTTGTGTAAGTTGGGGCTCGATACTATCAAGCTAAGTGACTTGGTGCCCGTATTTATTGGAAGCTTTAGGTTCTCGCGCCGGTATGGGCACTTGTGGCGGTCTGGGCACTTGTGGTTCGAGCATATCAAATCACAGAAACTCATGAGTCTTCGGAAACTTATAATCGCGTTTGTTATTCGCTCAAGAAGATCAAACCGTCGCACTATGTAAGCTGCAATATCGCGGACACAGATGTCGGTAAAGGTGTTCCCGTATTCCAACGCTTTTAATAAGATTTCATCGCTAACTCGGTTAGACCAGGATTGGTAGCTCCATGCATAACCTACATTAAGGACGATGTAGGAGAACCGTCGAGGAATCAACGTACTCAATGGTACTTTTTCCGATGATATCAAATTGGGCCCATATATTTTTTTCGTTAAACCATTAACTTGGACTTGGAACCAACATTGGCGATCATTGACGACGCCGAGTCCGACAGACAGGTCCATCTCAATCAGGCTGGCAAACATTACGCTGACTTGTCGCATATTCAGGAGCTGATCAAAACTTAAATGTTGAATGATTCGTATCCATATCTCCGGCGGTGCCCTCAAGGCTGCAGCCTTTGCCACGAATGTCGTCTCTTTCTTCAACATCTCTACGTATACGTTCACCGACTTTTCAATACGCAAGTTCAGACCCGCTGTATAGTTCAAGTCGTCCAGGTATGTATCGATATGCCGGTCCCAGCACTCACGTTTACCAAGAATTGTATGAACGAAACTGGCACAATTATGTTCATAATTAACGGCAATCAAAATACAAAAAGGGTTAGGGCTGCGTGGATGTGGCCAATATCGCGCACTCCATCAGACACGTTATAACAAGAATCGCTATTGTTTTTGTAGCGATGGCCAAGTGGGTGAATCACTACACAAATAGACTCATGCTAACAGCTATTTGAGTTAGGTTAAATGCTGGGACAGCCGTATTAATGCACAGCTGCCACCGCGTACATATCACATGCTGCATTTCGAGGTTCGATAAATATTCGCCATATAACTACTCAGATGATTCATAATCAGGTTCCAGCTCACCGTGTAGATCGCTACGCCTCTGGACAGACGCGCTCATCGTCACTCTCATGGCGATACCTTCCCGATTAGCGTGGCAGCTCAGAATTCACTCGCACGTGCAGCTGCGGGATTTTCGTCTATAAAAGCCCCTTGTCTCCTCTTTCTCTCTTACCACTCACATACTCGCACGAGGATATCAAGTCTCCTCCTCTAAGAGCACTCTTGATCTGGTCAAGACCTCTTAACCAAAAGTGAGTGGCCGGCTAATCCAGGAAAATCTCGGCTAAAACCGGGATATCACGTGACCAGGGACCATGACCGGATGGAATCTCAATGACGACAAACAACAACTCATCCGATGTAGTGTAACGGCTAGCACGGTTCGCTTTCACCGAGCAGATCGGGGTTCGATTCCCCGCATCGGAGTTCTTTTTGTTTGTCCCACATAGTGACGGTATATGTGGGCGTTGACGCAGCGAGGTGTGCTAAGACTGATTGCGCTTTAGTGGAGCACGGCGTGCTGCACCGGTTTACGCGAGATGCGCACGGCTATACGATTGGGACTCAACAAAAACATACATATTGATTCAGGGGGTTGAAATTTTTTTGATTTATTCCGACAAAGCTCCGAACCTATACTTGCGCAGCGCGTATCGGAACAATGAGAAAACGGTGCCCCTGTACCTCTTATTTATCCAGGCTAATCACCCTGTTGACGGGTAATCTGTGACTGCTGCAGCGGATATGCAGAGTCGGTCCAGACGGGTGTCTGAGTGTGAAAAGCATGTGATTTTGCAACAGAACTTTGTTACCGAGACAGGAGACATGGCTTCGGACGGTGGTGAGAAAATGGTGGGCACTTTCACCCGCGGTAAGACCAACTCACTGCAATAACTGCTGAGGTAATTCAACATCGCTATCACTGTGATTTAATTGTGAAGTCATTGCGATGTGTGATGTGATAGTTTTCGTGCGGGTGAACCCAACAAACGCCTATCGCATATCGGGTATTTGCTTTTTCCGACCGTTGCTATAAAACGGTGTCATATCTTTTCCTTAATTTTTGAGTCAGTGGATAGACCCCGAACGTTCGCTATAAAAATGACCGAACTCGAATCCGGCACCAAAGAGGCCACTCACGTTATCGACAATGCGGAGCTGAACCAGCTCTCAGAAGCTGACCGACAGCTTGCGCAAATGGGCTACGAGCAGGTTTACAAGCGAGGCTTTGGCTTCTTCAGTGCCTTCTCGTTCGCGACATCCATTTCTGGTCTGTTTGCGACCATCGCCACCACGTTCATTTACCCCATGCTGAACGGTGGCGCTGGTGCTGCGGTCTGGTGCTGGATCATTGCCGGCTTTGGCTGTATGTGTATCGCCTTCAGTGTCTCTGAATTGACTTCTGCGTACCCAACCTCCGGTGGCCTGTACTTTACCTGTAGTCACGTGGCTCCCAAGAAATATGTGCCCATCATCAGTTGGATTGTTGGATGGCTCAACCTGCTCGGCCAAATTGCCGGTTTGGCTTCCACCGCCTGGTCCGCCGCCGCTTTTGTCCTCTTTGGCGCCTCCATGGGCACGGATTTCACCTATGTCCCCACCAACGACCACATTGTCGGCGTGATGGCTGCCATCCTGATCTTCCAGGGCCTGGTCAACTCGCTCGACACCAAGCGACTGGGTCAGATCACCAACATCTACGTCATCTTCCACACCCTGGTCATCATCGCCGGCTGCATCGCCCTGCTTGTTGTCCAGAAGGACAAGCACGACGCCAAGTACGTGTTTACGCACTTTGAGACCGCCTCCGGCTGGAACCCGGTTGGCTTCAGCGCTGTCTTTGGTGCCCTCTCCGTCTCGTGGACCATGACCGACTACGACGCCGCCTCCCATATTGCTGAGGAGATGGAGCGACCAGAGTGGTACGCTGCCTGGGCCATTTCCGGCGCCATGACCTACACCTACGTCATCGGTATCCTCATCAACATCGTTCTGGTCTTTTGCATGGGCGACCCGAGCACCTTCATGAGCTCTACCCAGCCAGTCATGCAGATTTTTTACAACGTCCTCGGCAAGGGCGGTGGTCTTTTCTTCACCATCGCTGGCTTCATGATTCTGAACTTTGTCGGAATTACTGCCCTGCAGGCTTGCTCAAGAACCGTCTGGGCTTTCTCCCGAGACGAGATGCTGCCATTCTCTCGAATTTGGTACAAGATGAACAAGACCACACAAACTCCTCTCTACGCTGTCTGGTTCTCTACCATCGCTTGCATTCTCATTAACCTCATCGGCCTGGGTTCCTCCACCACCATCAACGCCATCTTCAACGTCTGCGCTATCGCCCTGGACTGGTCTTACTGCATCCCAATTGCCTGCAAGATTTTCTTCAACCGATTCCAGCCAGGTCCATGGAACATGGGCAAGTTGTCTCTGGCCGTCAACATTTACGCGGTGCTGTGGACTGCTTTCATCTCCATCATCTTCATTATGCCAACCGCCCTGCCAACCACTGCGGCTACCATGAACTACGCTATCGTCATCTTGGTGGCTATTGGCTTGTTCTCGGTCGTTTACTGGTACGCCCGGGCCAGAAAGTTCTACGTTGGACCACGCGCTAACGTTAACATTGTGGATGATGAAAAGTCGACAAAAACCGAATAAGCGCTAACCGTCACGTGCTTATATGTGAAAAGTCTTGGCACTACTGCCACTATCCGAGCTCGCCTACAAGCATATCACATTCCCAGCCTTACGCCCGCCTGATCTGCATTCCAACGGCTAACGCCAACGACAACGCTCAGGGGAAAAACCTACTAATGATTCAACTCACGACTAATTAATTTATGCACGCTTCTGTACCATAGCTTATCGAACGAAAATATATATGTCTGCCTCTCTTTGATATTATTTACATCACGTGATTTTGTTTGAAACATTTTCAAAACTTTGCCAAAACCAGCTAAAAATAGGTGACAACTATTGACCCCTGAAGTGTGTTACATGTGCAATAACAGTTAGCGTAGAGAACGATGGTTGGTGCAGCGTTGTAGTAAGAAGATCGCCTCGTTATGTTCACCTAGACGAGGATCCGCCCCACAATACTCTCGCAATTATGCAGCGCGCAAGGGTCAGCTGCGTTTGCGCACAACTGCATCTGGGGCAACATAGGGTAACTGTTTTAGCCGTCGCGTGCAGCAGGAGCTTGACACAGCCCTCGGTGGGAAAGCGCGCACATACCTCCTGCCTCCTCTATTCCTAGCGACACAACCACCTATTTATATCTTTGCGACAATTTTGAGTGTTTACTCAAGGGACATTCGTTACTTCCATTCGTTTTTTCGGTTTACAGCGCCTACCAACGGCTTAGCAAGGTTTTTTGTCTGCGGGTTCTGCACTCAGGGACTATACAGCGCTTACCAGCATAGCGGCACCAGCTTATTTCAGTTTGGCTATTTCACTTCACGGATAAGCAAACAGGCGAATAAGCGACAACTGGAAGATAGAGATACACTCTAACTACAGCTAACTGTCAGCGTTAACAATACCGGTCTAACCGACCTCCCTGCCGTCCACACAACCCTTATCCAACACTTCATCAAATTACACAACATGCTGTGGACTCTCACATACTTCTACTTGTTCCTGGCTGCACAGGCTGCTAGGGTCATTCAGAGTTCTGCCCTTATATCATGCATGGAAAACTCGCAGTTCTCAGCGACCGCCTTTGACGCAATTTTGTTCCCGGACAACGCCACGGCCCAGCTCAACGTTGCCGTTATCTCTACTATAGAAGGCTACGTCACCGCCAAGGTCACAGTCATTGCCTATGGTCTGAGTGTGGTGGAGGAGAGTGTCAACCCCTGCGACTCATCGGACTTGAAGACCCTGTGCCCCATCTCTTCTGGACACTTTGAATTCGAAACTTCCATCAAGGACATTCCCCAGAAAGTGCTCAGCCAGATTCCGGGCATTGCTTACACTATTCCGGACCTTGACGGTATCGTGCAGATTGAAGTGTTTCCGGTTAACTCCACTACCCCTGTCGCGTGCGTGCAGGCTACATTGTCAAACGGTAAGACCGTGCAAACAAAGTATGCCTCCTGGGGTATCGGAGCCGTGTGCGCCATCGGAGCCATCTCCGCAGGTCTGGCGTCCGTTTTTGGCCATACTTCCACCGCGGCTCACATTGCCTCCAACACTGTGTCGCTCTTTGTCTACTTCCAGTCTGTCGCTATCATCTGTATGATGGCCGTCAAGCGACTGCCGCCAATCGCGGCCGCTTGGGGTCAGAACTTCCAGTGGACTATGGGTCTCATGAAGGCTAACTTTATGCAGAAGATCTTCAACTGGTACGTGCAGGCTACAGGTGGTACTTCTACCAACATTCTGCCAAATTCTGACGTGCTCAACTTGGTCGTGCAGAAGCGTGACGTTACTGGTATCGTGCCAGATCCAATCACCTACGCGCCTTCCATCATTCGGAACAGTATGGCTAGAAACATATACAGGGCCATGGAAGCCAGTATGGCCGCGGTTCCACGAATCGTTGCTCGAGCCAGTAACACGACTCAGACATACACCACGAACGAGAAGGACCCTGCTCTCAACTCTAAGACCCTCATTCTGCAGGGTATCCAGCGAGTTGCGTACTTGGCACACATCGAGATCACCAACGTTTTCTTGACAGGTTTCACCTTCTTCATCGTTCTTGGGCTTATTCTCGCTCTGGGCGTGCTCATCTTCAAGGGAATCGTGGAGGGACTCGCAAAGGCCAACAGTATTCAGCCAGGACAATTTTCCGAGTTCCGACGAGGCTGGCAGACGACCATCAAGGGTCTGCTATTCCGGCTGGTTCTCATTGGTTTCCCTCAGTTCTCTGTCTTGTGTCTGTGGGAGTTGACGCAGCGTGACTCTGTGGCCATTGTCATTTTGGCTGTTTTGGGCTACCTTAGTGTGGTTGGTATTCTTGGCTTTGCTTCTTACAAGGTTATTACTATCGCTCGACAGTCGATGGAGATGCATCAAAACCCGGCATACATTCTGTACTCGGATGCTTCCGCTCTCAACAAGTGGGGCTTCCTGTACATTTCGTTCCGAGCCACCGCATATTACTTCATTGTGCCTGTCCTGATCTACACCTTCCTGAAATCTGTCTTTATTGCCTTTGGACAGGGTTCTGGAAAAGTGCAGGCCGTCATGATCTTCTTGATTGAGCTTGCGTACCTGATCGCGCTGGTCAGGATCAAGCCATACATGGACAAGACCACCAACGGTTTCAACGTGGCGATCGCATCCATCAACTTTGTGAACGCTCTGTTCTTCTTGTTCTTCTCGATGCTCTTCAACCAGCCGGCCAGTGTGTCGAGTATCATGGCTGTGGTCTTTTTCATTCTCAACGCAGTATTCTCGCTGGTGTTGTTGCTCATGATTATTGTGTCTTGTGTGTGGGCCTTGCTGGCCAAGAACCCCGACACGCGATACCAGCCAATGCGGGACGACCGAGAGTCCTTCATTCGTGACACACATATGAACGAAAAGCGAATCATGACAGAGCTGGACGCCCTGGGGGCTTCTGCGCGGGACGGTCACAGTGATGGTCAGAAGGATTGGCCCAAGGAGTTCCAGGACGAGCCATACCGATCATCCACTGATCTCAATGCATTCCCACAAGCTCGTCTATCACGAAAGCAGCCAGCTCAGCCCTACGCATACAACGACAGCTCCAGTCAAATCTCGCTAGACAGCCCAACGCGAGAGCGAATGACGCACTCGTCATCGCCGCTGCCCTATCAGCAAAACCAGTATCAGCAGAGCAGCCAGTACCTGCAGCCAAGTCAATACCAGGGCTACCAGCAACCAAGCCAATACCAGGGCTACAGTCCCATGCCCGTTCACAGCAACGGCAGCAGCCAGCACCTAGCCCGAGAGCCACCACGCTGGTAAATATATTATCTAAAACTGTAACTTATTATGACGTTGTATTTGTTTACATTCTCAGAATGTGTTTTGTAAATGTCTTGTAGTGTATTCAGATCTAAAGATGGAAATTTCGCGCTGGGATATGCACCTCACAAATTGTCCCTAATCCTTATCATCCATCATCACACACACCTGAAATTAGACTGGCTCTAACAATACAGCATTCGCATCGCACTAGCAAGCATGTCGAAACGAAGCACCGATGCTCAGTGTGAAGATTCTCCACGAAAGGTACGTTTCCCCGCGGTCATATGCCGAAGGAGTGCTAACAAAGAAACAAAAACCCCTAGACTATGCATGCGACCAGTTGCTCACGCCTCCCGAGATGAACGACATGATAGACGACGATGAGATAAGCAGTAAGCCACAATACATGCGCCCCGAGCCGCCGCCGACAACAGAGGACTCACGGCCCAACACCTTCAGCATGGGGTTCCGCCTGGACTGCGAAAAATGCATAAACAAACTTCCTGGTCACTACTCGCATTGGCATTAACCGTTCTTAATTATTTATTTATATGTACATCATGCATAGGCAAAGAAGCACTTCTCGCCGTCCTTTGGGTCTATGGTTCCTTTGTTTAGCAGATGGTCGCCTGCAAGGAGCCGGATCCGCTCGGTAGTCATGGGCGACACACAGGCGATCGGCCCCGCCTTCTCGACTGTCAGACCGTGGTCATTTCGGGCGTAATTAAGCGCGTCACGGATAGCAAACAGTGCGCTTGCTCCCAAAAACAGCGGCGGCTCACCGATTCCTTTAGATCTGTTGATAGTCTTCAAGTGCTTGAAATCTCGGTCACGCAGAGCACCAATATTGAACTCCATAGGCACGTCCCGGAAGCCTGGGATCTTGTAGGCTCCTGGTCCTCGCGTGAAGAGCGCACCGTTCTGCAGCCACAGAGACTCCTCTATCGTAAACAAGCCCTGACCCTGAATATATGCGCCCTCTATCTGGCCGTAGTCGATTGCCTTGTTTATGGGCCGTCCAATGTCCATCATAACGTCAGTTCTGAGGCCGGACCAGTCACCAGTCAGAATGTTAACTTCAACCAGCGACACGGCCACACCTTGCGTGTAGTACAGGAAGGCAGGCTTGGGGTTCGGGTCACCCCACGCGTAGCCAATGTCTGGCGTCTTGTAGAAGCCGTTGGCGCTCAGATTGACTCGGTCGAAGTATGCGTCGTGTGCCATCTTGCTCATCGGCGCATCGGGACCGTATTTCTCTCGGTACGGCTTGAGGCGCTCATTTAGCTGGTCGCAAGCGTTCTTAACAGCCATGCCGTTCAGGTCACTGGACGCCGAGGCGGCAGTGGCAGAGGCGTTTGCGACTGTGTTGGTGGAGGTCTCAGAAATGAAAACCTGCGACAGAGGAACACCGAGCTCCTCAGCGCAAATCATGGCCATCTTTGTGTGCAATCCCTGACCCATTTCGGTACCACCGTGAGTGAGCAAAATAGAGCCATCGTGGTAGATGTGCACGAGAGCACCGGCTTGGTTCAGAAACGTCACACCGAAGGCAACACCAAATTTGGTGGGCACATGCGCCAGGCCCCGCTTGATCCACCGACTCTTGGAGTTGAACTCGTCCACTTCTTTTCGCAGCTCGTCGTATTTCGTCTGTTCCTTGACCTGCTTGGCCATGACCGGCACAGTAAAGTCCTCGCCAATGTGCTGCTTGTACTGCGTGGTATGGTTAGCGGTAGGGTCGTAGTAGTTGATATCTCGCAACACATCAGGATCAATCTTGAGCTTCTCAGCGATTTCGTAGATATAAGACTCGGCGGCAAACATACCCTGTGGACCGCCGAAGCCTCGAAACGCTGTGTTGGACGCAACGTTGGTCTTGCATACTCGGCCACGGACCTTTGCGTTCGGGAAATGGTAGCAATTATCGCAGTGGAAACAAGCTCTGTCCATCACACCTTTAGACAAGTCCATTGTCCAGCCTCCATTGCTGTACAGCTCAATATCAAGCGCCGTAAACTTGTAGTCTTTGTCGAGTCCAACCTTCCACTTGCACAAGAATGGGTGACGCTGTCCAGCCTGAAGCATGTCTTCACCTCGGCTCAGAATCATTCGAATTGGTCGCTTGAACTTGGTCGCAGCAACAGCGCACGTCGTGGTATAAGGCATTGATCTGGTCTCTTTACCTCCGAAGCCTCCTCCAAGTCGCTTAACTTTACAGACGACCCGTGAAGCTGGGACTCCGGTAATTTGTGCAGCCAATATCTGATTCTCGTTCGGATTCTGCGTGCTGGCGATGATTTTCAGTTCGCCGCCTTCTTCAGGGATAACGATGCAACCCTGTGGTTCTAGATAGAAATGCTCTTGGGCGCCAATTCGTGACTCTCCCGTAAAGACATATGCTGAGTCTTTGAAAGCCTGTTCTGTGTCGCCCTTATCCATAGCGGCTGTGAACTCGAAGAAGCTCTTCTTCTCCAGGGCCTCTTCAATGGTCAAAGTGGCAGGCAAGTCTTCGTACTCAACGACAACAGCCCGGGCACCCGCGGCCGCAATTTCTCGGTCTTCAGCCACAATGAGGCCAATGCATTGGCCAACAAAGTGTACCTCGCCGTCTGCGAAGAACACCTCGTCTCCGCACGGGATACCTTTCCATACATTTGCTTTCTTGTCGTAGACATCGTTGATATCGACGAAACCCACCACGCCTTCAATCTCCATAGCCTTAGACGTGTCGACTGACTTGATTTTGGCGTGAGCCTTAGTTGACATGACTTGAACTGCGAAGCACTCCTTGTGAAATGGCGGGATATCGTCGGTGTACACAGCTTCACCGCTGACCTGCTTGAGCGCCGACAAATGCGGGTCGTTCTTTCCGACAACTCTCTCTTCAAACGGATTGACCATATCACGCGTACCGACGGGCTTTCCTCGGGTGACCTCTAGCGTGGCGTTCACATCTCCAGAATTCATCTCAAGATCGACCAGGCAGGAGTGGAAGAACTTGTAGAAGAAAGACAAGATCAGTGTCTTTCGGTAGCTCGCCATTCCTCCAGGAACACCAAACGGGAACGTTAGCTCTCTGCTGAGAGCATCAACAGCCTCTTCGAGAAGCTTCGGAGCAGTCAAATCTGTCAACTGCTTGCCTACCAACAGCCCCGCCGTCTTTTTAGCAGCCACTGTCATTGGAGCAACACCGCCGTAAACGAGTCTGGCGTGCGTAATGACACGGTGGTCATCCAGTGCTAGCCGCAGGCATGATGTGACAATGGCGATATCGTCGTCCTTTCGTTTCGACTGCTTGTATGCCCGGACAATCTCGTTTTTCGGCTGTGACTCTGGTACAAAAATCTTTGTGATGATTCCGTGCGCAGGCAACTTGGTCTGTCTGTACGCGACGAAGAAATCAGACATTGATATGTCCTCCTGGCCATGCTGAAGCGACTCAACCGTTAGCACAGCGTCCGCAGCGACGAGCACTGGGTTCAGATCTGAAATTGGACTGGCTGTGGCAATATTTCCGGCGGGCGTGGCGGCGTTTCGGATCTGTCGCCCAGCAAAGTACTTGAACTGCTCTGCCATTGCCTGATAGATCTGCGACCTGTTGGGTCCAAGCTCCTTGATGAGGTCTTCGATAACGTGCTCGAGCGTCGACAAGCTAATATTTGATCCAAACTCCAGACCTTTTCCGGGGATGTACTTCCACGTTTTCAGCTCTTCAATGTCGTTGGCATAAACAGACACGTTGTAGTTCATTGCCTTCATTTTGATTTCAATCTGGATTTCCGACGCACCGCCGACCAGTTTGCAGCTCGGATACGCATGCTTGATTTCCAATAGTTGTTGCTTCGTGACAGGTCGGAACCAGACCTTGCTCTCGTCGCCAAAATACAGAGGCTTAAGCTGATAGTTTTTGAGCGCCGCTGGGAAGAGCAGTTCCGTGTGATCAGAGTATGACTTGAGTGGGAGACCATAGGGCGTGGTGAGATTCTCTTTTTGTTTCAGTCCGTTGGTCTTTGCGTTTCCGTTGAGTTCCAGTTTGTTGATGTCGATTTCAAGATCTCCATTCGCCTCACCGTTCGCTATACCATTGGCAACTCCATTCTCTGCTGGCTTCTTCTTCTTGCAACAATCTTCTCGCGGACAGGCAAAAGTATTGGCGGCATCGATAATAGGCATATAGCCAGTGCACCGACACAAGTTTCCGTCAAAAGACTCGGCAATCTGCTCCTCGGTAGGCTGGCCATCGGTATTACGCAGTAATGCATATAAGCTCATCACGATGCCTGGCGTGCAGAACCCGCACTGCGAGCCGTGGAATAATGCAATACGTTCCTGTGCGGGGTGCGGGTTGGCAGTCGAGCCGATGCCTTCCACTGTAATGAGGTGTTTGCCTTCCACTGCGATCAGGGGGACAATGCAGGCGTTTAGCGCTGAGTATCTTGTTAGCGTCAGAATCACACCCAGATCACGACAGTTCATGATCCGATCATAAGCTTGTGAGGCAGGGAAAGCCAGTCCGCGTGAACAATGTCATGGACCGTCCAGGCGTTAACTATCCACTGGCCGTAATAACGATTCGCTGCTTCTAAAGTCGAAGTTTCACCAATAGCAATCACACCTTCCACCTCGTAACCTTATCTTAACGACCTCATCGCCTCCACGGCTACTCACTTGACCCTATCGCCCTCCCACGAAGCAACAACAATCGTACAAGCTCCACATCCTCCTTCTGAGCAGCCCAATTTTGTTCCTGTGAGTCCCGCTGTCGTCCTAATGTAATCCAGTAAAGTGCCCTTTGGATCTGGATTCGTCAGGGTCTGTTTCCTGCCGTTCAAGTAAAAGACCAGCTGGTCGCCGTACGACTCGCTGCGTAACAGGTTATCTGGCTTCATTGTAGTGTAGTCCTATCCTATACAGTAATATAACAGAGTGGTGCTGGCCTATGGCGGGACAGATAAAGCAGCATTACATACGGGGTGCGTTATCTAGGTGGGTGCCGTCGGGATAGCCGTGCGCGTCTCCAGATGGCGCAGCCGTGGCACCAAAAACTCGGACAACACCGAAGTTTGGCGGAGTAGACCGGCTACCTCTTCTTGAGGTGATCTGTGTTGATGTCGTTGGGCAGAGGGACGTTATTTTTTCCCGCCAGGTCGTGAAGCTGTTTGTTTTCGTCAATGAGGCGGCGGAGGAACTCAACGGCTGATTAGTATGAGACAGTGACTTCCCTCTTATACTCACTCTTGGTCAAGACAATTGCCTCGGACCGGCCCTGGCTCTGGTCGAGCTCGGGAACGATTTCTGTGATCTTGTCAAAGCCCTGGCGGATGGCTTTCCGCCGTTTCTGTTCGGACGCAATGTGGTTTGCCTTGTTAGTATTGAGCGGTCACGAGCCAAGCAGTTGAACCTAGTGAACTGCCTGCTTAAAAACCCGTCTCTTCGGGTTCCCTGCCCCTCTGTGCCCCTCACCATTCGTCACCTCAGTCCGCCTGTATGTACCCCTGAGTCTCGCATGAGTAAAAATAGTCGCAGTCAAGTTTTACCCATCGACGCCATCGTCAGCGTGCTCGCCATCCCCATCGTGCTATCATGCTTGTCAGCAATCACCAGCTGACGTCTGCCGCTGGACCCTCTTAGGCACGGACCCGGCAGCGCTCCCAACTAGGCTCTAGCGCTGGCGACGTTTCATTTCCTTTCTCGCTGCGTCTGATTGCCAGATCGAGGCCATCGCAGTTCAATAGCGAAACGCAGATCGAGGTCTTCTGGATCAAGTCGCCATCACGAGATCGTATAGCTGGGATGCGACGAAGAATAGCTGGGATGTGTCATGGCATGACGATAACGGCGACGGATCGCTGAACGACTGACTGGACCGAAATGAACTGAAGGACTGAAATACCAGCACCGGAAAACTGAGATAAATGCCTGCGTGGGACCTACTCACCTTCTTCTCCTCCGCTGTCAACAGCTCGCCTGTTGGCTTCTGCTTGCTCCCGGACATGTGAAAACTCGGACTGTTCAAATGGTTCAACTGCTGTAAAGTAACTGGCTGTGGAGCACTGTTCATTCTACCCCACAGAAGCTAGGTTCAGTCCACCAGACAAAGCTAAAGTTAAACCTGTGGGGAGTTTTTTACAAAAAACAATTATAACCTCGGCAGCACGTGATTGTGCCAACGAACGAACGTGAGCGCACGACTTGACAATTCTTTGCCGGGTTTTCTCACCAACGACGAATCCTCACTTTGTCCTCGTAGTTAAACTCATGACTGGTTTAATATATAAGCCGCCTGCCCGGGCCGCCCACGCTACCCGGTTCCGCCCTGTCTCAACATTACAGTCAACGTTCATCGAGTTTAAGTGAGACCTCAGGCTGCTACGTGGGGTGATAACAACAGTTTGAGATGATGATAGAGTCAAAGCTTAGCGCAGATGAGTACAAATATAGTAGCCTAAAGCGCGCCGGTCCGGAGTCCCGATTTGCTCCTTACAAAGCCTTACAAAGTCTTACAAAGCCTTACAAATTTTACTAAGCTCCTGACTAAGCCCCTTGACAAGCACAACTGCTTAAACGTTATCCAAGTATAAAGACCACCTTAACTCCACTTTTTCGTCTCATCATCTATCCAAGCTAATTGAAATGAAGGTTATTGTTGTTGGCGGAAATTACGCAGGCGTTACCGCTGCCAAGTACATCAGCCAGAACGTTCCTCGACAGGCTAAGGACAGCCTCGAGCTGACCGTGGTCTCGTCGTCCGCGTACGCCTACTTCAACGTTGCTGTCCCGCGTCTGCTGGTCGAGCCTGAGCGCCTTGACAAGGTTGTGTTTGATCTGAACGAGACCTGCTCCAAGATTGGAGCAAAGTTTGTTCACGGCACCGTCACGGGATCAGACTTTGACAAAAATGAAATTCACGTCAATGGCGAGACCCTGACCTACGACTATCTCATTGTTGCTAGTGGCTCGTCTACGGCTAATGAGGCCTGGAAACTACAGCCAGGCAAGGACACCAAGACTGCGCTGTTGTCTCTGTCCAAGCAAATCAAAGAGGCCAACAAGGTGGTGGTGCTGGGAGGCGGCCCCACAGGCGTGGAGTCGTCTGCAGAGATCGCTTATCAATACAAGGATAAGAAGGTTATTCTGTATACCGGCAGCACCTCGCCTCTGGCGGTTCTTGGCGACAGGCGTGGCGGCATTGCTAGGACAAAGCTTGAGAAGGCTGGAGTTAAGGTGGTTGATAACGCAAGATACACTGCCGTCAACAAGGTGAATGGTCAGTACGAAATCACCTTTGACAATGGTTCGACCGAGACCTGCGATCTTTACATTGACGCCATTGGTGTTAAGCCCAACACTGCTTACATTGAGAAGAAGTACCTCGACAAGGCTGGGTACCTGCTTACTGACGCTCACTTCCGGGTCAAGGGCCACGAAAACGTTATTGGCCTGGGAGACGTGCTGTCTATTGGCTCCAACACCATTGTCGACATGAAATTCTACCAGTTTGGCGTTTTCTACGCGACGATCCAGCACGACTTGTTCAAGAGCTGCAAGGGCCTAAAGTCCTACGAGGGCACCACCAAGAAGACTGCATTCGTGCCAATTACCCGAAACGGCGGTGTGTCCGTGCTGTTTGACTGGCCGCTTCCGGACATCGTCACCAGGGTCGCAAAGGCCGGAGATTTCATGATCTCCAAGGCGGGAGAGAGTCTTACCGCCTAGACCTTAAACTCACAGCTGTAGGGTTTACCTGATCAGCAACACCTCTCCACTTTAACCAAAAACAAATCCCCCCAAAAAAAATCAACACCACTAACGCCAACCCCTACTCTAACTTATTTATTTATAGTAATTATAATACATGTATATTTACAACTGGGAGGGCACATAGTGATTGCCTTCACTCCGCGCGTGGAACACAGCTTATAGCAGGCACCAGCTCGCTACGGTCGTCGTCCGGACTTAAAACCCCGGACTTAACATGACGTCAGTAAACTCTATAAAGCAGCCGTGCAACGTTTTCAAGACCTACATCGCAAGGCGGGGCGGGGTGCGGGGCTCCGCATTCCATGTTCAAGCACCAGACCCGGGCTACTCGGGTTGAAGCAATAGCGTGACATTGCTCGGTGGATCTATCACTTTCCTAGTGCATCCGTTCGGAAAACGGAAAGCGCGCGGAATATTGGAGCTTCCTTAACAGGGTTTCTGGCAATACTCTATTCTCTGAGAAAAACTACTGGATTCCTGCGACTCAGAGTACGTCAAGCTCCCCCGCTCACCACATCGCTTGCGACCGATTACCAGATTGGGAAATCAGATAAGATCTTTACAGCCAATCAGAGGCTGCATCGAATCGGCTCCGAGTGCCTGCCTAATTGATGCAAGCGCAGATGAGCACTGCGGTACTCAACGGTCTTGGCTGACTCCTGACTTCGTCTCCCCACAGCATGTCTGACGGAAAGAAAGTAGTGATTCTAGGAGGCAGCTTTGCCGGTATCTATGCGGCAAAGTTCATCTTCAAGGAGGCGGCGAAGAACCCCAAACTCAAAAGCAGTCTGTCTGTGACGGTGATATCGGCGTGTTCCTTCGCGTACTACAACTTTGCCGCCGCCAGGGTGCTTACTGAGCCAGACAAGTTCGAGCAATGCGTGTTCCCCATGACTGAGGTTCTTGAAGCGCAGGCTGGCGACATGGCCCATGACTTTATCCACGGGGCGGTCAAATCTGTTGACTTTGACAAGCAGGTGGTTTCTGTCAACGGCGAATCTGTCCACTACGACTACCTCATTATCGCCACCGGCACCCGTGCGAAACTGGAGGCCATCAAGCTCAGCAACCACCAAATGGACAAATCGTCCGTCACACATCTCCACGACGACATGATTAAGGCCAACCACATCGTCGTCCTGGGCGGTGGCGCTTCAGGTGTTGAGATTGCAGGTGATGTTGCTGATGAGTACCCCGACAAGGAGGTTCACCTCTATTCCGGCAATAGGCCACCGTTGTCCAACATGGGTGAGCGCTACAGCAAGACCACTATCCAGAAACTCAATAATGTGGGCGTGAGGACTACTAGCGGCTGTAGATCTTCTAGAATTGAGAAAGTTGACGAAGGTTTCAGGATTGAGTTCACCGATGGAACTAGCATCGTCACCGACATGTACATTGACTGCACGGGCACCACGCCAAACACGGAGTTCATACCCGCGAGGTTCCTCGATGAGCACAAGTATCTCAAGACCGATAAATACCTCAAGATCGAAGGCTACAGTAACGTGATTGCCGCGGGCGATGTGATTTCAATCGGCTACGACGATATGGTCGACTTCAAAATGTCACAAAGAGTGCCACTGGAGACAGCTCTTAAGAGAGACTTGCTTGGACAGAGGGCCGCTGTTACGCCGTACGCTCGATCAAAGTGGACGGTGGCCATCATCCCAATTGGCTCCAAAGGTGGACTCGGTGTAGTCTTTGGCATTATTCTTCCCGACTTTCTCGTAAAGTGGCTCATGGCGAAGGATTACGGTATTCCCCGTGCTCGGCAGTTCTATCTGGAGCAGTAGCTTATCTGCAGGTTGTTTATTTAAAGCACGGTATATTGAATTTAATGAGACGCGCATGAGCCGCACTAGGAACAGTACCTACTGATTTTGGGCTAGCCTAAGAGTTACTAGACGAGCTCTTCCCTGTTCCCGAACCCAAGCCGTTTTCTACTGAGGATATTGGTGACAACTTGAAGATGGAATGGGCTCTCCGGCCCGTGTACTGGTATATGTGTCGCACGTGCCGGGTGAAGAAACAAGTTGAATGAACTGATTCTGAAGATCCAGCTGAAACACCTGGACCTCGAACACGGCACTTCACAGAAGTTTCACCAAAACATTAATATTCAGGAGTAAGCGCCGGAAATTTGCGCTTGAGTGTGCATGACTGTATAACGAACCAATTTCGGTGCTCGAACTTTGTCCTAGCGTGGTCAATGGGTATGTAGGAGGTAAAACAATATTACCATCAGAGTCAACGTGGAGGGGCATGTATGCAAGACAAAAAAAGAATGCTTGATTCAAGTCAATACATTGACATGGACAGGAATTGAACCTGCAACCCTTCGATAACACGAAACTGGAGTCGAAAGCTCTACCATTGAGCCACCACATCTTTGACGAAGTCATAATGTTTTTGGACCTACTTGAGCAGCAATTTTGCAAGTGATACCCGGCCGAAAACGGCCTCAATCGCTCCGAAAACGTGATAAACAGGGATATTGCACGACTATTAGACGATTAAAAACATAAAATAGCACAGTGTCAGGCAGAATTGTCGATTTTTAGCCAGAAAACGTGTCGGTTAGAGTACGTGCGCGCAGTGACGCAAAATCCGACAAGCCAGGAAAATTGGACTTTTAGCTTTGAAATATTGCAGTGAAAGGCAAACGCGAGCTTCTGGACCCTAAAAAAACTATCCGCTAAACATCAAGCCCGTTTTCATGCGAGCTGATGGCTAAAACAGCCGAAATCGAATCAAGTCACGTGACTTCTGAAATTGCGAAAAGAGGCATCAAAATGCTCTGAATTTCCAAATTTTCAGTCGACTAGGACGGTTAGTGTAGTGGTTATCATCTTTGCCTTCCAAGCAAAGGACAGGGGTTCGATTCTCCTACCGTTCATCTTTTTGGATCTGTTACGCCAAAACACCCCAGCGATCTGCAACAGACTAAAAGTATTACCCTTGCATGCTTGCTGTACAGGGTGTGTTTACAACAGCAATCAGTTTTTCTCCGTGCCAAACAAGTGTTGTTCTACCTATACGAGCAACTCAGTGCACTGCCTAGGTACACACTAGCGCATCGCGAACATCACCAAAAATAAACAGCCTCGTGGACGCACCCACACACACAAGATGAAGGGTCTTCCTCCAGTGACGAAATTTTGCGTGTCGCTATTTCTAGGCCTGACAATTCTCACCACCATCCTGAGATATATGGCCTATAGCTATGAAGTCACCAAGCCAAGAATACAGCCTGATACAGATAAGCGACCATTACCGGAGCCAGATCTACCGAGCTATAATGACATCCTAGTACCATACATGATGTTAGTGCCCAACAGGTCGATAATATACCCCTGGGTTATTGTGACTACGAACTACATTGAGCAGAATGTTGGTGGGTTTGCCATCAGTCTGGTCACGCTGGCATATGGCGGGCGGTACCTGGAGCGAGTTTGGGGCAGCGGCGAGTTTGCCAAGTTCATGACAATCATGAGCACTATTCCTGTGCTTATTACATGGTTCCTGACTGTGTTCTTGTACATGGCTGGTGGCAACGAGACGGTAGTGCTCCAGTCGGTTATGGGTGGCCACGCAATCCAGGCGTCCTTTTTGGTTGCGTTCAAGCAATTGGTGCCTGAGCACGCCGTCGTGCTGTTCAAGGGAATCTTCAAAACACAGGTCAAGTACCTTGTCATGCCAGCGCTGGTGCTGGTCACGCTGATAGGCCTGTTTTCACGGTATCCATCTTACTTCATCCTGTCATGGGCAGGATTCTTCACAAGCTGGGTGTACTTGCGATTCTACAGCGTTGGATACAGCGATCCCATTCTTCCATCAGGCGGTACTGCCACCAAGAGCCGTGGAGACGCCAGTGATACCTTTGCCATGTCGGAGTTTTTCTACCCCGACGCCGTGAAGCAGGTGGTGGCGAAGGTGGGGGACGCCATCTTCTCAGCGCTTGTGGCTGTCAGCATTTGCACGCCCTTCAACTCAGATCAGATTGAGGCGTCCAACTTCAGGGCCACCATGGCACACCGACCACAGCAGAGCCCGACTAGCAGTAGGTTCGAGGAGGCAGAGGCTGACAGGAGACGGGCACTGGCGCTGAAGGCTCTGGAGGAGAAGCTGGACGGGAAGAGTTGAGTGAGTTACTGGGCGGAGCGAAGGAATACTCCTCTGAGGGATCAAAACTATATGTAGGAGCTAACAACTGTACAAGGTTTCTGAGTTCAGAAACGCAAACAAGGAAAAATGTTGCACGTTGGATGTGGTCGTAGTCTGATATTACTCTCGCGGCCAGCATAGTCTCGCTGCGCTCGACATGCTGGCAGCTCGAAGGTCGTTATATAGTACAGAGGTTAGAATCGAAGTCACCAAACCAATATTAAAACAAGAAAGAAGCGAAGAGGTCGTTAGTCGTAGGCTAGGCCTTGGTCGTGGGCACATACTTGTCGTAAGCGGCGACGCATGAGACTGGGTCATTCTCACAGTTTATCCCCAGGGAGACCACAAAGTCGCCTGGCTTGTACTGAACGTCGTCAAACTCAGAGGCAGACGACATTGAAGCCAAAAACTTGGATGGGATGACGGCCATCTTTGCCAGAAACGTGTGGTGCCACTGCATGATGTGATTTAGTGCAGAGGATGGGCCCTTGTCGAATTTTGCGTACGACCGCAACACTGGGTCGTTCCACAGCTCCAGTAGTGGAATCACGGCTGGTTCGTTCTTGAAGATGAACGACATGGCGTTGAGGCCAATGTCGTCCTGGCCAATGATGAAGTTGACGTTCTTTGCCGGCGTGTGCTTGAAGGTCTTGATGATTTGAGAGTTTCGCACAATTGGCACGTCCCGAACCATGAGACCAGTCAGAGTGTTGTCTGGCAGAATCTCGGCAATGTTGACATTATCGTCGAGAATCACAGCACTCTGATCCAGAACCCAAAAGTGCTCAGCATTAGGGAAAGCGTCCATAGCGGCTCGCGCGACGGCCAGCGAGTTCCATGTGTTGGGGATCTGAACAAGCTCATTTTTGCTAAGCATGCCCCGAGGCAGCTCCCTAGTCTTGAAGTCCTGGCCGAAGCGGGCATACAACCCAAACCCATGCTTTTCAGCGTATGCACGACGGTTAGCGATAACCTTCTTAAGGTGGGCAGTATCAAACTTGTCGTAGTCTAGTGATAGCACCATAACAAACTTGGGACTGTGTGGGACAACGACTCCCGAGATTGGAGCTGGCGGTTCAACCAGCTGGGTCTCCAGGATCCACTGCTTCTTAATATCCGGTATTAGTGACAAGTCAGGGACCAGAATGTGATTTGAAATTTCTTGTGTCGGCCTCTTTAGGTGAGTATCTGGATGGCTGCCTCCAGAAAAGACCACAAAGAACACAATCACAGCTACCGTAAACCCAAGCAAAACATTTTGTAAATTGTGCTTAGCGGGCTTTCCTCCCTGGTGGCTGTGCGTAGGTAGTAGTGATTTGCTTATGCTGGACTTTGGATAATGACCTCCCCGCAGGATCATGTTAGTTAAGCGAGTGACTGATAAATAGCGAACTGCGAGTTAGTGACAAAGTAGTTGGGGCTCAGGAGGACAAAGTCGCCAGTTTGGGTTTTTTCTGGAATTGCTTTTTGGGGGGTACTCTCACCACTAAGCACGTGACTGCCAAGCATAATAACCTAGATTATAGCCCCTTTACGAGCATGTAATTGGCTGCTGGGATATCGCGAAGGGATCAGTGTTTGGTATGAGGACGCTTCTGATACCTGGGTATTGTACTAAGGCACGTTTAGCAGGTGTGATATTGAGGGGTGAAGGGCTTAACGCAGTCTGAAGTAGGCCGGCCCACCAATCGGGTACCTAAAACGTAAGCCGACCAGTCACCTTCTATTGTGCTCAGTGTATGTGGAGACGTGCGTGGCTGTCACATAGGTACGGTATGTATGTGGCTGGGCCTGACGGGTCTCCAAGGCAACCTTGATTAGGGGATCGATTTGATCCAGGGGTACTCCATATTTCGGCCTTTGAAACGTTATCCCTGGCTTCTATTAATGATGGGCAGCTTTCGATTCTGGGCGGAATTTTGATCGCCCTAGACAAAGCGCTGATGATCAGTTGGCTTACTCAGACTGTAGTGATGTTCGGTATAAGCTCTGTCTGAGGAGCGTTGTCTGTGGCGGTTAACTTGTTTGCTGACAACTTTGGTAGTAACAGTGTTGTTGATTGACTAGTATATGCTGGTTTGCCCTTGTTCTTTGTTGGTGACTGTTCGGACTCCACACTTGTGCTAGCTGGCTTGAGGTGCCAGTGTATCGACAGCATAGGGATCCTGAACAGTGTAACAGCTAGAGACTCAATGTCATAGAAGGAAGTGAGAAGATGCGGACATAAACCAGGGAAGCCTAGCGCCTTGCTAAGCGCCGATTGCTGGTACTAATGGCGAACTGAGCGCCGAGGTATGCATGCGTTTTGTGGTGGTTCCACTGCGATGAATTTATAGGGCGCTCCCCTTTTATATGTAAGTGAGAATGGAAGGCTTTATAGTTTAAAATAGACCGGGTTTCAGGCCGCCTGCACCGCCTGCACCGCTATCGATGGGACTGCGGCTCGTCATCGCGCGACACCAGTTCCGCTTGCAACGTGAACGTGAAGCGCTGATGTAACAGGTGGTCTGCCCGCTAAAGTGATGCCGCGAGATCTAAGCGAGCACTCCAAAAAACTCGTCAACCACGAATTCAAAGATGAGTCTGGCAAGGAATACAGCTCGTCCTCGTTTGGAGGTTTCAGCGACTACTTTGCCAACAAGGCAATCAAGTTGCAGAACCAAGCCAAAGAGCGACTTGAGCATGAACAGGCCACAGTTCCTCAAATCTTCAAGGGCTGCGCGATACACATTGATGGCTACACCAAGCCGTCGGCCGCGGAACTACGACGTCTTATCACACTACATGGAGGCACAATCATCTCGTTTCTGTCTGGAAAAACAGCTGCCACGCACATCATTGCGTCCAACTTGACGGCCAGAAAGAAGATCGACTTGAAGAACTATAAGGTTGTTCAGCCTGAGTGGATCGTAGCAAGCATCACAGAAGGTAAGCGGCTTCCGTGGCATGATTTCAAAACGATACCCAATGCTGACAACCAAGCGACGCTGAAGGAGGAGGTAATGTCCTGTCTAGATCCCAGGTTCATTGAGCATTTCTACAAGAATTCACGATTACATCATCTCAGTACGTGGAAAGGTGAATTGAAGCGCAGATTCCAAAGAATGGCAGACGGCAACAACTCGCAGTGCAGTCAAAATCGCCCAAAGCATCGTGTTATCATGCACATTGACTTTGACTCGTTTTTCGTTGCCGTGTCGCTTTTAAAGAGACCGGAACTGAAAGACAAGCCAACTTGTGTGAGCAACTCTGCGGCGGGCAACGGCGATGTGGCCAGCTGCAACTACGCTGCCAGAACCTTTGGGGTGCGCAATGGAATGTGGGTTGTGGAGGCCAAGAAGCTGTGCCCTGAAATGAATGTGATTCCATATGACTTTGAGGGTTACGAGAGGGCATCAATTGGACTATACGAGATATTGGTGAGCCTCAAGCCAGACATTATATTTCCGGTCTCTGTGGATGAGGCATTGGTGGACGTTTCATCACTGGTTTCAGAACCTCTGTACGAGTCAGTGATAAGTTTAGGCGAAGAGATTCGTGAGCGTGTCCGCGCCAGGTGTCAGGTTGACGCCAGTGTGGGATTCGGTGCTAATGTGCTTCTCGCAAAGTTAGCTCTTCGAAAAGCAAAGCCAAACGGCGCATACTACATGTGCGACCATAGCAACAAGACTGTTTACTCTGATCTGGACAGTCTCGGTGTCAGAGACCTGCCTGGAATTGGACATAGCACAGCTGAAAAGCTTGCTGAGAGCAAGTTCCAAGTAGAGACTGTTCGGCAGCTACGGGATGTTACTCAACAAGACCTTGAAGCTCTCTTGGGCAAGCTGGGAACAAAACTGTATGAGTATGCGCGAGGAGTTGACAACACGGACATTTCAGTCGGATATGAGCCAAAGTCCATCGGCGTGGAAATATGCTGGGGCGTGCGAGTAAAGACGGAGGAGGAGATGAACATGTTTGGCACAAGTATGTGCCTCGAGCTAAGCAAGCGTATGAAGGAAGCTGACCTCAAGGGCACGCAGCTGGTGGTCAAAGTGTACCAGCGTCATCCCGACGCACCGATTGACCCGCCAAAATTCATGGGGTGTGGCCATTGCATCGTCATGAGCAAGTCTTCTACGGTTTTTCGCACTACAAGCGAAGCAGATTTTATATCCAAAATGTGCCGGGACTTGTTGCCTACGTTCAAGTGTCCGCCATTGGACTTTCGTGGACTCGGTTTGCAGATGATCAAGCTTTCACAGACGGAGGATACTAAACAGCGGACACTTAACTTCAAGAGAGCGCTGGATGAACCTGGCCCCGCTTTGAAGCGTGCGCATTCGGAGTCGCCCAGAAAAAGCCAGCCTATGGTCACCAATGTGCGGCCGAATACGCCATCTCCGAGGAAGGCTGCTCGAACGCTAACTCAGCAATTTCGAGCTGCAAAAGAGACGAAGCCTGCCGTCAGAGACGAAGACTTTTTCAGTGTACCCTCGAAGGCGGCCAAAATGCCTAGCGAGGTCGATGTCAGCGTGTTTGCAGAGCTTCCTACTCAAATCAGACAGGAGCTCATGGAGACATTCAAGCAGTCACTACGCCAGCCGAGATTTCGAGAAATTGTAAAGATACCGCCACCAGAAATGAAGGGTTATGAGCCTGTGAAGTTGGAACTTGGTGGCGTGCAGATTAGCACGATGGAGGAGACGCAGTCGTTTCTGGCGCAATGGATACGAAGTGGCGGTCTCCCCCATTATGAGGACGTTGAGTTGGTTGAGAAGTATCTGAAGAGGGTTGCACGAGAGGATAAAGACTGGGGGAAGGCGGTGACATTGATCAGATGGATTGCGAGAATTGCGAGTGGCCTGAACGATCCTTTGAGATGCGAATGGACTGCTCTGGCTGACAGTTATGGAGATATTGTCAAGAGCGAGTTGAAGAGGCGGGGCTACGTGGTCGATATATAGATTATCCTAGTGAGAAATATCTGTAGAATAAGTTATTGTATGTGCTACATGAAGCCTTACCGTCACGCTTTGTGATCGGGCGGGCACTCGGGTTGACGTTAGGGACTTATTTGTACTCGATGATTCGCAGAGTGTTAGTGTGACCCAGACCACCAGTCCATCCCTGGATAACGATGACGGTGTCACCCTTCTGCAGAATTCCGAGGGAACCAGCCTGGTCCATACCCCACTGGAGTCGGGTGTCGACATCGTGCTGCCACTCACCGGCGTCAGCTGGTCGGGCAGCAGAATACAGGAATGGGTAGACACCTCGGTACAAGTGAGAATACCTGGCGGCGGCTGGGTTTCGTGTGATCATGAGAATTGGGCAGTTTGGTCGGTACTTGGAGACCAGTCGGGCGGTAGTACCGGAGGTGGACAAGACAATGATAGCCTTGGCCTGCTGCTCGAAAGAGGCAGAGACAGCGGAGATAGCGACAGTCTCGCTGGTCTCGGTTGGCTTTGGAGCCAGGGATCGCAGCTCGTTAAAGAGTGGCTGGTAGGCGATGGCCTTCTCAGCGACCAGACAAGTCTCGTGCATCATAGAGACGGCCTCAATTGGGTAGGAACCCTTAGCGGTCTCACCGGAAAGCATGACACAGTCGGCACCGTCCAGCACAGCGTTACCGACATCGGAAACCTCAGCTCGGGTTGGTCGTGGGTTGTAGGTCATAGACTCCAACATCTGGGTAGCACAGATAACTGGCTTACCGGCCAGGTTACACTTGGCGATCAGTTGCTTCTGGACGATGAAGACCTTGGAAGCTGGGATCTCGATACCCAGGTCACCTCGAGCGACCATGACACCATCAGTCTCCTTGAGAATGTCGTCAAAGTTGTTGACACCCTGCTGGTTCTCAATCTTGGCGATAATCTGGATCTCTTTGCCCTCCTCGCCGAGGACCTGTCGGATAGCCTTGATGTCATCACCCGATCGGATAAACGAAGCAAAGATCATGTCGACCTTGTTCTTGACACCAAACTGCAGGTCGGCCTTGTCCTTCTCGGAAAGAGCTGGGAGGTCAACGTCAGTGCCTGGAAGGTTGACACCCTTGTGAGAAGAGATCTTACCGTTGTTAACGGCCTGGACCTTGATGGTGTTTTCATCGACAACTTCCAGGACCTTAAAGCTCAGCACACCGTCGTCAACGTAAATGATTCGGCCTGGCTTGATGACCTTGGTGATGTTCTTGTAGTCAATGTACATGATGTTGGCGTCACACTTCTTAGCGTAGGCCACGTCAGTGGTAAATGTCATCTCGTGGCCAGCAGAAACTGGGTGGTCCTCACCGTCAACAGTGGTACCAGTTCGGATCTCTGGTCCCTTGGTGTCTAGGGCAATGGCCAGAGGTCGGCCTGGGTACTCCTTGGCAGACTGTCGGGCGTTCTCAACGACAGACTGGTGGTAGCTGTATTCACCGTGGGAAAAGTTCATTCGCACAATGTTGAGACCGGCCTTTCGCAGGTTGGTCATGACCTCGACGGAGTTGGACTTTGGACCTGGGTTAGTAAGACTAGTAGCGAGCAGCTGACCATCTCCCAAATATCTCTGTTCCGGTCAATCATGTTATCGGTATTTGGCATCTTGAGCCGCACGCCTTCCTGTTTCGGAAGCAAAACTTCAAGTCCGATTACTGAAAAATCGCGAAAAATTGCCTTTCAGGTGTGCGGATTGCCTGGATCGTAGTGTTGTATGCCTTCGCTCCTATACGCCCTGATTTCCACAATCCTCTTGGGCCCTAGTAACACTCTTCAAAACTCTCGAGGTGTCAATTACTCACCGATAGTTCCAATGATAGAACTCCTTCGGAGAGCCTGGTGGCCCTCCTGAACAGACTCGGAGTCAATGGTAGTCAACCACTGCAAGTTCGAAGTTGGATAGTCAGACGAGTAAATCATGTTCTGAGGTGAAAAGGAGCAAACGCAAAGGTAAACGGGAGAACTTTTGTTGGGCGTTGGCCTCCGGTGAGGTTACCCGGTCGAATGGTTTTTCCCGATTCTCCCATTGGCCAAGTTAATCCGGTTTCAGCATGCACAGTGGATAGAATATTATGTACAAGGGATGCCGTCGGTCTGTCCAATTGACAAATGACAAATTTGGGTAGTAGTAGGTGGGCGTCGACGGTAATATGCGGATTCAGGCGGGCACGCGCTACGGAATGAGTCTAACGACTGCACACTGGCGATTTAGTTGATGCGATCTACTACTGATGGTAACGGCCCGCTGTTGTTCGCCGAGCCAAGTGCCTTATCGTACTTTCTTGATGCTTATTGGTCTAGGTCTCAGCCGTACTATGCAAGTCGTGACGTAGCATGACAATGGGTGGGCAACGGCGAGACAGTTTGAGACCTGAGAGGGGTAACTCGAATCCAAGAATATTACACCGTGCATGCATTAGAGTTAACAAACACCTGGTTATTGGTCCTCCGAGAAACTACCCCTCTGCTAACGACGTCGTGTGATAACAAGTGATGGAGATGGTGTCTGATGAGAACTGAGTGCAACATGGCCCTCACAGTGTCCAATATAAGGCACCTCCTCAGTGCTGAGTGGATATGTGGATATCTGGCTCAGGGACATGTCGTTGAGGCCTTCTTACGATAATCACTTATTGTTGGCATGTGAACGATGACGTTAAAATTTGAAGATACCTGATTCTCGTGCTGGTTGTGATCCTAAGTTGAATGATGGCTGGCATACAACTTCTGCGCTAGAATACACTCTGGGACCGCTGGTAATCACTTTTTGACCATGATTTTATCGCTGATGTTCAGCTACCTAGTCAAAACCTAAATGCTATGCGGTGGACAACCTCAATGGAAACTGTGGAAACAAATCGAAAATACACGTGACCGCCCTAACCCACGCTCCTTAAAACAAACACCCCGACAAAAAATTCTTCACCACTAACAATGGCTTCTGAACAGACCTTCATTGCTATCAAGGTGAGTAAAACGAGCCAATTAATCAATTGAATCCAGCCAACTAGATAGAGGAAATATTCACTTGAAACTCGTCGACGCCTCGTTCAATCTAACATAGCCCGACGGAGTCCAGCGAGGACTGATTGGACCAATCCTGTCTCGATTCGAGTCTCGAGGCTACAAGCTGGTCGCCATCAAGCTCACTCAGCCCACTGAGGAGCTCCTGCGAGAGCACTACGCTGACCTCCAGTCCAAGCCATTCTTCCCAGGTTTGCTCAAGTACATGACCTCTGGTCCAGTCTTGGCCACCGTCTGGGAGGGCAAGGATGTTGTCAAGCAGGGCCGAGCTATCCTGGGTGCCACCAACCCACTGCAGTCTCTGCCAGGCACCATCCGAGGTGACTACGCCATCGATGTCGGCCGAAACGTCTGCCACGGTTCTGACTCCGTTGAGTCTGCCCAGAAGGAGATCAACCTGTGGTTCAAGAAGGAGGAGCGAGTTGAGTACAAGCCATCTCAGTTCGCTTGGATCTACGAGTAAGCGTCTGCTAGCCAGCAGGATATTAGACTAGACCTCTAGACTAGTAACTATTCGTATTTCATCTTTTATTCATGGACTGCCCCTGTTTGTCCCTGTCCCCTGGTTCCAGGTCGCGCTGTGCATCATGCACAGTTATGCGATTGGCAAAAATATGGGGTCATGGCTCCAGTAACAATGTTAAAGTCTAGTCTCCCCAATCCGGGTTTCATCTCACTACATATCCGACGCCCTATAGCCATCGTACAGCCCGCTAAAACTTAACTTTCCGCTTACACCGTACCGCCGGCCCGCGGCAGGTTCGGACATGCCCGAAACGGGTTTATCCGATGCCATATAAAGTCCCACCCCACTCCAACGCCTGACCTCAATACTTGCTTATCTTGAATATACGACCAGAATGCTAAGCGCTGCACGATATGGTAAGGACAATGTCCGCGTCTTGAAGGTTAGACGAGACCCCAATGACCGAAACAAGCAGGATGTGATTGAGCTCACTGTGTGTGTTCTGCTAGAGGGCGAGATCGAAGAGAGCTACACCAAAGCCGACAATGCCTCTGTGGTTCCTACCGACACTGTCAAGAACACGATTCACATTCTGGCCAAGCAGACTGAGGTCTGGCCTGTGGAGCTCTTTGCCGCTACTCTGGTGAACCACTTCACCACGCGATACAAGCATATTCATGGTGCCCACGCCGACATTGTCCAGCACAGATGGACTCGATACAATGTGCAGGGCCAGCCCCATCCGCATTCGTTCATTCGGGACGGTCTCGAGGTGCGAACGGTTTCTGCGTCAAAGTACGACAACAAGCCGTTCCAGATCACCTCTGGTATCAAAGACTTGAAGGTGCTGAAGTCGACTGGATCCATGTTTTACGGCTACCACAAGTGCGAGTACACGACTTTGCCCGAGACTAGAGACCGAATTCTGAGCACAGACGTCGAGGCTCAATGGACCTGGCAGCAGAACAAGGTCGCCACATACGAACAGGTCAAGCAATTGGCAGCTACTGGTGCTTTCGACAAGGCCTGGGATGGAGCTAGACATGTTACGCTAGAGACTTTTGCGTTGGAAAACTCAGCGTCCGTGCAGGCCACTATGTTCAACATGGCCAATTCTATCCTGAAGGACCACAGTGCCCTGGACACCGTCTCGTACACGCTGCCAAACAATCACTACTTCGAGATCAATCTGACCTGGCACAAGGGACTAAAGAATTCTGGACCAGACGCGGAGGTCTATGCTCCACAAAGCAACCCGAATGGTTTGATCAAGTGCACCGTCAGCAGGACTCAATCGAAGTTGTAGTTCACCTGACCGTCGACCGAATATGCTAGATAGATCGATAGACAGCCCGCCCAGAATTTCACCGTAGCTCTACTCTAAGTTACATGCGATGCCTTATCTGTGGAGAAGTTGCGTGCTCGGTTATGCGCGTGACTTGGACGCGGGGCCGTCTAATGCCGTGCCAGCCGAGGGCCAATCCCAGTGCATACATAGCATCAACCCCAGAAAAACTTACACACACAAATAGACTTCACATGAAGAAAAATGAGCGCCCGTCTAAAATAGACACGCGCAGTCTCGACTATGTGCTTCGGAGCGGGTTCGCTGGAGGTCTCGCTGGCTGTGCCGCAAAGACGCTTATAGCGCCCTTGGACCGAATCAAGATTCTCTTCCAGACTTCCAACCCCGTCTTCACCCAGTACCAAGGTTCGTGGCTCGGGTTCTACAGAGCAGGCCGGCACATTCGCCATACCCAAGGCTTCTTTGGTCTATTTCAAGGCCACTCGGCAACGCTGCTGCGAATTTTCCCCTACGCCGCTATCAAGTTTGTCAGCTACGAGCAGATCCGGGCAGTTCTGATCCCCAGCAATGAATATGAGACGAATATACGGCGTCTGGTCAGCGGCTCGCTATCTGGAGTAGTTTCAGTCTTTTGCACCTATCCATTAGACCTGCTACGAGTGCGACTGGCCTACGAGACGAAAAATGGCTCACACAACGGCCTGAAAAACATTATAAAGACAGTCTGGAGCGAGTCGAGCGGGGGGCTAGGAAACTTCTACAGAGGATTTGTGCCAACGGTGATGGGCATGATCCCGTATGCGGGAGTCTCGTTCTGGGCACACGACGCTCTTCACGACGTTTTTCACTCGCCATCACTCGCCCCCTACGCCGTCGACAAGCGGAAAGAAGCCATAGCGGGACATAGGCCGCCACTGGCTGCCTGGGCACAGCTCACTGCCGGTGGTGCTGCAGGTCTCCTAGCTCAGACTGCTTCATATCCGTTCGAAGTCATTAGAAGGAGGATGCAAGTCAGCGGCAAGACAAACCCATCTCTCAAGATGGGAATGGTCCAGACAACAAAGAGCATACTACAGACGAGCGGAATCAAGGGCTTGTTTGTCGGTCTCAGCATTGGCTACATCAAAATCATCCCCATGTTTGCATGTTCGTTCTTTGTGTATGAGCGGGCAAAGTACTATGTGGGCATCTAGCCGCCGAGACTCAACCGTTCCCAGACAGAAGGACGACTGCACATTGACGACGCATACAACCGGCGAAAAGAGCTGCAACAGGCTATGGGTATAGATTAGTCTGTTGCTAGGCGCATGTAGACGAACAGCGGAGCTGTTCACAGTAATTTATTGCATTACTAACTGAAACCATCTCGTTCTAGTTCCGCTCAGTCTAACGAAACTTTGTATACCACTTATCCAGCTTCACTCGCTTCTCATACAGCTCAATCACGTTGTGGGGGTAGACGCTGTCTGGGGTCGCGCCAGCCTTCAGCACCTCCTGCTCGTGCAACTTCATCTGCTCCTTAGTCATCAGGGCAACGTTGTGCTGGATAATCACCTGACCCTTATCGTTAACAACAGTGGGGTCCCAGATACTGAGCACCAATCTGTTTGATTCACCGCTGATTACGGATTTGCCCCGGAAAACGTCCTCAACGAGGTACTCCGCGTCGAGCACGTCCATCGGCACCTGAGTGCCGGTTCGCTCTTCCCACTGTAACCTGGCAATCTGTCCGATAAGTCCCTGGAGGGCCACCTCGTATGTCTTGGTTCGCACTTTTCCGGACAGACTGTATCCGCCTTGCAGAGTGTCCATAACGGAGTCGTAGCCGCCTAAAACAGTAATCACATGAGTCGCAACGGTCAAACCGAAGATTGCAGGCAGAGGGCCCAGTACCGGCAGGATTCGCACCCTAAAGTCCTGTAAGACACTGAGCTCTTCGACGTTACCCTCCTCGACCTGGCTCTCGTCCAGATCCAACAGCCTTGCCTTTCCTGGTTTCTCTGTGGAGAACACCACGGGGATCCCCGTTCGGATACCTCGCTGTCTGAGTTTTATTCGCGTGGCCCGCGACAGGGAGTCTTCTATAGTCATGCTGATGTCGCCAATTCGCACCCGCGTAGGATCAGCCTTGCATCCAGCGCCCATTGACGAGATCACGGGGATGTTTGAGATGTGGCAGTACTCCAGTAGGTCGCACTTGGTGTCTATATTGTCAATGCAGTCAATGACAAACGTTGGATTCTTCCATTTTCCACAGCTTGATTCGTGCAACAAGTGCTTAGTGTCCTTGGTCCACAGCGAGATCACCGGGTCAATGTCAACCCACGGGCAAGCCTGGTGGAGGAAATTGGCGATACAGTCAACCTTAGGTGTGCCAACGTCCTGCAGCGTAGCGCATGCGTGTCTGTTAAGCGAAGACAAAGTGACCTGGTCGAAGTCAATGATTCGCACTTTGCCCACACCAGACCTCACCAGCATCGTGGCAGCCCAGGATCCAACACCGCCAGCACCAACAATGACAATGTATGCGTTTCTCAGGTTCTCCAGGCCCTCGGGACCGAGAAAGGCCCGGTTTCGTGATAGCTGTTCATCGATCAGCACCTGGTCGTAGTTGCTCGCCTTGGACGGCTTCGGTTTAGTCTCTTTCTTGATGCCTTGTGCACTGTACGCCTGCCATGCTAGTGTAGCAGCGACGCCCACAGCACTTGAAATCGCGGCCGCAGCGACAAGTTTTTTATCCATGTTGGAGCCTCAGCGGCTCAGAACGCGCTTCACCACATCGTTGATAACTGTTATATTATCATCTTCCACTTGGTAACATGTTATTTTTCCACTTACAGGTAGCCTTACTTGATTCGTATTAGTACTGTAACGATAGCCGTTTTTAGCCGCTCTGGTTGGAGATGCTCATTAGCACGCGGTTGGCCGATGACACGCACGTTGGACGCCAACGACATCCTCAATTGGCTGGCAACGCCAATTGGTAGTCAATTCTCAGCCACCAGCAAGTCTTTCACAGCGAAACTATAACCACTAGCTGGTCTCGTACTATGCGACCTTTAACCACGTGCTATTACTAGTCCGCTCTTATCCCCGCTATATCGGCGATTCGGCTTATTGAATGAGGTTGGACGGGGGTGAACAGGCTTACCTGATGTAGTAAGCAGGCAGCCAGGACAGAAGTATAAGAGGCAGCCCGTCCCTTCGATCCCCTCGCTGCCTGGCTTCCATCTAGTATCCCTCTGAATCCTCATCTTGTCTCCAATAATTAGTCATGCGCGGATATCGCCGACTGTGGGCCAATTCTATGACGGCGAGGTACGTCCCCTCCGATAACCTTCCGATTACCTTGGGAAATGAAAGCCGGTGCTATTGGCGCGCGTTGTATGCATGACCACAGAATATTTCATGCAGACCACTTTCTTCTGCAGGATAGAGGGCCGGTAGCGTTTCGAAGCCGTGGAGAAGGAGCGGCGGCGGGGCATGCTTATGGGGAGGCATTCGATATACAGAGCAGCTTACACACCACGTTAACTTACCACCTCATGACGTCACCGTTGTATACGGCCAATTTCGGCCCAGCCGCCAATAACCGCTCACTCGCTGCCCTGACCGACGCTCTAGAATCATTTCTGGCAAATTCTATGCCCACCCGTTGACGCAATGCAACTTAGGAATCGCCAGCCAATCACGGCCGTATGCAATACAAAAATGAGCCACCTTGCATTCAGAACAGCAATGCATCCTGATTACGCCAATCAAGCAGCCACAGTGGCGACGCAACATCGAATACGGACAAGAGACAAGGATCGATCGCTCTGCCGAGAACTGGGATCCGGATTCCTAGTCTCCCAGGATTATTGTGATATATCACAAATTCCATGGGTAAACCTGGTCCTGGTTCTCACATAATCGGTGGCTACGAGCTCACGTGTTGTTGTTGTTGCCTGCCTTCAGAATTCCGTCAGCCCCCAGCTGGATCCGGCCTTATCTGGGACTTGTCATCAAGGAAACGGACAACGAGGTGGGGGCAACTCCGTCTAGAACTCCGCAGACGTTATTCCCTCCAGAAATTGCCTCTTTTGGAAGGTATACAACGGAGATTTCCTATACCAGAGGCAGTCATCTGACCAGGACGAACACGAGGGGCCGGTGCGCGCCAGTGCTTTTTGTTAACCTTCGGAAATTAAATTTAATTTTAGCGATTCGTTCGAGAAAAAGAAACGTGCGCGCAACCATTCAGGACTAGTAGTTACAGGTGTAGCAGTTAGAACTATTCAGCAGGTTATCCATCATACTAAAAACTGAATGTGGAAAAGCGGAGCAATTCTGACGCTGGAAAACATTAGTACTCGATGTACTTTACGGCATCCATATCACGTGATGGATACGAAAAGAAGCGGCAATACAGAATAAGCATAGAGCGTACACGGGTCTACAGTGGCGGTGTTTGCCGAGGTTGTTGGGATTGCCGTGATTGGTGAGGACAATTGTACAGAGTCTGCACTGTTTACGGAGCGTAAACTGACTAGCTTACAAGAACAAGTGAGTTTTAAATTCATGAATTCAATATCAACAGTCAATACACAGTATGTTAGCGGTCCGTAGGAGGGGAATAAATAGGGTGCTGGTTTGAGCAAGAGGAAGGTGGTGCAGGGTCCTCAGTGATTAGGCTCAAACGTGGGTAGGAGGGATCTGAGATTGAATCTCAGAAATGAGACCAAAATGATGAGAGCAGGCCAGTGCTCTGATAGTTTCGAAGTATTTTCCGAGTTGGGCTGAGAAACGTTCAGAACCTAGTAAGGCACCTGTCCCATCATCTGCATGGGAAACTGCGACTGAAAATGCTGAACGTGATGAACTAGTTGCTCTCGCTCCAGAGCCTTCCTTCTTCGCTGCATCTCTCGCACCTCCTTGAATTCGCTGGGAAGTCGCTTAGCCCCATGGCCAGCCATGAGCACGTGACTGTTGAGATGATTGAGTGTGCCGTAACCCTTGGGACAACCGGGCTTGTTGCACATATAAACTCGCTCAATCTCGTGATGCTTTCGTCGTGGTCGCTTAGCCTTCTTGGGAGCAGGGTCAACAAAGCTAAACTTGCCGGGCATCGTGGGGCAGTCATGCTGCAGAAGCTGAGGCTGGGGCTGGGGAGCGGCGTAAGGCCGGGCAAATAGCGAGGCCACCTGGATCTGCGTCTGAGGGTCTTCAAAGGTGTAGGCTGCGTTAGTATTGGAACAGGGTTAGGGCCGGCGACTCGGCTTATGCATGTCTCACCAATTTGGGTTAGCGAGTGCATAGGCATAGCATATGGGGCACGACCGTTGGGCCGGTACCAACCACGTGAGTATCCACCACTTGAATAGCCAGGCCAAAATGTCAGTGGTCAGGGCGTTGTCAAGTAAAGTCAACAATGCCACGCCGGGCCGTACTCACTCTTGTCAAAGGTCTGAATAGGCAAATCCAGCATTTGCGGTCTCATATAGGCGAAGGTGTACTCAGTCTCATCCTTGACGAGTGGGATGTCCAAATTCCATGGGCTAGAGTGGTCCATTGTTATGCGATTGGTGATGGTTGATGTTCGTTAAAGGTGGTAATGCCTGATACTGGCGACAGGAAACTGGGCAGATTTATACAATTCCTGGGGGACTTTCTTTTTCTAGTGCTTAATATAGGCAAGGGAAGCACAGTACGAGCCAAATGGCGCCGCACTCGCTTCATTTCGTGAGCACAGTGCATCAAAAGCAATCGCCAAAAGCAATATACCCCCAAGAGAAAAGAAACCTGGAATGAAAAAGCAAGCGCGTGGAAAAATAAACCTAGATTAAATTAACTGCCCTCGGAGCGTATCATGTCGTCACCGCGACAGGAGAAAATATGGGGGCACAACCACGAGAACTGGTGGGAAGAGAACAATGATAAGAGACAGCGAGTGTAAGCAGTAGTCATATTGGCAATCGGCAGTAAAGAATTGTTGGAGACTACCAGCTTGGTGCGCGGGGTAGTGGAAATAAACTCAGACAGGGCCAGGGGGGAGCTGCAGCCGGCCAACGGCGGCGTAGCGTATATTCTGGCACGGCGCACAGTGACGTATATGGATCGAGTAGAATTGCAGTTACCAATAAGACAGGAAGTGAATAGCGATCCTGGTCTGGGCTGCGATCAATCTAGTTCCGTGCAATTCATTGGATTTGGCCGAGATATGAGTGAAACATGTGTGAGACATCCATCTCTATCACGCGGTGGGGGTGCTGGGGAACGAAAGAGCATTCGTATAGTTTAACAACAGCGCAGACTAAGAGTATATATTGGCCAAATTTACAAAGAACAGAGGGGCCTTCCACTGAGTGGAACGGTGCGGAGACTGGAGCCAGAAAATACCGAAAGCGCTCCGTGAGGCATCAGCTGATAGACCAAATGACCACAGGCATATACTGGGCCGCTTAAAAGAGCACAGTGGATATGCGGTTTGAGTTTGTTTGCATGTTGCTCACGTGGCGCGGTTCGGATCTCAGAAACCGGTACGGGCCGCCCAGCCGAGGCCCAACCATTCCGCATATGCCTCCGGTGCCTTTCCGATCCGCTGTTTTTTTCGGCTTTACCACTGTGTGGGTTTACATGTGCAGGGTTGCAGTCCAGTGTGGTATTTTCCGTATTCTGGCGCCGGTCGCCCCGGTCAGGTGGCAGCTACGCGTGCTTATCCCAGTGAAAATCCTTATTATCGTTATATGTCGTATGCTAATAGAATATGTCAGGCCATGAGGACGTCGTGGCCAGCGATGGTCACTGAGGCCAGATTTGTAAAAATCAATCAGGGGTTCCGATAAGCTTAAATCGAGATTTGAGCGATTTTTTGGATAAGAATAATGTAAATGATCCTTGCAATACATATCTTTGCTTGCTTTATGCTTAAAAGATTGAGTTCACGATATCCGAACCAATCGTGGCACCCGCGCCAAAAATAGCAGCGTTACCCAGCTTACCACCAAACTTTCTCAGCGCACTCTGTTCTTGTGGCTGCTGCTGCTGCACCACTTGCTGTGGTGGAGCCTGTGCGTATTGAACTGGTGGCTGTTGGTAGTAGTTGGTAGACGGTGGTGGGTATGGTGCGGGCGGCGTGTAGGACTGTGGAGGACCGTAGTTCTGCGGAGCAGGGTACTGCTGTGGAGCGGGATAGTGATTCTGTGGAGGCGACATTGCACCCCGGTCAGAGCTGGCTGGGCGCACATAATTGGAGGGGAAGATTCCCTCCCGACCAGACGACAGGTCACGGCCACGCCACCAATCGGCATTCAGCTTTTCAGTGATCTGAACCTTGTCACCCCGGCGCAGGGCGAGATCAGTTGGGTCTCGCGGATCATAATCGTACAGGGCTTCCGCAATTTCGCCGCCGGGTCCATTGACAGGTGGTGGAGGAGCAGAGTGTGACGGCGTTGGGGCATGGTTCGGGGCGGACGGTCCACCGGGCGGAGCGGGGTAGCTCGTCGACGCCGCCTTCTCGTTGGCGGCGGGTCCCGAACCCTGATAAGCTGGAGGAGCAGACACAGCGCCCGGCGAATAATCGACTGGTGGAGCGCCTGGAGAGTGCCGGGAGGGCAGCTTAGCGTCAAAGAACTCAAAGAAGTTCGCGGTAACGACGCCTTCTTCTCGGAGGAACTCAAGCTCGTTTCGGATCGTCGTCAGCGACCGGTTGATTAGCGCCGAGTTGGACATTTGTTAATGTAAGATGATGGGTGGTGCGTTGCCAAGTGTCTTATGCGCGCGCCCACAGCCCGGCTGCCCTAGCCCAGATTTCCATTTCGCGAGAAATACAGTCAGCCAACGATACTACAATATTCACGTGGTTTTTATAACGGCGGATGTTTGCATTCTTTTTTTATTTCGCGCAGGTTCCCATGTTGATCCCCCTGGCTGGTGCTCCATCGCTTGACCACGTGATTGTCAGCCGCATGCCCCATGATGGGGTACATTGATGAACATTGTGTTCTGTGTATAACACGTATTGTACCCTCAGACTAGTCTAGATAGTTCTGTGTGCCGGTCGCAGGAAGAGACACTATCAAACGAAACCGCGCTAGTGCTCTGTCGCAAGCCTTCGTCCGCAACGCTGCCACAATTGTACGCTGATACTCAGCACCGCCATCGATGGCAAATGGATCAGATAGGACCGATCCAGATCCAAAACGGTTTCATGCCTGAGGTGCTTGTACCTTGTTGTGTTAGCCTGCTTGAGCTAGCGCTAACCTGCGTCAGCTAGCTAGCCGACCTGCCTAGCCTGATCTGCACCCATGTCGCGGACCTGCTTTGACATGTCTTGCCTCCACGCTGATACGGCTATGAGGCAGCGATGCACCGAAGCCTGACGTGCTTAAATCCGGTGTTTGACGTACAACATGAGATGAGGTTCAGACCCGTTATGCATCCCTATGCACTGACATTGACGTATGCATGGTTGTCATTTGTTTCGCAATGGTTCGGAGGTGAGGCTGGTTTCGCATCCGAATTGGTATCAGTTTCCGGCGTGAAGAACTAGTTCACCTCTGGATACGAGAGCCACAAATTCTCGACTGTGTTTTGCCCGCTCTCAATCAGCTCCAAATCAGCCACAAACTGCATGTACCGCTCCTTGACGAACAGCTGCCGCGCCAGATCTCGCAAAACAATCGTATCACACAGAACGAGGCCCAGCGTCTTGTCGGAGGGTTTCTCTCGCAGAACTTGGTGAAGACTGGTCAAGCAGTACCGCATGTTCTGCTGAATCTTCTTCCTGTCTCGCACGGTTCGGTAGTCACCTCGCAGCCAAGTCTGAATACTCTGCAGAGACCACCAGCCGAAAAAGACACCGGGGAGAGCAGCCACGAGCCCGAAAACTAGCTGCTGCGACTTGAGCAGCTTGTCAATGCCGCTCATGGCCACTTCCACGTCAACCTTGGTCTTTTGCACTTGGATCAGCAGCGCTCGAACTAGCTGGCCCCTGATCAGCGACTTGATGGGCGTCTGCAGCTCCTGCTCGTACTGTTTCAGCACAGCGCTCAGGTCTCCTTGCTGGACGCTCTGTCGAATATCAGCAGAAGAGACTTCGCCGATGTCTTGAACGAAATCCAGAACCATTCGCTCGAGCGACTGCATGTCCGCGTCGAGACTTCGCTTAGTCATGATGGCGATTTGTGCGTTTTCATCGTGTCGGATCGTTTGATAGACCTTGTATAGTGGATCCAGTATCCAATTGTAGAACAGGCTTTCTAGTGTCTCCTTCAGTTGGTGCGTGAACCAGTACTTGATGGCTTCCAGATTTCCCAGAACCTTCAGGGCACCGTAAGCGCCTACGAATGCGAGTGGCCAGTACCGGGTAAATGCTCCCGGGCTTCGCAAGGGGGCCACTTCCGTCTTGTACTGCTCTTCGTGGCTCTTGAACTGCGCGATTACCGCAAGCAGTGCCGACACTGGGTCCTCGGCCTGAACTTTGAACACGTCCTGCAAGGCATCCACGCTTGACTGAACTGCGACATTCACGTTTGCGCCATTGAAGCTGTTCGCCACTAGAGATCCCAGCATCGTCGCCTGCTCGCTCTTGATCCGCTCCAGCTCTCTGACGTTGTAGTTGAAGTGCCTTTGCAGCCTTTTCAGGGGGTAATTGACGACATATCCAAGTCCAGTAACTCGCGTAAGGTTCTTGATCTGTGCAAACGACTCAACCAGCGATTGACTGAACGCTCCATGTACCTCCGTCTTTGCTCGGTGGTACACATACGCAGGGAACGTCTGCACGCCATACAACGCGATCGGAATCACGCTCCTGCTGTCTGCAAGCTCTCTCCAGTAAAACAGATCTCTGCTCACCGCCAGGGCTTGCTGTAACAAATGGTCTACAGCGTGAGAATAGACGCTGGCCGTAGCAAGCCCAATCACTTGCCAGTCATCTTGTCCAAGACTCTTGTATTCACCCAATGCCTGCTCAATTGCATTCAAACTAACAGGACCTTCAAGCTTAGCTCTCACGGCAGCAGTGCCCGTATCAACTGCCTCAATGCCCACGGCCCTCTCATCCAACAGAACCCTGAACTTGCCTAACTTGTTCATTGCTGATCCCTAACCCTTGGGTTTATTTAACTCCGAGATATCTCGATGTAATTTTTTTTTTCTTCGTTTCACTCGTGTGCGTCCGTTACTTCCGTCAGCTGCGTTTGGTAAGATCGTCGTGGTCACCAACCACCGCAGGTGATAATCCTTTCTCGCCGGCTTTCATCTCTACTAAAACCATCACTATGTACCGTACACAAGTACTTAAAGCACCCTAGACATACACAGCTTGAGCGCACGACGTAGAACTGCTTCTGTACAAATACGGTATAATCTAGCGGGACAGGTGACACCGACGTCATAGGTTACCCGGCATCGGTGGGGGCGGATGCGTTTCCGCAGCAACCGATAATAGTGTTTACATTCCTTGCTCTCTCTTGTTTGCTCGATACAATATAAGACTGCAGAGATCTCCCAACTACTCACCCCAAAACTACACACTAAAAATGGCCGCTTTCATTGACCCGATACTTCGAGGAACCTTGTTCGTCTGGCTGATTATTGTTCTCGGCCTTGTTGGCAACCTGATTGCTACCCAGAACAGCGTCAACCCACAGGTTAACTTTGCCATCTTTGCCGCCGTGTTCGGTATTGTCTTTGGAGTCTTTTATGGCATTGGCGCTGCCTTTATCGAAGCCCTGGCTTTCCCAATCATTATCGCCATCTTTGATTTCCTCAACTTTGTTTTCCTCTTTGCCGCTGCTACCGCTCTGGCCGTGGCTGTGCGACCACACTCGTGCTCCAACAAGGACTTTATCGATAACAATGGCGTTGCCCAGGGATCCGAGAAACGATGCCGAGAGGCTCAGGCCGCCACTGCTTTCCTCTACTTTGCCTTCTTCACCCTCCTGGGTGTCTTTGTCTACTCGATTAGCAACGTTATGAGGAATGGTGCTCTGTCTCTGCCGTCTATGCGACGAAAGAGCCCACCACGAACTGGTGTTCCATCAATGTCCCAGGTCTAATCAACTATTCACAAGCTCCGCGAGTGAATGACCCCCCTCCTGGAAACGCTTTGAACAACCCTCACGAGATCTACGCTCTACAGCAACCTAGTTGCTATGGCTATAAATATTTATCTAATAGCTTATGACTATACCTAATAACTTTATACTTCTAGTTTGCTACCCCTTAAAGTCCGCTCACGATCTATGCAAATCTTTCATCGTCACTTATGAACATCAGCGGATCCCCAGGCGTGTACGCCTGCGGGCCCACACACCTGCGTGCCAATGAGATGTCAGGGTCTTCCCAATTAGGAAAATTGTAAACACGCGCCTAGTCATGAGGCTGTTCCACATCGGACAAGGAGACTTACCCGGATGCCGGCGCCGACACAGCCTGGTACCGTGTTTTGGTACTAATAAAAGTCGCGCACAAAATTAAGAGATACTTAAACAAGGAAAGATTATCCTGCTCACCATCATTCACTGCTAACAAGCACAAATTAGGCAATTCTTGTGCTGGTCGGTGATGCTCGGAAAAATCCGGAAGCCCGGACACGGGCGGAGTGCGAAGCCTTGGAATCACAGAGAAGGCGCAGAGATGCATGGAATTTAATTATGTACATGTAAAAGCCGTGCACTGCCTGCTAGGGTTAGTAGTGTGTGTCTATAATTGGCTCTGGTCTCAGTCAGGCTGATCTTGAGATCGAGTGAGATCGGGTTTTAAATCGACGGTCGCGCCGCATTGCTGCCCCGAATAAACTTTTCCACGAGTCTATTTGTGTCCTCTGGGTTGTCCAAATACGTGTGGTGTCCCGCCTCTGCCACGACGTGCATTTCTGCCCTTACCGCAGGGTCGTTTTTGTGGTTTAGTCTCTTTGCCGCCTCTCTTCCGGCGTGCTCATTCATCCAGTCTTGGTCTCCGTATATCCACAGGCTTGGACACTGCAGCCGGGGACCCGAGCTCCGAGCAACCCGGTCTACCAGCGGCATTCGCGCCACTGCGCCTGGTGCCAGTAGTCTCGTGATGGCGTACTCGCCGGAGCCCTTACCTATCCAAATCTTATAGATGTACTGTAGCATAAAGTTCCGGCCCTCCTCGTCCAGCGAGCCGAACCGTCTGTAGACCCAGTTCGAGATGAGCCGAGGCGCCAAGAAACCCGATGACCTGACTATGGAAAACGGCGAAATATGCGAGTTCCATAGATACTGCAGTGTGTTGTTGAACTTTCGAGTCGTGGTTGACCGCTCGTCGATGAGTTCGGCCTCGAACGGGTCAATTTCCATGCTAGGTTTGTTTTCAGCGCCCTCGGGAAGGGTAGGCGGCGGTGGACACTCCTTAAAGAGCGACTTTCGCTCTAGCTCTTCTCTATAGCCTCGCTCCACGCCGGCAGGTGAGATCAGAATCAGTTTCTCAACGTGCTCTGGGTACTTGAAGGCATAGGCACAAGCCAAGTATCCGCCCATTGAGTGCCCAATCAAGACAAACTTGTCTAGATTTCTCTTCTGTCTCCAGCTATCCATCATATCAATAAACCAGTCCTCCGTCTCCTTCACGGCCTTGAAAGTGCCGTCTTCGTCTTTTTCGGCAACATTCTTGGTGGCAATCTGAAACTTTGGCCGCGAACTGGCGCCAAAGCCAGGAAGGTCAATCGCATACAACGTGCTACCTGCAATCGAACTCCACGACTCAAAGTTCTTCAAAAACAGCCCTAGCGCCGCGCCGTAGCCGTGAATGGCCACAATGTTCGTCTTGTCGTTGGCTGGCTTGGTGTTGATTATGGAAAACTCATTGATCTCTACATTGTCACCAATATCAACCCTGCTGATCTGAGCTTTCCTCACCCCGGTCTCGTCCTGTGGATAGAATGGCAAAACATTCAGTATCGCTTCCTGGGCCTGCTGTAGCGGTGGCGACCTAATCCATTGGACAAACGAGTCCCGGTAGCTCAAAGGCTCCGTCTTCTTGATATTGCCGGATTCAATCTTTCCCTCAGTTGCCATTTCGTCTCGCTGCTCCTGTGCCTCGGAGAACGGGTATATATATCTCTAATTTGCCACTCCCAACGGTACGTGCCGCATTAGCTTATCTCTTGCTATATTGGGCCAACGGCGGAATCGGCTCGAATACAAGACACGGAGTTATTTGACGCGTAACAGCAACGCCTCGTATTTGCTAGACAGGCGTCTATAATTTACTGTGTCAAGTCATGTGAGTCGGTAAGGTGCGTGGTTGTGGTCGATGGTCACGTGATGTGCAGGGTTGTGAGATAACGGATAACGGCTGGATAACGGTGGAATGTCGCCATGGTTCACGTGATAAAGAGCAGGGTGAATCCGGGTGGTTGTTGGATGCCGTCGCGACAGGCTACTTTGGGCGTCAATCAATGGATTAGCTCTCTTATGTGTGCCGCCTGAGACTCGTTCGGACGGGCGTAAATATATAGCTCGCATTCATTTGACGTGAATTACCTTGAGACATGTTGACGATGCGATGTGACGCTATGATAACCAGAATATTTTATGTAGATGTTGCCGGGCGGAAAAATTAGACCCTGGTCAGCGGTCCACCGACTTACTTATACACTCACGGCGTTTGACATATTTTATATTAACATTTATGTTCACCCTGGTGCCATCACGCACGCAAACACACGATCCGCGTCCGATATAAATATATAAAATATTTGAACTGGACGTCGTGAGTCCATACTAGATCCGGCATACAGTCCCCCGCAATCGCGCACGTATACGTACCGGCATCGCGACCAACTAGTCATCGATCTAACTTCCTCGGTGTATGTTTGTCTCCGCCTTATGTTTCAGTCGTTAAACGCGAGTGGAGAGAACGAAGCCGACGTAGCTCACTTTCAAATCGACTCAAGAGATGCGAGAATTGACGTGATTACTCGGAAAACCAGAGCGCTGCGAATGATATGAGCTCCAACTTGCAAGCAACATAACCTGACAGTTGCGTCGCCAAGGTCAACCTGTCTGATAAGCTAGTGCACGAACAAGCTCCAGAAAACAGGGCTCAAGAAACCAATACCAGGTGAATTAGCTCGGGTACATTACCAGAGAAAGCGTATACAGTACTTGGTGCATCGCCCTACCTCTATCCACGGCGCCGGAAAACGGCCTGATACCCACAAGAATGACTCAATGCCAAACGGTTGGAGCGCGAGAATCGACGCACCAACGCACATGCTGCATTACCAAATATGGTATAACATGTAACAAGCGTGCGGAGATCGAGGGGCAGCCGATGTTCATAGCTGCATCAGCCCACGTAAAGTGGTTCTGTGGGCAAAAAGGCCGTCCACGTGACAACCCGAACGGGCAATTTCTGAGCTCTGAAACAGGAAAGGTGATAAAAGCCTCGGCTATTATACATGGTAAGTCACGAGATGAAAGCCAGGTGACATTTCATGTGATCTTGGGCCTCAGAAGTTTAGCAGCGCCATTCTCTCTTCATTCAGGTCGGTGGGTGCCACATTTTGGAACAAGCTGAAGATCACTTGTCCGCTCTCCGCGCCGGATTGAGGTCATTCCCCGTGGATAAATCCGAGCGTTTTTCCTTTTAACACTCGTGCATATGCTGCTTAAAATTAACGACATGCGTGCTGCACATCTGCAAGCAGTGCATTTTAATATTTCTTTTGGAATCTGGAATTAAACTGCCACAGCAGCGTCCAGAATTGGCAGGCGGCTTGATCAGCAATGTTCGGCCGACAGGGGGTGTGTTTCTGAGGTTCCTCCGCGAAATGAATGCACCCCATGTGCCTCGTGCGCACTGCCCGCATCATATTGCCTGTGCAGCGATAACTTCGTTTTGCGTGGCGAGTACATGTACCAAGCGTGCAATCAGTTCACATGCAGAGTCTCGTGACCTTGGCGTGCAGTTCCAACGCTATCAATATGTCGGTCATTCCGCAGTCAATTTGTCCAGCCTTTGCATTTCCTCGACAAAACCGTGTCTGGGATGGTAGTGTTCAATAAAGATGAGATCTGGGAACGCCACCTCCAGCAATTCCACTTCCACATGGTCCACACAAAAATACCGTAGCTTGGTGAACTGAGCTATCAGGTTCCCAAACATTGTAACCGCGTCTTCCTGCGACATTTTAGGAGGTACGCTGATGTTGAATAGCTCAATCTCACTGTCCGTCACATCAAAGAATTGTGCAAAATCTGTGATTGGTCCATATCCCTCACTCCTATCACAAACAAAATGGATGGTGAGCCATTTAGTCCTACCCAGTTTTATTCTACCCAGAAAGGAATTGAGCTCGTTCGTGACAATGAACTGGACCTGCATCACGGCGTTTGGACACCATTGCGACAACGTGGCCAAGTCGACTTTTCTGAAGGCAACCTCCAGCTCGTTGATGCTGGCGTAAACCTCAACCAATTGAAGGTTCGCGGGCCGGGTGTCCTTGAACCGCTCCAGAATAATACTAGGAGATACAGGAATGTCAATGGTAATCTTGGTAACCTTCCGGATAAAGTCATCATTGCATTGACCTATCGGCTTTCTGATAACGCTCTTGCGGTACTTGCAAACGCCGTCGATATCCCAGCACACCTCAACCAGTTTATAGTCCAATTCTCGTTCTATAACCTCCCGCAGCGTCCGACAGGTTTGCTGGAGTCTCAGGGCCTCTAGGGCACCGACATGTTTGATGACCTCTAGCCAAATATCAAACGTAAGATCTGGCATCCGTCCACAATGCGGGTAAGGATCACGTGAAACGTCGATACCTATTGATAAAATTGAGACTGGCGCCAGCCGCTGCCTGAATAACTTAATCCATTTACCCCGCTGACAACTCCTGTTGCTTGTTGCGCGCATCCATTCTTCAAGTACAGTCCACGTGACCAGGGTTAGGTTGTGTTCCGATAACCGGAACACCACATTTTGGCACAAAAAAATTTATGTCAAGACTGATAAGGTCTTTTATCAAGATGACTGCTGAAGCTGTTACACCTGTTGCTGCTGTTCCATCTGTTGAGACCAAGATGAAGGGTCGAGAGCTGTATGAGTCCATGGGCCGGCCGAAGACGATCGTGGCGCCTATGGTTGACCAGAGTGAACTTGGCTGGCGAATCTTGAGCAGACGATACGGTGCTGACTTGTGTTATACGCCCATGTTCCACGCCAGACTTTTTGGTGAGCAGGAGTCTTACCGAAACGAGAGTTTTGGTGATATGGATGGAGACCCAAAGTTTGACCGACCGTTGGTTGTTCAGTTCTGCGCCAACAAGCCAGACGAGCTTCTGCGAGCTGCTAAACACGTTGTCGGCCGATGTGATGCTGTGGATATTAACCTTGGATGTCCACAAGGTATTGCACGTCGAGGAAAGTATGGTGCATTCCTGATGGAGGACTGGGATTTGATTCGAAGCATGATTAATACTCTGCATACCCAACTTGAAATTCCAGTCACAGCCAAGATTCGAGTGTACGACGACAAAGAAAAGACTCTGGAGTACGCCAAGATGGTTCTTGATGCCGGTGCTCAGTTCCTGACTGTACACGGTCGGACCCGAGAGATGAAGGGACAGAAGACAGGGCTTGCTGACTGGAACATTATTAAGTACCTGAGAGACAACCTTCCACCAAACACCGTCATGTTTGCCAATGGAAACATTCTGTACCAGGAGGACATTGGACGATGCCTAGATCACACCAAGACCGATGCCATCATGAGCGCTGAGGGTAACCTTTACAACCCAGCTGTGTTCAACATTGGAAAGACTGATATTGATCAGGCTCACCCACGTCTGGACAAGCTGCTGCGAGAGTACTTTGAGATTGCGAAAACCATTCCACACCACGCATCGCGAAGTGCCATGAAATCGCACTTTTTCAAGATTTTGCATCCGTTCCTACCCAAGCATACCGATATCAGGAACCAGATTGGCCCAATCAAGAAGGGTCGAGATGAGGAGTACGAGCACATTGTGAAGCTGGTCGAGGAGCGAATCGCTGAGATCTACAAAGACCCAGAGCTAAAGGACGAGATTGAAATGGATGGCGACTACTACAAGAAGGTGCCATACTGGCGAGCACAGCCTTACTTCCGGGTCGTCAACGGTGTGTTGAGTAACGGAAAGAGGAAGAACGAGGGCGAGGCCGAGGCAGTAGAAAAGAAGGAAAAGATCGAGAGCGCCGAGAACAAGACTGAGGCCAAGGAGGAAGCGACGGAGTCAAAATAGACTGCTGGCATGCCCATACATAGAGCATAGTGGGCGCGTAAAAGTGTATAATATAGAGAAACTAACATCACGGAAGGGTATCGTAAACGCTACAGTCTGGCCAAATAGGGCGGGCAGAGCTATCCATAAATCATTAGTTTCGTCTAGTCTATGTCTACTGGTCAGGCAAATCCCGGCAATGAACTCATGAACGCATCCAAACCTAGCACAAACAGCTCGTTATTTACCGGGCTCTCCTTCGAGTGCTCTATAGGTGTGAGTGGGTTCTTCACCACATACTCCACGTATAGCGAGACGTAAATCTGATGTAGAACCACTCGCAAATTGTCCATTTTCGGGTCCGTTATCAGCACAAACTTGAGACTCGATGCCGTCTCAAAGTAGTGCAGTTTGTATTTTGAGGTTTTGAAACTGACAAAAGCGTCTTCTCCGGAAATCTTTCGAACCATGTTCCTTAGCGAGTAAACAATACCGAAAATGAGCTTGCCCATGTCTTCCTGTGTCGTTTCCTTGGCTTTAGCATCTCCGTGTATCGAAGCCGGTGGTGTGCTGTGAACGCTCTTGGCCTGAGGCGCTCTCATCGTGGAGATGAAATCACTCGCTTTGCCCTCTTGTTTGGCGTGCCATTCTTTACTATAGATGCAGTCGCAATGCCGGTTGAACAGCCAAAATGAGTAAATCATGCTCCACCAACGTCGCCTGAGTGCGCGCTTGTCGTGGTGGCAGGAGGGGTCGTGGTGGCAGGAGGTGTGGTGGGACGAGGACGCGAGCATTTGAGATGAGTACTGGAAATCTATTACATTATTTGCGCCTTAGCTTTCAGTTGGCTCATTGAACCCGGTAGTAGCAAAATTCTGCGCTGAAGAGCTCTGGCACGGCATCAGGAAGTTGACGTATGGCGTATAGATGGGTCAACTTACACCAGATACAGTAACCAGATACCGATCAGGCAAGGTTGCATCGCCCCAATTCGTGAGACAGGCCCAACAAGTTTCGTGAAGTCACAGCTCATCAACCTGAAACAGGTAACATGTTGACAGAGGGCCGTGCTCCACTTGCCTCATGCGCTGTCTGTTTTGGGTTAAATTGAAGCGTGAATGCGAGCTTAATTTCTCGTGTAAATTCGTCTCGACGCCCTCGCTTCGGTAGTCGGACATCGCCAATGAGCCGAACCTCACAGCGCCTTACCAACCAATCTTAACTCTCAATAGCGACATCACCGCCTAAAAGGCATATGCCCGAAACGCCCCGTTGCTGGTGCACTGGGTTTCACCTTTGTGCCAGAGAGATAATTCCAGGCCGACCACCCGTCGGCTCATCGCCACTGTCATCTGCAATTTAAAAATCTCCTCAGCATAACATTGTTACTTGATATACCGGTCCATGAACTTTTTGTGGAATTCAGACCGCAGAAGATCATTGACGAAGCCCTGCTGCTTATACTCGCCCTTTGCCTGGTTCTTGAAGACGCTTTCGTTTGTCCAGTCTCGCTTCACGGCAAAGTCGCCCTTGTTGAGCAAGGGGTTTCCGTAAGCAATCTCCCTCTCTCGTTTCTCCTGTCGCTCCCGTTCTTCCTTTTCTTCCTGCTTTCGCTTCTGTTCAGCTCGCTCTTGTCGCACTTTTTCCAGTTCCCTCATCAGCATCTCTTGTTCGTCTTCTGATTCCTCGTCATCAAAGTCTTCTTCTTCGCTGTGCTCTTCTCCGTCGCTGGCGTCGATGTCCTTGTATTCGTCTAGGATCCTCTGTCGTTTTGCCTCGAGATCTTCCTCAGTTTCGCTGGGCGGCTCGATCCGCTTTCGATCAGTAGCAGCGCCGGCCTTTCCAATGCTCTGCAGATGGCGCTCTTCCTGCTCGAGAAGAAACTCCTTCATAGTTTTGGCATTGCTGAGCTGTGCATCAGCGGCGCCGCCCTGCCCAGCCAGACGGGCCTTTAGCTTCGTGTGAGCGGGGAGCGACCGAACATGTGAGACGAGGCCAGTTTCCTGGGCGGACTTGCCCTTGGCCGGGTCGAAGGTCGGTCTGGCTGCGGTCGTCATGTAATACTGTGTGCTGTATCTGCAAAGTCCGTATTATTACGCCGCTCCGTAACCGTTTCACTATACGCCGTATGGTTCCTGCGCTAGCGATTTGAGGTGGTGGTGGAATGTGGTTGGGACCACTCTTGTCACAGGTGTGTTCTCAGTTGTGTGATGACAAACGTAAGGTACCATACGTAGCACACAACACGAAAGGAACGGCAACGAGTGCAAGGTGCTAATACTCACGAAAGAAACACGAATACTGCACAATAAATACAAATTAACGACGCACAGCGACTGGACACGACATCATTCGAAGACAAACAAAATAGACGCCAAGGGTGGTGATAGGCAATAACGAGGCGGCAGTTCACACGACAGTAAGCCTGAGAAGCAGTGATTATACATCGCAGCACCCGCTAGGACGAACACGGTTCATCGCCCAGTTCACGCCGACCGGTTCGTTCATAACGAGGGCAAAACAGGATAGGAACACGGGGAAACATCATCACAACAGAACTGATCACGCTCTCATTGCAGACAGCAGATAGACTTCACGCTGGACTTGCACACTAGCGATTGGATAGGCCAGTCAACACAATAAACAGCACAGACACAGAGCAGGCAAACAGAGCAAAGGCTCGCTTCGCTCGTCAAGATGGAGGAGGAAACAAAAGATCTTCTCAATCAAATGCCCCAATTCACATCATCCCTTCCTTACACAAATGTTCGCGATTTTGCATACCCAGACTTCCATCCACTATACTACGGAGTACGGAATTTCCAAGACCAGGAAGAAGACGACTACAGCGACGAGGATCCACACATACCGTATGGAGACGGTCCACCCTGGCAACAAGACGCAGATCTGGCCAGCCCCGTCATACGCAGCCACGAGGGCGAAAGTAAGGAGTACGAATTCTCGGTTTCGTCCATTGACGAAATCCACGGAAGAGCCATTGCGCTGTTCGACTTTGTACCAGAAAACGACAACGAAGCCCCGCTAAAAGAGGGCCAGATAATATGGGTGAGCTATCGTCACGGCCAGGGCTGGCTGGTAGCTGAAGACCCCGAGACAGGAGAAACTGGCCTGGTGCCAGAAGAGTACGTCGAAATGATACCGAAAGAAGAACACAAGAAAGAGGTCTACTACAGTCCCGAGGAGGAGGAGTGGGTGGACGAGTCAGTGGAGGATCGGTCAAAGGAAATGAGTAATCTCAACCTCAACGATCCAAAGACTGCAAAGACTGCGAACCCAACCACTGAAAGCGAATCGACGGCCCCAATCGAAGCGAGGGTGCGAGAGGGATCTCAATAGCCTTGCACTGTTTAATGAACATGTAGATAACATAGTCACACCAACTTGACGCCAAATTACCCAACCACGTGCGCGGGAATGTCGTTTCCGTAAGTCTATTGAGGAGAGTATTTGAGTCTATTTTATCTATCATGCAAATCTTCAATCATCCTCCAGACCCAGATCCTCACCTTCATCCGAGTCGCTAAAATCGTCGTCGTTCACCGTAGGCAGCGACTCCAACAGCTTTTTCACCTCCATGGTCATCTCGTCTTCCTCCTCGTCCGTCTGTAGCTGCAACAACATTGTGAAAGCATCTCGGGCTCCAGCAACGTGCCGGGCCTTTACACGTGGCGCCGTCTCCTTCTCGTATAGCTTGTAGTGAGATAATCCGTTGAGATAGTACACCTCAGCGACCTGATCGTCGATAGTATCAATCTTGGTGGTGACGTCCAGAACGAGCTCCAACTGCTGGAGCTCAGCGAAATTCTGCGCTAGCCGGACCAAAGAGCCAACAGAATCTGGTCCTAAACTGAGATCAGCGTCGTAAATCTCCCAAGCCTTGTTGAGAGCAGTGAGGGCTTCCTCGTTTCGCTGCTGGCTGATTCGAATAGATCCTAGAACGTTCCACGTCTCGGCGTTACTGTCGTCGACCATCAATGCTTCACTGATGAGCCTGTCGCACGAGCTCTCGGCCTCAGGCTCCATGCACAGATCAGTCATCCAGATCTCAATCATTCCACAGAGAGCTTCACCAAACTTTTTCTTGAGCTGCGGGCTCTGAGCCTTGCCAAGTTCTTCTCTAAGCTTATCGGCGCCCTTCTCGTACCATCCCAGGCCGTCAGCACCGGCGCTTAGCTGTCCAAGGTAGAGGAATCTGTCTATTCCGGAAACCTCACCGTTTGGATCAGCCTCTGTAGCCTGTTTGAAGAAATCATATGCCTGTTCTGGGTCACCGACCTCTAGATGCGCCTCGCCCAGTAGCTGGAGGGCCATGATGGCTTCCTGTGTGTTTTGGCAGTCATTGATGCTCTTGGCTACCAGCTCGATAGCTTCCTCTGGGTTGCTAGAGTCCAAGAGCTCACGGGCCTTCACCAGTACGTTTTCCATAATTTTTCGCGCGGTTATCGTAGCGGAAGACAAGCATCACCACACAATTTCACAGGTCTTGACCCGCCATACACAACCATACAAGCCCATCGATGAGCAACAGAGACGAGCAGGAACAGGAAATTGAAGTCCTGAAGTCGATTTACCCCGACGAAATCGAAGAAATCAGCGACGTCAAATACAACATTCACATTGTTCTGGACACCGAACCGAGACGGTTTCTGGTGCTCGGCGTAGAGTACCCAGAAGAGTACCCGACTGTGGTTCCACTGCTCACTGTAGAGACCAGCGAGGGAGAGTTCCTTGGCCAGGAGGAGGAAGAGGAAGAAGAAGGTGAAACTTTTGATGCTAGCGACCTGTCAAGCCTGACAAACCAACTCAATGAGTCTGCCGAAGAGAACATTGGTCTTCCAAGTGTATTCACCCTAGCCAGTTTGCTCAAAGACGCAGCAGAGGAGTTGTACGCTGCGAAGGCGAAGGCAGCGGAACAACAGAGGGAAAAACTGCTGCTGGAGCAGGAAGCTAAGGAAAATGAAAAATTCAAGGGAACACCCGTTACGCTGGAAACGTTTACAGAATGGAGGGCAAAGTTCAGAAAGGAGTTTGAACTGGATAAGGTGGTGGTGGTGACGAGCGCAAAGTTGAGTGGAAGACAGATTTTCGAGCAGGGCCTGAATAAGGACGACGATGAGGAGGAGGAAGAATAGTTGGTGTCCTGTTCAACCTGCCGTGAGCCGAATCATCATACATTATCCTCATGAGCTTCTACTTGGCATGGCTGCTTCAACTCATTGCATGACTAGACTACGGTGAATGCTAGACGCAGTAAACCGTTGTAGATTAACCGGACCGGCTTATGCGTGCTGCAGTGAGTAGGCTGTATTACTCTAATGCTTTTCTCGTACTGCCGATACTATTCCCGTTCCTTAGAAGGAGAGCAAATCATCCACGTTGCCCGAGCTTCCATTACCCTGCTTGTTCTGAGACTGGCTTCCCCACATGCTGTCCTTAGCGTTGGCCTGGGCGAGGGAAGAGAGGTTAGTTGCCTGGGCTGGCTTCTTTGCGGAGCTGGCGCTGGACCACAGCGAGCCAAATGCGTCGTCTTTCTTTGGTTTGGCCGCCGAAGTGGCAGTGCCGGACTGTGCTGGGGCAGCAAAAGAAGACTGGCCAAAAGACTGCTGCCGGACCGGCTGGAATGACTGCAGCGGCGCCGGGGTCGACGAGGCTGGAGTAGAGTATGAAGGAGTAGAGAAGTTGCTCAGGCCGCCCAAAGCTGGAGCAGGGGTCGAGGAGGTCGAAGAGAACAAATCGACAATGCTGGCGTTTGTGGATTTAGCGGGCGCCGAAGTAGTGGCAGCTGGGGTAGCGGCCGGGGCAGCCGCTGGAGTAGCGCTCTGGAAGTCATCAAACTCATCATCATCGTTATTGTCGTCGTCGTCAAAAGAGATGAAATCAGCGACTTTTTCTTGCTTGGGTGCTGGTTTGGAAGATGTAGAGGCACTCATTGAAGTTGGGGCTCTCGACGAAGTCGACGGGATATCGACCTGATACTCCTCAAATTCTTCATCGTCATGTCTGGAGTAACCCGGCCCGCTGTAGTTACTACCATCAAAACCACCACCATCACCAAAAACTCTCTCACCGGCACCTCCGCCAAACTCCAGACTGTCGCTACCAAAGCCACCGTACTTCTTGCCGGAACCACCGAAACCAGAGCCATCGCTGCCGACACCGCCATACTTGGTCTTGTTTTGCTTGGACTTCTTTCGCTCCTGGCGAATCTTGTCAACGTCGCTCAGCAACGCGGTCAACTCCTTGGCACGGTTCCTAATGTTTACACCCTGGTCTCGGCCATTGGAGTCAATATAATGGAAATGCTTCAACATGTCGATAACTGTAGAGTGAGACCGCGCATAGTCAACCACCCGCTCGCTTCCGTTCTTGACGAGAAATTCCAACAATTGAAGCGCCTTGTAAATCTGTCGCCATTCCTCAGAAGACTTCTCTGTGAATCGCTTGTAAATCATAGGCATGATCTCATGGAATTGAGAGTATGAGTTGGTTCCATCAGCAATCTCTTGCATTAAAGTGCTGCTGGCACCCCAGGGTTCATTATTGGTGGCTTCTCGGACTTTGGCCTCCATTTCTGTATAATTCATCACGACTAATTAGATCCTTCCAATTGAACATACTCACTGTTTTGCGCTTTACGCACATATGCCTTGACATCGTACAAGGAAATGTTGCTAAGCGTGTCCTTCAGGTTGTCCATCTTGATGCCAGTTCATCATTCTCCACCTCCCATTTGATAACTGGTCTCCCACCAAATCCGTCACGTGATTTCACATTATGACTTTTATGCTTCAAGATTAGCTTGTGCCTGGGAGTTGGTTATATATGTATGTGAGAGCTGTAGTATTGCGTCGGCAGTGCAGCTTACATGTGAGAGTGATTGCAGAGCTTGCGAGTGTGAACTTTCAAGCTCAAGTTTTAACACTAACGCATGGTTTACTCAATGCAATTGCTGAAAAATCTCTTGAATGTTCATATCGTGCCCGAGGACTTCAATTGACTTCAAGTCGACTGGTTTTAACCTGAACGAGAAGCCCTTGATTGAGAGAAGGCTCGGGACAAGAAATTCGCTAGCCAGACACCGCATTTGCTTGACATGAGCTTACGCTGTCAGGCTACGTATTAATAACGACTACATGACCTGCTGTGATGGCTGCTCGCCGGGCAACTAAACTGATATCCGCAGCACTGTAAGCCCTATCTATGGCTATGGCGATACAAAAATCTGCGTGACAAGCAGCTACTGTAGCGTTATGAAGCAGCTTAGCGGTCCGATATTCATCCAAACGAATCTATACGATTTTACGCGCCAGAACCCACCCTGCAACCAGTCACGTGAGCTATTTTTCTCAGTGTAAAATTTCATTGAGCCTGTAGCGTTACAATTCCTACTGTTAGGGTATTTCGGGTAAATAACCAAGGTCGACACGTTACAAAATACCAATAACTGGGATTACCAACAGTTCTGCACTGAGCAGTCCGACTCTCGGCTTGACACCATGACGCAATGATCATCCTATGCCTTCCCAATCAATACCCTTGACTTGACCCAACGTACCCCGCGCCCACAATTACACGTGGTGGCCCAGACCTATTTTTAGTTTGTACAGTACTGTAGGCAATTGGCTGTCTCTCAACATTCTGTATGGCCAATCGAGCTGTGCAGCCAATTGAGGCGGCAGAGGCATCAATGGAGGCTGTACCCGAAAGCTGTTTCCACTGTGTTCTTCATGCTTCCCTGCCGCGCACACCCAACGAATCCAGACCGAGGCGCCATGCAGGGGACGCTGAATTGGGAATTCAAAACAGTTGACTTCGGTTCTATGGAATTCCAGACGAAGTTCAAGCCGCTTGTTAAGCTATTAGTGGTAAAGCAATTGAGTAGAACTATAGATACGGAGATACAGTACCAATAAAGACTGAAACGTACTGTTCCAGTATGTCTATGAGTGTCTAATTCGTGAAGTGTTACACATAAGCTTACCCTACAGTTGCTGCGCGCTGCACTTCCATAAATTTTCCAATTTACACACTACACAATGTTTCGACCTTTCGTCAACACCAAACGACTTTTTTCCACTTCAATTCCAAGAATGTCCCAGGTTTTCTTCGACGTTTCCGCCAACGGCACCCCATTGGGCCGAATTACCTTCAAGCTGTACGACCAGGAGGTCCCAAAGACCGCTGAGAACTTCCGACAGCTGTGCACTGGCCAGAACGGTTTCGGCTACCAGGGCTCCACCTTCCACCGAGTCATTCCTCAGTTCATGCTGCAGGGTGGTGACTTCACCAACCACAACGGTACTGGTGGCAAGTCCATCTACGGTGCCAAGTTCGCTGACGAGAACTTCAAGTTCAAGCACAACAAGCCAGGTCTTCTGTCCATGGCCAACGCTGGTCCAAACACCAACGGCTCCCAGTTCTTCATCACCACCGTTGTCACCTCTTGGTTGGACGGCAAGCACGTTGTCTTCGGTGAGGTCGTTGACGGTATGGACATTGTCAAGAAGGTTGAGTCTTACGGCTCCCAGTCCGGTACTACTTCCGCCAAGATCACCATTGACAGGTCTGGTCAGTTGTAAGTCTATTCATGAGCTGTTCTTGAGCTATTCGTGAGCGAAGCGAATGAATAGTGAAGGAACAGCGAGAGAATAACTCAAAACATATAGCTAGTCTAGGATGAATCTATTGCCTGATCTCACACCAATCCGTAACACAAGCCCGATTACTATCAGTGAATACTGCCTCAACGACGACCTCCTCGATGAGTTCATGCATGTCTCGTGCCTTGTTCAGTCAATTGCCACTCAATTACATCAGACGCCCGTTTAGGTCGTCTTCAGTCGCTTTTCCCCTGAGGTGCTGCTGAATTGACCTCCACGTGGCATGACGTAGCACAATTCAACGTGCCTATTGTCCCGATCCGTGAATCAGGGTGGCTCCGCATCGGGCCCTGAGGTTTCAGATCGGGCGGCAATCGGCGGCTATGGGCGGAGATTTGGACACGATCGTCCAGTTAGTCTGAGGGATGTTAATTAACAACAAACTGGGGCTGTTACGATGTTTGTATGCTGACTGAGCGGTACACCTGCAGTTGTGCCGTGCTGTTCTTGGCTCTGCAGGTGATGCTTTGGGCGTGAGGTGACTCAGCACCTGGGATTTCAAACTCACCGTTGGCGAATTGGCCATGAGCATGTAGATATTTTGCCAGAGATAACGAAACTTTATCTATACCCCACCGAGCCCAGTCCGAAAAGAAAAAGCATCCTAGTGGTTATCGCACGGCGCATTCTTACGCATCACGTTCAGTGGGGCTCTAGCCAGTGGTTAATCGATGAAAGGTTTGGCTGGACTTGACTCGTTTGCAGTCTTTTGACCACTGATACCAACAGCGTGAGCAATCAAGCATGTCAAGTTACATTCTGGGCCCAGTGACTGGCCAGGCCTTCGGCCGCCAGCGTTACAGCTCGAGAAGCAGAACCTTAAAGCCAATTAAGCTTCCTGATGCGTGACATGGGTCCACCGAGCGATATCTACCAGCGTTTAAATATGGAGAAGTTTGCTGTTCTGTCACCTTCTCAGGGCAGACCACAGGGAGCTCCAGCAGTCCATTCAAGACTTACAAACGAGGATGACAGAGTTGACCAGAGCTGTCGCATCGAGGACTTCGTCCCCTCCAGTGAGCGGAGGAGACTTTGAAATGATTTCAGGTACCGAGACCATGTCAAGCAGTTTCAGTGGCCAGACCCAAGCTACGCCCTCTTTAGACCAGTCGCTGATATCTTCGTCGAACAGCTGCCACTCGGTAGAACCGCAACCTGATGCTGGCTCTCCAGAAACGAAACTCGCTGCCGGAGGGCTGTTCTCGTTTCCTGGCCTCGGTCGTTTCTATGGAACGGGCCACTCGACAGCACTTTGGGTGAATGGCGCACGCGAAGTCGTCAAAGTCGTGGAGTGCAGGTTCTCTGTTGAACCAGGGACACATGCAATGCTGGCCAGCTGCTTAGGCAACTCATTCACCGAAAGCCTCCACCATGTGTGGACAGCATTGGTTCTCAGAAACTCAAACAAGGACGGCTTGGTTAACTTTGACGACATCTTCAGGAGACTGTTGCAAGAGTACCCTCCTCCAAAGTTGGGTCCTGAAGAGCTGCTCCAGAATCTGCGAATTCCTTCGGGGAAGGAGATGGTTCTTCGCGCTGGTTGCATGAATGATTACATTAATAGCGTTCGAGCAATCGCCATTCAATACCAGCTTTCACACCAGCAGGTTGTTGACAAGCTCAAGTCTCAATGTGACCACATCCGCTTTGACGCCCCTTACCTGTGGGAACATTCAGAGAAGAGCGTTCATGATTTCGAAGAGTTTTTACGCAGATATGTCCTGCGAAAGCGATCGTATCGTGAGAGCTCAGAAACATCTCGCACCGTTCTCTGAGACCAGAGACAGACCGCCGCAATATGGTATAAGTAAACATGTTCTTAGCTATATCCGATATACGACACTTACACGATTCTCTAACCGAGCTTGGAGAGCAAAGAGGACAGAGCATTGTTGATGGAGGTGTAATCCGAGTCAACAGCGGATGGGTTGTCGAGGATTTTCTTCCACGCGGTCTCGAAGGAGCTGATAGAGGATTGCAAGTTCTGAACGTCGGTCTTGATGAGAGATCCAGCGCCCTGAGACTTGAGAGAGTCGACCTTGTTGGACAAGTCGCCGGCACCGGTTACGACACTGGAGGCGAAGTTGTGGAAGGCGGAGTTGGCGGTGGTGGAATCACTGGAGCTGAGCTTGGAAATGGATCCCAAGGAAGTGGTCTCGCTGTCCAAGTCAGTCTTGAAGGTGCTGTAAGCGTTCAGGATTGGCAAGGCATCAGTAAGACTGCCACCGTTGTAGCTGTTTGCAGCGCTGCCGAAGCTGTCGGCATCACTCTTCAGCTTGTTGGCGATGCTGACAGCATCGTCGACGGCAGCGGCGGCAACCAGGGAGAGAAGAGTAGCGGCGATAGTGAACTTCATTGCGTTTAGATTGATAGAGTATATGATTCGATCTGACGAAATAGGTGGATTGTATCGGTTTATATAGTTTTTGAAGTAAGGCTGGTTACCCAGGTATTAGAGTTTTGTCGTCTTCACATGTGCGGGGCATTGTGAACGTTGTTTCGAGTAGAATGGCGGGGTAACGCCTTGGAACGCCAGAATCGTGTAACTTTGGTGAGAAGTGGTCGAAACAATTTCGTAATATTACGCGACAGAGGCGGCTTCGGCGTCACTATTTGCAGCGTACTCCTTTATACATAGCGTAGCCAAGATGACGCAACGGGTATCTTGTCAATTTATGGCGCCGGAAACGTCGCAACCACTTGCTGAGTGGCATACCAAGGTCTTGCATGAGAACAAAGACTGCTGGGTTTAAGGGGCTGGTATACTTGTATATGCCAATAGATTGAGATGTAGCCTGAGCGTGTCTCTGCGCAAGCTAGCTAGCTTGACTATATATATATGTTATAAGTCAGCATCGATATATACATGATTGCTATTCCTATATAGAGTAACAAACCGCGCACGTGGAAGCTCCGGAAGCAACATCGCATTGCAACAGTGCACCTTTAACAGTTAAAACCCGCAAGGTGGCGCTAACGTCACAGTCAGCAACCGAGCGGGATCACGATATTGTGGTATTATAACTGAGTAATATGTGCTGAACTGGCAGTATACGGGCGTGAACTATCGATGCATGCATATCACCTCATGGGATCATCTCGCTGATCGATGAGATCGACGATTTGACATATGCAGACATAATTCAGCGCAGATTCTGTGCACCAACTGTGCATGCAGTTTTGCACATGATTATGAATGTGAAGGCCGAGCATGGGATATGATAAATTGAAACTGACCGAACTAAACTAAATCAAAGCGTAAAACGTAAACAGGGTATCGCTGAGAGATGCGTTCCCGAACTAGCTAACAAGACCACTTACAAAGTAGCAGCGGCGTTGTTGATCAGGGTAAAGTCAGCCTGGAGGCCGGCCTGCTCGGCGGAGGCGATGGCAGCAGTCAGGGCAGTCTCAATCTGGGAGATGTAGCTGTTCAGCTGAGAGACGTCGCTGGTGTAGATGGAACCAGCGCCGACAGCGGTGATGGCAGCCTTCTTGGCACCAAGGTCGTTGATGGTGGTGACGAACTGGGTAGTGTCGGTGTTCCAGACGTTAACGAAGGTGGTGGAGTCAGCATCGCTCAGCTTGCCCAGACCCTGGAAGGTGGAGACGGCAGTCTGGAGGTCACCAGCCAGAGTGGAGTAGACGTTCTGAATGGCCAGAGCGCCGGCCAGACCCTGGCTCTGGGAGAAAGCGTTGATGGCCTTGTCGAGGTTCTGGGCGTCGACAAAGAGAGTGGCAGCGATGTTGACGGCATCGGTGATGGTGGTGGCGGTGGTGACACCGAGGACAGTGGCGAGAGCAAGAGCGAACTTCATTGTTGTAGTAGTGGTAGTAGTGTTTGTTAGTGATGAAAATTGACGGGGACACTTGTGCCTTATATACTAGACGACCCCTCCTGGCGGCCAGACAGGCCGTAGAGCCCCTCACCCGTTTCACTCGGTAGCGTGGAAGTGTCGCACGGCACTTTTCACGATGCATGCTGTCGCGCCAGAAAACCACACAATAAGGCGCGCGGACTCCGTTTGGGTTTCTCGCTGTGATCGACGGTCGATCAGCTGGTTGGGACATTGTGCATCAACAGACGGGATACGTAGGAGAAGCACTGTATAGGGTTGTATAGGAGTGAAGTGCTGCAGAGTGCTCAATGGAGACTGTCTTGCGAGTTTTACGGGATGACTCCTCATCCCTGTCGTATCAGATGACCTTGGGGGTGATCTATAGCTAATGTTCTGAGGTGAAGAGCGCGCGCCGTGCACCATATTAGCTTTAAACTATTGCCCCAACGGTCACGCACGCACTGGGGTAATGACATTTGCACTGTTGAAAATCTGGGCAACGCTTATTTCCTCTAACGATTGTCCACTTTTCGCCCCGTTTCGTGCTTCACCGTTCTGTCTTCACATGCTGTGGGGTACATGATCATCGCTGCATTATCGTGGCTTGGCTATACGATACCCCCATCAGTAAAAGAAGGTCAAACATTGCAAGTTGGAGCCGCTAACTTAAAGTGAGACATTACGTCACAGGCTCGAAATTGGCGTTGTTTGTTCCGGCATTGGTAGGGCACCACATATATGCGGGTGCGAGAAGTGAGGGAATAACTATGCTGCGTGCGGTACGCCAGGTTGTCGGTAGGATCGCCGTTATGCATGGAACCAATAACTCAAAACTAACCATGTACATGTTCACGGCGCTGAATGTGATTGCCATATGCAGGTAGCCGCTGCCGCGGTGAGAAGCCGTGGCGGGGTACCCCACGTTCGAGATGAGGCGGTGCTTTTTATAGTAGCACTGTTACAATTAAGGTGTTGCAATGTCACTACAACTGTACTCAATTTGCGACTGCTTGTATTAGTTGTATACGCAATTGGCAAGACTGATTAGGAGAGGCTTGTACATGTTGATCAATTGGTGATCATGAGAAATATACCTAGCTAAGTGAATAAGTGGGCGGCCGGGATTCAAGCCGGGCGGGATTCCGGCGCACAGGGACCTCCATGGTTTATGACCGCAAACCTATGGATGCAGTGCGGTGCATCAAGACTCGAAGCAGCATGTGATGCGTGCATTGGGTGGAGAGTTACGGAGCGAACGAGAATTAGCCCGGATATTGAATCAGCTATAGTTTAAGGCGTATAGTAACTCAAAGAGTGGAGAAGACACCGAGGTTCTATTTTCACGCATCCAGCAAGAAGACCGCAACAGGCAATTGGTTCCGGATAGCTCCTATCCGTCATCTCGAAAAAACAAGGGCCGGTCTTTGTTCAGCGCAGCGGTAAAGCTGTATAAACGCATATGCACGCGTCCACTAATGTACAGGCTGGAGTCGTCGGAATACGATGTGAATCGCAATTGGCCAGTGATTAGACGTGATCATACCTACCGAATGCGATAGGGCACGAGGCGGCACGCACTGATTATTAAGACGAGAGCTCACGTTGCTCCTGCACTCCTTCGTGAGTCAGAATTGTGAAGCCACGGAAGTCCTGTTCCGCTGCATTCTGGCGCCACGTGAAATGGCGCATCCGTGATGGGATTGACCAGAGTCAACTCGTAGGCCCAGTAGTCACAGGTGGGCGTAGGGGTTGCCCCAGAACTCGCCTGGTGGTGGGTGTCCGTCGAGGTCAGTGACGTACATCCACTTGATATTGTTGGCTGCAAAGGTGGACACAACACTGGCGAGCTGGTCCTTTGGAGTGGTGTGGGCCATTTGAGCCATGTTGTCTGTAGTAACAGCAGAGCCGTAATTCTCAAAGACGAGGCCAAGAAAGCGTTGTCCTCTGGAGGGAATCACCAAGGTTGACGACAGTGGTGCTTTGCTGGCGAAAGTACTTCTTGACAGAGTCAGTGTACGAGACGTACTTGGACTCGTGCTCAGTCTTGCCAGACGTCTCGTCAAAGAAGACACCGTCAAGCTGGCAAGAATCTCCTTCCAGGCGGCATACTGAGCGATACCGTCAAGGGCGATGCTGGCGTCCTTCTTGCCGTAATCGGTTGGCACATAGCAAGGTAAGCTCCTTTAGTCGTTCTGGGAGTCGCTTACCTTCGCGTTTGGACACTGTCGCAGCTTCTGCAGACCCTCCTGGTAGGCGGAGCCGCAAGGACAGGTTGATGACATAGATGTTGTCAGTGTTGGTGGTGGTCACGCCAGCAAAGTTGTCATCATCGTCTAGTGCCCAATAAAGCAGGACGAGAACACCTGACTTGGCCAAAGCGGCAGAAGAAGCCATCAAGAAAGTGAGAGCAGATCCAATCATTGCCAAGCTAGGGAGGGAAGCGATTGATGATGAAATTGAGGGAAATCGGCGACGTTAAATATTGTTTCTGGACCAGGCAAGTGTGTCGTTTCCTTCGGCAAAGCTCTCTAGACAAGATCATTGACACTACATTGGCATCGAGAGTCAAAGTGTCGATCTTCTGACCCGTTCATGCACGTGACCGCGACTAAGGTTAGATGAGATTCGATGTAGGAAGGCGTGGGATGCTGCATTCCAGGCGAACCGGGAACCCACGGAACGTATATGGAAATCATGATGAGCGACTCTGGTCACTCAACTGGCCGGGGAATACTGGCGGATGCTATACACTAGGCCAATCATACAGCCACGATTGAAGCTCAGAAAACCGATAACTAAACCTGGTTGTGTTTGTCGTCATGTCGCGCCAACAAATGCTTGGTTTTCCGATGCGGCGCTTCCCCTTTCGGCAAGCCATCTTGATGCACGCACCAGATAAGTGTCGCTTTGTCCCATAACGTATCTTTACACCGGTCTTCGCGGGCAACGGGTCGCTCCTGCGGGTCTGAGCAGAATGAGAACAGCAACATAGAGTAACCTGTTCGCTTTCGGCTTTGATTGGAGTCCCGTTCAGTCATAGTGCCCACACAAGAGAGTCAATGGCATCGTACCGCTTGTAGGTAATCGTACCGCTTGTAGGAAATCTGATCGATCTGAGATCCGCTGTCTTTACACAGCCAGCGCGATCATTAGCTCTGTGAACCGCAATACCCACTTCTTGTTTGAATAGGACAGTCGTACAATCCGAGCCGGAGAAGGAAGCAGACGTTTCTGGCAGGTGGTGAATAAAGCTCTCGATACTATGAAAATGGTTGTCTTGAAACATCATTGTGGACAACCGAAACAGGTGACGGGATTCTGCGCTAGCTCAACCTGCCTGTGTTCCACATGGGTGGCACATACATACAACGGGTATGGTGTCTCCATGGTGGGGTATGGTATTCTGTTTGGTTGCCATTGAACAGCGTTTTGGGCGTCCAGCACTCTCACGTCAAGATTTGATCTTGTTCGGAGCTTCGGCACGACACATCCCGTCGGCAGTGTATCAGGTTATCCTGAAGGTCAATTTGACGTTTGGACAATTCTTCAATTGAATGCTGAAGCACACCTCAGTCCATCGTCTCTCCATCACCCACTGCTCATCCTCGTCTGAACTCCTACACCTTCCTTATCAATCTCAAGATTTGATCACGTGAGGTTACATGAATTGAGCTCGTTAGCGCCACGGTTATCTCACAAAAAGTGTAGAGTCGAATTCTTTGCGCTTGTTTCGCGTATCACGATTTTACGCCTATCTTCACGTGACTGGTCTCAGAAATACCTCATCTCGCGTTCTCGCGCACATCTCGTCACGGCTCTGATTGGCTACTGGGACTTTTGAAAAATCAGACAAGCACCACTGGTAGCAGGAAAAAAGTACGACTGTACAAGAAAAATATATAAAAAAATGTTTAGACCACAACTTACTCGAACCGTTCGAAACGTTCGATTCAACTCTACCAACGCCTACGTGGCCAAGGCCTCCAACCTGGTGTCTGGTGCTACTAAGCGAACTTCCGGTAAGTCATCTGCGAGTGAAGATAGCGATGGAGGAGATAAGAAATGGGTTCGGCACCGTGAGGATGAGATAATGGAGAAATAGAATGTGTGAAGATACCCGGGATGAGATCAACAAATGCAGAAGAGATAAGGAATAGGCGGAGCATATTCGTTTCATCAAAGTGACGAGACAGGCAGGACTCAGCATACAGATACTAACATAGACCTAATCCAGGGTGCCACCTACTGGAGCAAGGTTACCATCGAGATTGCCAAGCAGGTCTACGTCAAGGAGGGCTTTGCTCCACCAACCCTAGCCGAGTTCCAGACTGTCTTCAAGCAGCTGCGAGTCCAGGGTGAGCAGCTCTTCAAGCGATGGGCTGACGAGCCAAAGATTTTGATTGACGCTCTCAAGTCCGTTAACCGAGAGCACGTCATCAAGTACGGTGCTTACGGTGTTCAGTTGTCTGGCCTGTTTGCTCTGGGTGAGATTGTCGGCCGACGACACGTCGTCGACTACCCACACCACTAAGCATCTGGGAACTTTAGATAACTGTATATAAAACACGTGATAACTTATTGCTGCCGAAGTTTCAAGTGTCGACATCACCTTCACTCTCAGGCTCGTGCTCCTTCCTTCTCTTTGAGGCCTTAATCATCTCTTCTCGCTGCTTCCTCTTTTGGCGAACAACCGAAGGAACAGTAGAAATCTCGCTTCTATCGGCAGCCTTCTTCTTAATCTGCCTCTTTGTGTTCTGGCTCAGCTTGGGCAGTTTCAGCATCCAGTCGCTCACATCGCATCCACTCTGCTTCATGACGTTAATAACGTTCTTCACGGCCTGCTGGTCCTGGTTGGTGAAAAAGGTCACGGCCTGACCCTTCCGGCCCGCTCGACCAGTTCGACCAATTCTGTGAACATAGGCCTGAGAACTCTGGGGAACATCATAGTTGATAACCAAATTCACGCCAGCAAAGTCGATACCTCGCGCCAGGACATCTGTGCAAATCAAAACCCAAATGTCACCGTTCTTGAATCGCTTGATGACGTTGTCTCGCTGGCCCTGTGTCTTTTCACCGTGTATAGCGTCAACATTCACTTTATCATAGATCAGCTCGTGGAACAAGGCCTTCGCTCGGGCAATGCTCTGAACAAAAATGATGGCAGGCGGGTTCAGCTCTCCATCTCGAATCATTTGCCTCACTGCAATCAGCTTACCCTCTTCGTTTCCCGTGAAAACCAACTTCTGATCAATGTCTTGCGACGCAGCTTCTTTAAGACCAACAATCACTCGAATAGGGCTCTGCATGATGGTGTTGGCCAACGCCTCGACCTCGGATGGCATCGTGGCCGAGAACAAAGCTTTCTGGAGTCGTGGATTACTACAGGACGCCAGAATATCATCAGTCTGCTCCACGAATCCCTGCTCAAACAGCTTATCGGCCTCATCAAGAACAAGCATCTGAACCTTCGACAGATCCACCAGGGACTCTCGCACACAGTCAATCAGTCGCAGTGGCGTAGAAATCACAACGTCAAACTTCTGTCGCGACATTGTATCGTGCTTGAACTTGGCCGCGGCGGCCTTGGTCAGAATGCAAATGTTGAGGTCTCGTCCTTTAGTCAGAGCTGTAAGTTGGTTGTAGATCTGAGTCGCCAATTCCTTCGTGGGCGAAATGACCAGACACCTGATTCCTGCTGAACTGTGCTGTCTCAGCGACTGGATAATGGGGATACTGAATGCTAGCGTCTTACCGGAACCGGTGGGTGCACATGCTATTAGATCTCGTCCATGCAGCAACGCCGGGATGGCCTCTGACTGAATTGGGGTGGGCTTCTTGAACTCCTGTTGCTGCAAGTTCCGTAACAGATGCTTATGTAGGTCATGCTTAGACTTGATGTCGGAGAATGAACCTATCGGTAGAGGAATGTCATCTCCAGTCACTTTGATTCGATGCGCCTTTCTGTAGTCACGTGCTTCCTCGGTCGAGGATATCGTTAGTTCTTCGTCATCTGACTCTTTTGATTCCTTTTCCTCCTGCGCTACGTTTAGCTTTGGCTTCGCCGTGTTCTTTGACTTGAAAAAGTTGACCTCGCGTGAGACGGACTCCTCTGCGGGCTTCTCTTTGATCTGCTCAAACAGGCTCAGGTGCTGCTTATGTTTGCCCTTCTTATCCAGGCTGGCCCCTCTCGAGAGCAGTTTGAACATGTCCATCTTGAGTTTTTAAGCGTTCAATAAGATTTGAACTGATAATGATTTTTTTCAGGGTTAGGTTCTCCAAGCCTTGTGAACTGGGACTTCACGACTGGGAGAGCGCGACAAAAATTTACACACAGAATGATGCTCCGACTAGGCCGAAGGATAACTCCTCCATTAGTTCACGTGCGAAACCTTGTCGTTGTGCGACAGGGTAAGCCTGTTGCTCGGGGTCTGAAAAAAGAAGAGTCCGAATATCTAACTGCATCCAATGGAATCACATACCCTGGCGAGCCATCAACGCTAGACCAAACCAAAAAAGTTCTGGGCGACAAGTTCCAGCTTCCCGATAATGTTATTCTACAGGTCATCACACACAAGAGCTTTGCTCACGGTCAGAAGCCATTCAACGAGAAGCTTGCTATTCTGGGCAACAAATTTCTTCGACTCACCACATTTCAGCATGCAGTTTCGCAACCAACCACAAACAAAAACGCCATCGCCGGCCTTAATTTCGACGTCAGTCTAAGAGTGCTTGAGCTCTTGTCTAGCACCTCAGTTCTGCATCAAGTGTGCAAGCTCACCGGAATCGACAAGACCATTTTCTGGAAGAATGCCAACCCAACCAACCCAATAAAAGCAGGCGAGGCTACCGTGGCCGCAAAGACAATCAATGCGCTTGTCGGAGCTGTTCTATTGCATCACGGCGAGGCTGCCGCTAAGGCGTTTGTCGAGGACACTCTGCTGAAAGGTCCTTACTCGGTGCTGCCTATCAGTGATGGACTCTACAAGGCGTCCTCATAGAAAATAACCACTGACCATTGTAAATATGTATAAAGATATACGACATGACGAATCCAGTAGGCTCGGACGCTGTGAATTGGTAATGCGAATTTGTAACTTAGTTCATTAGCTAGCAATTAATGTGTATACGGTTTATGGAAGGGCGCCAACCAATTGGAGCTCCTGAGTCCAGTAGCTGGCGATCTTGTCAAACGGGTTGCCCCATTGCTGACCGGCAGGCGGAGTGTCGTTCCTGTCAGTGACGTACATCCACTTGCACCCAGCGCCGGTAAAAGCAGAGATGATGGGCTGCAGTTGGCTCTTTGGAGCAGTGTGCGATATGCAGCCCTTTGCGGACCCAGTGCTTGGAAGGGCTCTGACATCAGCCATGTTGTCGGCGGTAACCTGAGAGCCGTAGTCTTCAAAGACCACCGTGATGTCAGCGATGGCCGTGGTCATGTAGGCGTTGGAGGCTGGCGGGACACCCAAATTGGCCACGGACAAAGCATTCGTGAATGAACTGTGGACGGCGTCGGTGAAAGCAGTGTACTTGGCCTCGTCGATGGCGTTGCCAGACGTCTCGTCGAAGAAGATGCCGTCCAGCGAGTTCCAGGCGGCGTAAGTCTTGATATCTTTCAGAACCAGCGACATGTTTCGGGCGCCATATTCAGTTCGCACGTACCCAAGGACCTTAGCGTTGGGCGACTTTCGCAATTTTGTCAGTCCCTTCTTGTAGTTTGACGACAGGGCGGCCGGGCCGCTGTTGGGATTGATCACATAGATGATGTTGTCTTGGGTAGTCTGAATGCCTGCAAAGTTCCCGCTGGAGTCTGGTGCCCAGTAAATCGGGACGATCAGTCCGGCACCTAGGGCATAACTGGCCAGCAGTAGTGTGAGGAGGTAGTTGGGCATTAGCAGTTGGAATGCCGATCCAATGCGAAGAACAATCCTTAAGTACCCTTATCGGGTTTCATCAGGGTGTGGGCCGGTGGCTCTCGGAAAGTAAAACGCGACAGGCCCATGTGTGTGAAACTATTGTTGCCATTATACTTTCTTTGGTACACCAGTCGAATTGGCCTGGCTTGTCGCACAAAATCGTCTAGTCATGCTGGTTGATGAACTGTCATCGCTTGTGAAGTTGAAGATCTGTCGATCGCGCGCAACGCTTTATGAAGCCCCACAGTTTCAGGGTCCAGTAGCCCCATTCAGGTACGTGGAGCTTCGGTCTCCGGCACTGCTGTCAACCGCGATGAAATCCCACCCAAGGCAGTATGCTGGAGTGCACAGATCTGTTGTTCTCGACAGCGTCATAGACAACTCTGCGGATTATAGACACTTCTCTTGACAGCGTGAAGGAAATCTCACATCGGTAGGAGGTAGTTAAATGGGTGGTATGTACATTGGAACTAAGAAGACCCTACCAGTTGCAGCTCCTGTGTCCAGTAGCTCGCAATAGACGTATACGGATTTCCCCACTGCTGGCCGGCGGGCGGAGTTCCATCATGATCGGTAACGTACATCCATTTGACGTCGCTCGCTGTGAAGATGGAGACCACTGACTGTAACTGGTCCTGTGGGGTGGTGTGGGCTATAGCGCACTTGGCTGTTCCTGCGGTTGTCACGCTCTGGACCGGAGCCATGCTGTCTGCAGTAACTTCAGAGCCAAGGTTTTCAAAGACAATGGCGATGTCAGCTATTGTTGACGTGAGGAAAAGGCTCGACTGTGGAGTGACGCCGAGATTGGCGACAGCTAGGCCGCTCGGAATTGAGCTCTTAACGGCGTCTGTGTACGAGATGTACTTGCTTTCATCTGCTGTCATTCCAGAAGTCTCGTCAAAGAAGATTCCATCAAGCAGGCCCCAGCTGGCGTAGACCAAGATGTCGTTCAGAACCAGCGTCGGGTCTCTAGTGCCGTAACCAGTGGGCACATACCCAACAACCTTGGCGTTTGGTGAGCTTTTCAGGTTTTGTACTCCCGCCTGGTACTCTGGTGTGAGAGGAGTCGGGCCGCTGTTGGGATTGAGGATGTATATAATGTCGTTATTTGTGGTTTGAACGCCAGCGAAGTTCCCGCTTGCGTCTGGTGACCAATATAGGGGAACAATCACGCCAGAGCCGGACGCGAGCCCGGCCAGCAGTAAACTCAAAACATAGGTTATCATTGACATGGATAAGATCGAGGGAGACCCATTTTTTTAAGTAGTTTCATGCCAAGTTGACTGTGGACCCACTGCATTTCATGGTCGCCGGGCAGCCGGTGTTGGATCCATACTAGCCAGCCTTATCGGTTCTTGCACACATGTATAATGGGACTAGTAGTACATGTGAATTTAGTACTTGAAGTGAGACATCTGTAACGGTTGTGTCTTGACACGACGATCTTGTCCGAAAAGTGAAGATCAGCTGCTGATCATCGTCGATCTTCGTGCGCGCGCCGGCTGTTCCTGGCATAGGCATAACAAAAAGTGGGCTTGACAACGGACCGTTCGGCATTTTTGGAAGACCTGTGGCATGTGATATCTCTGCGCTGAGTGGCACATACAATTGGTCATAGCAACGAAATTAGGGTAGCTCGACGGTTAGCTAGTGAGTGTTCTGTATGTCTAAAGGCGACACAGGCTTTATTTCCCGTGTAAGTTAAACACAGCTAGGACTCAACCTGCGATTGAATCTATCCCCAGTCCACTCAACATCCCATCGACCCCTGATCTCCGGAGCAATCATAAACTGATCTGCACTCAACAGCAACGTCAGCACCATACCAGTTCATCGTTCGATAGACACAGCCTCAACATGGGTCACTGTGAACAGATGACCAGCCAGCTTCCCCTTAGGGTAAGTGCCGCACAAGGTACGTTCCTTGTTACACGTTTTAATGTACAGCTGATGCGTGCCCTGCCGTTGACGCGCGTCTCGCGTGACCATATCTACGCTCTGAACCAAGAGAAATACGCATTGAATAGGGTTCAGAACAAATCACGCTCGAAAACTTGTGGCCCCACCAGAACTGAATCAGTCTTATCTGACACCACGTGACCTGTCAGTTTCATGCCTGTCTTAGTCAGTAACACTCAACCGTAAGGTTAATGAGAGATCCTTGACAAGCAATGATAGCGCGCTACAGACCACCGCCACTAGTCAGGCTGTCTTCTAGAGCCAGCCATCTCTCAGTCAAGCCCGCACCTAAACGGTCCACACGCAGTAAAGCATCAAGGCGGCGCCTCGACGCAGCCTCACACAGTTCCGCCACAGCGAGCAGCCAAAATAGGCAAACGAGTTCATCCCTGACTCAATGAAAATGAGCCTCATTCAGTGCGGATCCTTTCGTCCGCCGACAATTAGTACCGTCACCATTGGACTCATAAATATATACACGTATATAATGATTACTAATTTTCTCTATGGGCACGTGAAATGAACCAAACAGGTTATACGCCTAGGCATAGGCTAACGCTATTGAGCTGTTGTAGTTTGTATGCGTGTGCGCCGCGGTCCCCCACCCCTGGCTGAAAAATGGGTGGCTGGGAACCCATCTGTCAGACCGTCACGGCGGAAACCAGCGTCTACCTATTTAATACTAATAACCTCCAAAACGGAATCTGGGGAGTATGTGGCAAGAGGCGGGACACAGGCGGGCACCGTCTAGCGCGACGAGTCAATATAGCAACGGGTCTACTCCACGGGTAGGCGAGGACTTCAATTTCAACAGACTCTCGCTTAGCGCCTCGGACGACGCATCATCGGCAGTTCTACAATACCATCGGGCGTTCTGCCATTTCCTTGGCAAGGATCCCTTGGAGAACGCTGTCAACGGTAGCGCTGAACCGCAGCCTACAAACAAAGCTCGACAGAAGCTGCTGAGGTTATCGAAGAATCAGTTTGAGGAGCTTTCCAACGACGTCTACGATGAGCTCAGGCGAAGGACGAACCCGGCGCCCAACTCGCCTGCATTTCTATCGCCTAGTGAGTCCTTTCATGCAAAGCGAAACCAGGCCAGACAGAAGCTCTCGATTCTGTCCTCGTCGCGGTTCAACGATCTTGGCTCGGACATATTGAGCGAGATCGAGAGAAGGTACCCGGCGATTACAGAATCCCACAAGGCACAACTTGAGCAGCTACGGAGAGAGAGCGTGGAGCAGGAGCAGCAACTTAATGGACAGCACGAGCAGCACGAGCTACACGAGCTTCATCAGCAACAGGAGTTTGATCAACCTCATAGTGAGCTCGAGCATGACCGTCAGCTTGGAATTGAACACCACGATCTTGGAGGGCACAACCAGCCCAACGGAATCGATGAGCAGGATGAACTCCTGCACGCTGCTCACGATGATCACAATCAACACTATCAGAATGGCAATGGCCACGAGTTTGAGCTAGCCGAGGCAGAATACGAAGCAACACACGAGCACCGAGATCTGGAACACGAGCACCGAGATCTGGAACATGATCAGAGCGACAAAGAGCACTCCGAGAAGATCGTGGCCCAGTCACTGAAGCCAACAACCATAATACCGACCAAAAGCTCGCTTGTGGAGGAAGACGACGACGAAGATTATGAGGAAGACGAGCTGGACGAACAATTCATGGCTCAGAGAAATCCACGCGACTCTCTGTTTGGCAACAACGTTGTCTTAGACAGTATCACAGAAGACGCCCAGGAAGCGGAACATGAATCAAAACCTCAACGGCCACCAAGCCGACAATTGAGACACCAAAATAGCCGCATTCAGTCCGGCCAGCTCACTCCTCCTGACGGCAAGACCGCATTCTTTGAAGATAATAAGCATGAAGAGCTCAACGAGCAGATTAAGGACCGGGATGAGCAGATTCAGATGCTTGTCGAGGAGGGTTCCAGAATGGATGACACAATCAACAAACTAGAGGCACAGCTAGCACAGTCTGAAGAAATGAAGAAAACGCTAGTTGATGAAAATGGCAGGCTACACGAGCTGCTGAACGAGCTGGAATTACTTAAGGCCGGTCATGCACAGGAGCTGGAGCAGGTTAGAGGGGAGCACAGTGTTGAGATTGACAAGCACAGAGACGAGATCCGGGATATCACGGAGAGATTAGCCCTAGCTGAGTCGACAAACCTGGCCGCCAAAGCCGAGCACGCAAAATCAATGAACCAAAAGTCAGATTTGAGTGACCAAGCGGCTTTCCTGAATGAGCAGATTATGGAATTGGATACACAGTTGCGGGAGCAGCAGTCCGTGAGTACCACATTTGAGCGCATGGGCCAAACGAGCATGGCGAATACTAACATAGACAATCACTTTGCTAAAGAGCGAGCTGGAAGCTAAGAACCAGGAGCTTGAGGCCAAGGATAGCGAGCTCCAGGCTAAGAACGAAGAGCTCCAGACCCGAGAAATTCAAACTAGGGAAATCCAGGGCGCAGCTGATGGCGAATACCGACAGAAATACGAGGATCTTAAAGAGACGCATTCCAATCTGCGAAGGGAACTTGAAGAGCAACAGAAGGTGACAGAGCAGGTGCGACAAGAGGCTTCTGCCTTTTTGGAGGAAATGAGGGCATTGGCCGAGAACCAGAACTCGTGGGATAGCGTGAACCTGGGCACTCAGGTTCAGGAACTGAAGGTCGAGGTTCAGGAATGGAAGTCTCGATACTTGCGAGCGAAGACACAAGTCAGAAACCTGCGATCGTCGACGCACAATGGCAACAGAAACATTTTCCAGCCCTCGACTCAGCCCCTAGAGAAGGATGGTCCGTACTTTGATCCTCAGCGAGGTCGAATCAAAGATACCAGCGTGACGAGATTCCAGATGGCTATGGACGAGTTTTTGATCAAAAGCAGAACCGACGCCAGCAATCTTTTAGATCACCTTCACAACCTTGTGGTGGCCACCAGGAAGGTTACTCAGGATATCACCGATGGCGAAGATTTCCCAGGCGACGAGCGAGAGGAGCGGCAGTCTCAGCTGGCTCAGTGCACATCTCTGGTATCCACTACCGCCAACCATCTGATCTCCTCGACCCGAAACCACACCACATCTGGCGGCCTTGCGCCCATTTCGGTTCTGGACGCCGCTGCTTCTGATCTGTCATCCGCCGTCATTGAGTTGATCAAAATCGCCAAGATCCGACCACACTCTCCTGAGGACGACGAAATGGTCCTCACACGCCGAGATAGCGGCCAGCTTTCGGCCGAAGAGTTCATGCATGAGCTGAATAGTAGACATAGCGAGATGGACATCGAAGATTACCAGGTCAAGCACATCTCTGTCAAGCGAAGTCAGCAGTCTCAGTTGTCGAGACCCGTCAGCAAGAGACTGACAGAGGTTGAGCCAGAAATGACCTTTAACATTGACGACCCAGACAATACTGTCGCTGAGCTGCAAGGATACCTGGAAGAGAAGACGGTGGCTGTGATTGACGCCATTCAGAATCTGCTCACTGGTATCAAGGACAATGCAAAGATGGGGGTTCTCCGAGATCACGTCACCATGATAACCGAGTCTGTTGACTACATGGTGGAGGCTACCGGTACTTCCATGAAGCAGTCCAAGAACTGGTTACTCAAGGATAAGGGCAGCTACATTCTGCAGAACCTAGCTGATTGTTCCCAGCGAATGACCAACCTCCAGATCGACTCTGAGCATCTCAAGGGAACCGACAACCCAGACAAGCAGCTGAAGCAGCGACTTGCCGGCATCTCATTCGACATGGCCAAATGCACTAAGGAGCTCGTCAAGACCGTCGAAGAAGTCAGTCTCACCAATGACGTTCACCATCTCGAAAAACAGCTCGCGCGATAATTGCACATGATATTTAATGAAAGGTTTTGGGTAATTGTACACATAAAAAGCTTTAGATTACGAAAGATATTTTACGAAATGTACCAAAAGAGTTTTCGTTAATACGTCCTCATACATCAAACCTGGTGCTGGTCGTAGACGACACCAATATCGTGAAGAGCATTCTCAACGACTGCCATAGCCTTGAGGACCTTCTCTTCCTCGAGTCGCTGGCCGACGACCTGGACACCAACTGGCAGGCCGTGCATCTTGGCAGCGTCGTAGTTGTGGTAGGCACCTCGGGCAACTCGGTTCAGTTTTCGAACGTTGAAATCAGCTGGCAGGGCATCCTTGGTCTTGTCAACTCGGGTCACTGGCAGGACACCAGCAGAGTAGTCGAGCAGGTTGAACATGAAGGTGTAACCGCAGGAGGAGATGGACTCGTACAAACCATTGTGTGGGAAGGCTGGAGTAGCGTTTGGAACGGTAACAAGGATATCAATACCAGATTTGAGCCACTCCTTGTGGAAAGCAGCCTTGTAACCCTCTCGCTCGGCAACCAGGTCCCATCGCTCAGTGATCTTCTTGACGTGCCAGTCTCGAATCAGAGTAGCCCACACCTTATCTCCCCAGACGTTTTCAACAAACCAAGCGTAGATTCGCATCAAAAACTTTGGAGTTCGCATAGCCTTGGCAATTCGATCAACACCCTTATCGTTTCGTTCACCACAGGCCTGCTTCCGGAGGGCAACCTCGGCACCATCGGACATAAGCAACTGGGAAGCGATTCGAAGAGCCTGGAGTGGTTCTGGAGCATCAAACTTGACAATCTCGTGGCCCTGCTTCTTGAGGGCGTCAACAGTCAGATCAAGGGCACGGGCACAGGCGGGAGATGGGGTGACGACGCCATCATCATAGATGACACCGACCTTAAGCTTCTTTGGCAGAGAGACCTCCCTCCATGGCATTGGGTGGCAGGTGTAGTCGTAGTCCCATGGCTTCATGCCAACAATGGTCTTGAGGAAGAAGCTCAGGTCCTCCAGAGTTCGAGTCATTGGCGAGTAGACAGCGGGAATACCTTCCTGGCCGGCCATGGATGTGACGTTACCAATCTTGGGGAATCGACCAGTGGAACACTTTAGAGAGTAAATTCCGGAGAAGTGGGCTGGCACTCGCACCGAGCCAGCGACGTCGGTACCGATACCCAGTCGGGAACCTCCGAGAGCCAGCAGGGCAGCCTCAGCACCAGTGGATCCACCTGGAGCGTAGCCCTTGACGGTTGGGTTCTCAGAGTAACCCCACAAATCGTTGTAACACTCAAACGACAGCATTGTGTAAGGGACGTTGGTTTTAACAAAGGGCACACCACCAGCGTCCTTGAGCAGCTTGACAAGAGGTGAGTCCTCCTGCAACGGCTTGAAGGCATTGGCGGTGTAGCCAATGGTGGAGTCGTAACCAGTGACGGCACAGGTGTCCTTCATGGAGATTGGAAAGCCGGCCAACGGCTTATCTTTGACGGCCTTATCGCGAGCCCAAGTCTCTGAGCTCTTAATCATAACTTCAGTGATGAGGTTGCACTTCTCCTGGGCCTTCAATGCCTGCTTACCGTAAGCCTTGAGCACCGAGATGGGCTCAAGCTGTCCATCCTTGATCTGGGCGATGACCTGTTCCGCAGGTTGGTTCAGCAGGGCCCGTTCCTGCTCTGTGACGGGCTCCTTGTATTCTGGCAGCGCATCAATTCTATCCTGACGCTCCTGGCGTTTCGCCTTAATGATTCGTCTATGTTCTGATCCAAACATTCCGCGAGGTGTGGAAGAAGAAGAGATAGGGATAGCCGCTCCGTTTTATACGGCTTGCAGAATCCGGGGTCTCACGTGACGCGGCGGCAAATTCCGCTTCCACCTACCATACACGATGCAAGAGATAACAGGGACTGGTCGCGCCCCGCTATAAAAGCTAGCCAATAATTTTGAGGCTCACGCATCACACAGCAACATACATACTGATTGATTAGTTGATTGATAACATGGAGGCAAAATTCGACGCTAAGAAGGTTTACGTTCACTGGGACGATGGAAAGGTTTCCAAGTTGTGAGTGAACATTACGTCACCATGGTTTACTGCATTTAGGCGAGGGTACTAATACAGCCACAACATCTGGTTGCGGGACACCTGCCAGTGCGAGGAGCACTTCCACCCGATCACGAAGCAGCGACTTCAGAACACTTTCCTGGTAAGTTGAGGGGTACGGCGGCTAAGTTGTTTCGGAAATGAAATGCCGTTAACGGCTGTTCCTGGCGGAGTCGCCGTCCTCGCTGTCTCTAGCCGCGACGACGGGTGATTGTCGAGGATAATCAGTGGAGCGAGTGAGGGGGGCTGAAATTTCACTGTTTTTCACGACGTTACGTTGAAATTTCACTCATTTTGATGAAATTTCAGGTTGTCGACGTCGCCGTCCGATCATCGGGCACGCCACCGGATGGGAGTAGAGCTTGAGAAAGTGAATGCCATTGAGGGCTGAGGTAGATGGTGGTGGAGAATACTACCTTCTCGCTGCCGAAGCCAATGCTACCTTCTCGCTCCACGGCTACCGCTCGCTGCGCTCGTGACTAACAAGATCCCCGAAGACGTCCAGGCAAAGTCCGCGTCCATCAAGGATGACGGCCTTAGTGTCGAATGGTCCTACGATGGACACGTCTCGGTGTACCCGCTGAGCTGGCTCAAGCTGCACTCTTACGACCCGGTTTTGGTTGAGACCAAAACTGAGTCTTTGACGCGAACTCTGTGGGACGGCAAGGACATTCAGAAGAAGCTTCCTACCGTTCAGTACAAGGACGTTATGGCTGATGAAAAGGCCGTTGGCGAATGGACCAAGAAGATTGTGAGTATCCTCAACCGAATAGCCTACCGCTGCATTTGCCCCATCTTGAATTACTGGTGGCCTGAACTCTGTTGCGCTGCTCACATTACTTATATTGCACCTCGCGGCTGACTCCCTTTAAGGGTCTAGCGGTACCTTACCGGTTACGGACGGCTACCTCGGCCCGCCTTCAGTTACTGTCCCGGTGCTGAGCGCTCGGAGATAATAAGGTTACATGAAGACCTAAGATTGACATGATTGTCATATGAACGGCCAAGGCTTCTGTAAATCATCGAAGCATTTCATCGAGGCTGAGGTGATAGGTGCCACTTGGCGGTTCTCCGTGATCGACACTCCACGACCTACTATGACGCGCGAGGCTTTGGGGGTCTTGGGGGTCGATCAATTAGGAAGGCCACCTACAGTGGTGCGATGTGAAGCGGTGTGATGTTGAAGCGAGGCAAGGAGATGGATTGGGAGTGATATAAGATAGCCCACTATCTGGTTTAGCCGAAGTCGCCGGGCAGCTCGGACCGTTCCGATAGCCGGCTGCAAGGAACCGAAAAGGGACGAAAAGAAAATAAGCTTAAGTCAGAGCGTTGAGGGGGAGGGGGAGGGGTGGTGGGGTTACGATTGATACACGAGAAGGAAGCTGAGAGAGACTCTTCGCTCAGGTTTACTAACAAGTTCGAATATGGCTTCTGCATGATTGATGGGGTTCCGGTCGACGCCAAAGAGACGGAGAAGCTGGTTGAACGGCTCAACTACATCCAGCACACGCACTATGGCGGTTTCTGGGACTTCACCGCAGATCTGGCCAAGCACGACACGGCCTACACCAACCTACATCTTGGATGCCACACTGACGGAACTTATTGGACGTACACACCCGGACTGCAGCTTTTCCACTTGTTGCACCACGACGGCGTCGGCGGCGAGACTATGCTTGCGGACGGCTTCGAGGCGGCTAAGAAGCTGAAGCAGATCGACCCGGAGTCCTACGAGTTCTTGTCCAAGGTGCGAGTGCCCGCGCACTCTGCAGGTGATGAGAAGGTGTGCATCACGCCGACCCACCCAGTTTCGGTGTTTACCCACCACGAGGTGACGGGTGAGCTCGTGCAGGTCCGATGGAATAACGACGATCGATCGACCATGGACAAGTGGCAGGACCCTGAAGATGTGGAGCGATTCTACAAGGCGATCCGAGTGTGGAACAAGTTGCTGGAGGAGAATCAGTTTGTGCTCAAGCTGGTTCCAGGTTCTTGTCTGAGTAAGTATGCGCGGTTAGCACGGCTAGCCGCCGTGACATAGCCGCGGGAAGCCCGCGGATACCTACTTCGGGGTTCCACTCCCGATGTGAGGTTTGAGCTGTCACAGATCCAGTGGGACCGAGGACGGCTGCTTGCTTAGCCTGCTTAGCGTGCTGGGCAGCTGGCTGCTATAGGGTATGGCCAGACTGCTGGGCGGAGCTGAGCGCTGAGTGGGATGATGAGCCAGCTCCGAGCCGACGGCCGACTATAGCTGGTGTAGGGGATGCTATGACAAGCTGGATGGGCCAGCGCTGATCCTCGTGTGACAGGAACTAACATAGTCTTTGACAACTGGCGAGTCCTTCACGGACGAATGGGCTTCAACGGCTCCCGACGCATGTGCGGTGCGTATGTTGCCCGAGACGACTTCATCTCCCGAACGCGGCTGCTGAACCTGGGCCGGGAGCAGGTGTTGGAGTCTCTCTAGGCCGGAACCCGAAGCGATTCCGGAGCACGGCGATGAGCTATAGAAATACGAGGTTATAGTATTATTGAATCTAAGAGAACGTGGTGATCTGGCGTTCATGTATGTACAAGCGATGCACTGCGCTGCACGACAAACCGTCAGGAGTCAGGAGCTGCGATGGTAGAATTACTGCAGTGGGTAATAGTGAAACACTATACACAGCGCAAGCACGAGAATGAAATCTGGGGCGTCTAGACTCGAAAGCCATACGGGGCTGATAAGCTGCTAGACTGATAATGAGGTGCTTCACTGTTCGGGTGACTACAGACAGTTTCAACTGTAAGGCACCACGCGCTACCACAGCCAAGCGACCGTTTACCCGACGGATTTAGTGGGCTTGGCTGTAGATCCCCTTATCCTCCGCTAAAGAACTCAACGCTCGCGAGTACCGCCCGCCGCCGCCGCAATATCGCAAGACACGCCAAGTTGCCCTCCGTAATATTAATAGCCTATAGTACTTTTGGCGCTATGGCCACGCACGCCCGCCCGCAGCGTCGCTACTGCAAAATGAGTGTGCTATTTTGTGTGCAACCCCGAATGAGGAGTTCAAACCGCGCACAGAGCATTGGACTCAATTGGCGTGACGCACTCCTTACAGTGGTGGGATCTAGCCCAGACTGGTCATCTTGTGTATGCGATATAGATTACGTATGTACCTTACTAGCACGGCCAGCACGCACGCGAAGTTCACGAGGTCGCATCACGGCAACCATATCACGTTGATTTGCGCTGTCTATCACTACAATAAACGCTATAGCGGTAACCACGGCAACACCGCACAGTATGTACTTGTCCTAACAAGGAGCGTGCACGTGACCCGGCAGCGCATTGGCGCCTGCTGTGCTATGGCGGTGCGGAAAGGTGAGCGCAAAATCTGTCGATGATCTTGCGCGCTGTGAGTATAATTCTGAGCTATGGCGATCGGCGCATGACGGTGCCCAGCCTAGTGGGACGATTGTGAATCAACGACTAAGACAGGGTTTGGACGCGAACCCCGAGGCGAGGCAGAGCCGGGTCATGTGACTTGTGTTATGGTGATGGGTCGCGACCGTTGGGGGTTAAATCGGAGGAAAAATGTCACATTGCAGTGCATCGCCAAGCTTTTAGTGCAGGCCCCTCCAACGTTAGGTTGAAGGGCAAGGTGCGGGACATAGTGAGTAGCGATTTGGTGAAGAGAGTAAACCTGGACGGGAAGCGCAGATTGAGCAGATAAAGGGTGATTTTCTGAAAGCTGTGGGCTCCTTAGTGACAAGGAGGTCTAATTACACCCGTCTCGCTATTAGGGGCGTTCCTGCTTAGGCTAATTACTACCACCACCAGAAAAAAACAAATTTACAAAAATTAAAAACATATATATACATATAGATGCCCACAGCTCTTCACGTCCTTGGGCTTTGGGCAAGATGGAAAAACACTCCGCGGACGATGCTGTCGCGCTGAATCGCTCGGAGAAAGCGATGAAGCTGGTGATTGAAAACACCCGTGAAGCTGCCGAGGCGGAGCGACAAATGACTGTTCTCGAAGCATTCAAAACATACCCAAAGGCCATGGGCTGGTCTATCTTCTTCGCCATTGCCGTCATTATGGCTGGCTACGACGGCCAACTGATTCCCTCATTTTTCGCACTACCCTCCTTTATCGAACACTACGGCCAGGAAATCAACGGCCAGAAACAAATTACCGCTGCTTGGCAGTCCGGCCTCAACATGGGCAATCCTGTCGGTCAGATCCTGGGCTCTCTTGCCTGCTCATGGCCATCTGAGCGATGGGGCAGAAAGAAGGTCCTCCTCTTCTGCTGTGTCTACACCATTGCCTTCATTTTTATGCAGTTCTTTGCCACTTCTCTGCCAATTCTCTGTGCTGGTGAGATCTTTGCCGGTCTCGCCTGGGGTGCCTTCGTCACCCTCTCCCCAGCCTACTCTTCTGAGATTGCTCCAGTGCCTCTGCGAGGTATTTTGCTGGCCTTCACCAACTTGGCCTTCGTCATTGGTCAGTTCATCGGTCAGGGTATGGCTGCCGGCTTCAACACTGATACCTCCCACTGGGCCTACCGAGGCCCATTCATGCTCCAGTGGCTGTGGCCTGTTATCCTCCTCATTGGTCTGCCATTCGCCCCGGAATCCCCCTGGTGGTTGGTGCGACACGGCCGATCTGAGGAGGCCAAGAAGGCCCTGGTCAAGCTGGGCTGGTCTTCCAACTCTGCTGAGCTCGACAACACTCTGATCGTTATCGAGGAGACTGACCGACTGGAGCAGGAGCTCCACCGATCCACCCGATACATTGACTGTTTCCGGGGATCCAACCTCCGACGAACTGAAATCTGCGCCATGGTCTACTCTATCCAGGTCTTGGCCGGAAACCCACTTATCGGATACTGCAACTACTTCTTCACACTCACTGGTATGGACAACGAAACCGCTTTCAATATGGGTGTCGGTAACACCGCCATTGGTTTCGTCGCTACCTGTCTCTCGTGGATTCTCCTGTCTTACTTTGGCCGACGAACAATCTACAACTGGGGTCTGTTCGCCCTGGCGTTGTTGCTGATCGTCCTCGGTATCCTGGATTGTCTGCCAAACTATGGTAACGCTGAGTCCTGGGCTCAGGGAGCCTTGCTCGACGTTTGGACTTTCGTCTACCAGTTGACAATCGGACCATTGACTTTTGTCATCATCTCGGAGATGTCCTCCACCAAGCTGCGATCGCGAACTATCGCTATCGCTACCGCCGTCCAGTCCGCCTTCTCCATCATCACTACCGTGGTGGTGCCTCTCATGTTCAACCAGCTCAATGGTAACCTGCGAGGAAAGGTCGGATTTGTCTTTGGTGGAATGGGCTTTATTTGCTTCGTGTGGGCTTACTTCCGACTCCCAGAGTCCAGAAACCGAACTTATGAGGAATTGGACATCATGTTCGAGCGAAAGATTCCTACCAGGCAGTTCAAGACTTATGACGCTTTTGAGACTGAGTCTTACTAGTCGCTTGACTGCTCCTTATATTAATACTAATTTTAAAACCGTAACTTGACTTGTCGTGGTGCTCAACGCGCTGAAATGACAGGTCCGCGTTATTGGTTCAAAGTCACGTGATTTGATTTGATTTGAGTTTCTAGATTTAGATATGTAGATATGATATTTGATGATTAATTTAGTACAGTTTCAGATGTTGGATTTAAAATTGTTTGGCAGTAATGGCCGTGAGTGTCCAAATTGGTTAGTGCTAGTAGGTGATGGTGATGGGTGGATGCTGTGCGCGCTTCCTCGACCATGTCAGGCAATGGTGAAGGGGACAAAACTGGATTCAGCATAAAGGGTGCCAGCGAGCGGCAACAAACTGGCGAGCGTCCTGCAGAAAGGTCACTTGCTGATCGAATAGCCAGCCGAGAAGAGACGCCTAAACCAAGCCTGAAGGATAGGCTGAGTCCGGCCAATTCACGCAAGCGCCCGTATGAAAAGTCCACAGAAACGCCTACAAAGAGGGCAAAAGAAGAAGAGAGGCCCAGCCCAGCACCGCCGTATGGTAACGGACGAAGAGGACTGGTCAGCTCAGTATTGCATGCAAAGAAACCAGAGGTGACATGGGACATACCAAGCAACAACTGGATCTTCACACAGAAAGAAATCGAGACCAGCCCGAGCTCGTTTGAAGGTGTTAATCATGATATGGAGCTGATACAGCGGGCCAAGGGTGTGAACTTCATTGTTTCGGTGGCTTCTCAGCTCAAGGTTCCTCAAATGACCATTGTCGCCGCCTGTACCTTTCTGCATCGATTCTACATGCGATTTTCGTTGAAGAAGTACCATTGTTACGACATTGGCGGCGCTTGTTTGTTTCTAGCGACAAAGGTTGAGGAGAGCTACCGTCGGTTACGGGAGCTCATTATTGCATGCACAAAGGTCGCCTCGAAGAACCTTAAACTGCAGGTGGATGAGCAGTCAAAAGATTTCTGGAAATGGAACGACACGATAATATGGGGCGAGGAGCTGGTGCTTGAGGCACTGTGCTTTGATCTGTCGCTGGAGTCACCGTACCAGACGCTGGCCACTCTGGTAGACCAGTTTAACCTGAGAGACGAGAGGAAGTTTTGTCAGTGCGCATGGAGCTTTGTCAACGACTCATGCAGGACCATTCTACCGCTGTTGTATCCGACAAAGTCGATCGCGCTGGCGGCGTTTTTCTTTGCGACAAAGATGTGCAAAGTTGATCCTAAGGACTCTGAGGGGAGAAACTGGTGGGAGCAGTTTGACGTGCAGAAAAAGGACCTGCTGGAGGTAGTCAACACCCTGGCCAGACTGAACCAACATTTACAAAAGCATATTCAAAACCTAGAGTCGCAGCGGTACTTCGAAATGGACGAGGACTATGTCAGAGATTCCACCCTGTCGACCGCACAGTCGACGCCTAAGCACAGTCAAATCGACACCCCGAGTAGCCAGGCTACACCCAAGAGCAGTCAGACAGAACAGATGTCCCAGTAACTAACGATTTTAAATAGACGCCAGGACGCGTCGCGTGGAATGAAACGCGTAAAAACACGAGAATAAGCGGATCCGTTGACGCGTCAAGAGCAGTTCTTTCGTATGTCATGCTGTATTTAATCCACTTGCCTCACAGGGCAAGACGCTCGCTCTCTAGACGTGCGAATTACTTGTTACGGAACTTTGAGGTTAGGTTTGATGTCCCAGATGATCATCTTGCCTGATAACCACACACAGGACATGAAGATAATACTAATACGATAATGGACCAGAGCGTGAATGTGAGTATTCTTGTAATACTATTCGATCTAACAAAGGTCACACCGCGGAGACGCCGGCAAGCGCTCTTCTTGGACACACAGGACGAAAATCCACCAGAGGAGTTGGGCAGCGAGAGCACATTTGCCCAGAGCTCTCCTGCTGCAAAACTAGACTCCCTACCGAGACTATGTCAAACAAGTGACGACGCAGTGCGCTATCTTGTAAGCGACGACACGCAGCGTAATGACGATACACAGATTATGGATGGTCCGCCCTTTGATCCGGACCTGGCTTCATCACCAAACAAGCCCTCGCCGCCCTCTTCTCCAAACCTTATAGAAATCGCCTTCAACAGCAAGTTTGGCGACCAGGAATCTGAACCGCTGTCGTTTACGGAGCTTGCGTCTTCACCCTCTAGAGAGCCTGATGATACCTCGAACGCCCTCCAAAAGCTGCGTGACGCTCATAATGAACTCATAGAAGCAAATGGTCTCATGGATACCTTTCATGAGAAAACGCAAAAGGTAAAGCTGCCTCCGCCGCCGGCGTGGCCGCCAGAGATTGAGGACAGTCAGTCGGAGATGACCCAGCCAGTACACGAGGTGCCCGCTAGTGTACAGAAGAAGCATATGCATCTGTTTGGAGAGCCGGCTACGCCTTCAAACAACTCTCAAATGACCCAGCGTGTAGCTGACATTCCGTTGACGGTGCTGCAGCGAAGCAAGCACTTGTTTATGTCGTCAAAATCTGAAATGCCTGAACAGTCAATCTTTGAGTCCCCCAGCAGCAATGACGTTCAGGTGGCTGCAACCCCTCTCCATCGGGCATCAGCCAACGGCAGCGAAACTGCTCGAGCACGAAAGATCCAGGCACGGCCAAACTTGACAATTACGAGTGACAACGAAGAGGGAGGAAACAATATACAAAGTAGTGACAGTGAGGATGGCATCATCAAAGATACGCCGAATCCATCACACGAGGAGCCTGCTGAAGACACAGACAAGACGCCGGTCCCGGCAAAGCGAAGAAACACTCAGAATCAAAACAGGCACATCAAAGTGTACATTGGGGACAGCGACGAGGAACATAGCACAGCAGACGCGCACGTTGACAAGAAGCTCAAGTTGACCAAACCCAAGAGGAAACTGGTTGTCAGTAGAAGCACTACGCCCGTGATGTCCACGCCGGCAATCAGCATGCAGAAGGAGGATGTGCCCGAAGTTTCCGACAGAAACCCATCTAGGAATACAGAACGCCAACGAGCAGCACTCCCGGAGCGGAAAGCGGACCGAGCTAAGCAGATTGTTCAATCTTCAGAACTGTCGACACAACCGTCGGTAGTCAAATCAGACGAGTATGCAAGCCGGAAAACGCAAGACAACAAATGGGATACCGCTCACCCTGTTTGGATGCAGACCAAGGACGGATATCATGCCGCGTTATACTCCAAACCAACTCCGCGTCAGTCAAGCGGCAAGTGGACGCCTGCCGGTTCGCAATTTAGCGACGAGCCGTTAGTGCTATTTGGTGACGGAACTTTCAGTAATGCCAGTAACTCTCTAAGCATGCGAGAGCTAGATCTGAGGGTAGACGACGAGGTTAAAGTTGGCATCCCAAACAAGAAGAAGCTTATCTGGACCGTCAGCGAGTTGTTCTCTCAGGATGACGAGTTCACCGAGGTGAGGCCGAAGATTTGGACAAAAGACGGGCATACACATGTCAGGCTGAAGTGCAAAAAGCAGGAACTAGTAGCGGCAGTTTGCGACCTTTACCTGACGCGAAACTTGTGGACAAAATACCTCATGCGGCGTGGCGAAGAGAAGGTTTTGGCTAACAAGATTCTTGACGAGACGCGGCAGCCAAAGTCACCGGAGCGAAGCCTGAAAAGTGTAAAGCTTGAGGCCAGCGAGTATGGGCAGATGGATGGGATCTTCTCAGGCTGTGTTTTCACAATCACATTTGGACCTGCAGGAGAGGTTGCTGATCTTCAAAAACGCATTGAGCAAAATGGTGGACTGGTTCTGCAGGGAGGCCTGCAAGATTTGTTCACGGTCAACACAAAAACGTGGGAAGTCGAGCCCAAGGAGATACTCGACAATTATTTATTTGGAGCCTTGATAACGTGGAAGACTGCGCGGACGCCGAAGTATCTTGACGCACTAGCGCTTGGCTGGCCCTGTCTCTCGCGCAAGTACATCGAGGACTGTCTAGAGCATCGGTACATGCTGGGCAACTGGAACGACTACGTGCTTGCGGCAGGCGAGAGCGAACTCCTGGACGGCGCCGCGTGTTCCTACGACGTTCATGAATTTCGCAAGCGTTGGTTGAACTGCGAGAATCTCAGGCAGCAGTACTTTAACCGCAGGCTGATCATAAACGGGGCCCGGAAGATCTATCTCATTGACTCTCGGAGTAACAAGGAGATGACCACTGCACGGTACGTGGTTCTGCTCACGGTCATCGGCGGCATCCCCGTCGTCGTCAAGAGCCTAGACCAGGTTCCGGACAAGGCGATTGCGTTGTATCCAGATTCGGACGGCGATACTAAGGTGTTATCGACTACCCCTAAGCGCAAGGTAAAGGCATTGGTGGAGGGCCAGGCGATCGATGGCAGATTGGTGTACAACCGCAACTGGTTTGTGCAATGCTTGATTAATCGGCGGCTGGTGTAGGCCAGCCGTGTAATGTATAATTTTAAATTACCTAAAGAGAAATTATGCGTTGCGAGAGTCATAGATTTTCACGGATCATAGATCGTCCAGGCGTTGAACGCGTGCAGATGAGATGATCCCCTTGGGAGCAGCTACATGGCTGGCAGGGGTTGATCGATGCGGATTGTTGGGGTCGGAGATCGGAGGAGCCATCGGACAGAATTTGGCTGGGGTCCAGAGCGGTCTGGGCCGTGCAGGGTTAGGATACACTACAAGACAAGGTTACCTGTAGATTGGTATACGTTAGCCGCATGGTTGTGAGAGCAGTTTCAGTTTAGTATTCATTAGTGCAGTTTTCTAGTCACGACGAGAGGCACTAAACCACTCGTATGGATATGTATGTAGGACTCATCTGACACTCATCAATCCTAGGGTAAACCTCCAGACGAGTTCTTAAAAAGCCCATTGTTCATCTAGACACCATGAATCACTACCTTATAGTGAAGCGAGCCGAAACAGCTGCCAGCCAACTTAGTGCAAAGACAGAACGTCAGCACACGTCCATTGCCTGGCAGTCTGTGCCGAGGCGAATCAGCTCTACCTATAATAACAGTTTGTCTAGAAGGTGTCGTTGGTACGAGGATTAGAGCTGTGAAAAATGATTTTTATAGCCCGTGTACATCTGGGCATGCGAATTTTTGGGACTGGGACTTCTTCTCTGTCAGGGCCGATGTCACCTACCTCCGGATAAGAGTTTGGTGAGGCGCTACTGGCTGGATAGCTGCGGTTGAAACGCCGAAATGCACCCTGGCTATAGGACGTTTTGACCAAGCATAAAGTTACGCGGGAGATGCTGCAACGGGCCAACACGGTAAGATGTAAGCAAGACGGTAAGCGGGCGCGTTGGCCGTCCAGCTGTTGTATCAATATGAATAATTTGCTACTAGGGCTCTCCTGGTGCCAAACCGCCAGTGTCATTGTCTGAGCTCCACGAACTTATTTACCTACATAACGTTTTAATGACTCTACGCAAGATTGCTGCGCGTCATGGATACGTCATTGAGACACTGGGGTTGGCTCGCAACTGTGACCGATCGTGATGTGCGGATTGGCGATGACATAGCCGAGATTCATTAACACGGCAAGTATCGTCACGCGCAGCATTAGGGGCGTCAATATTGACAGCCAAGATCTAACGGTTACAACATGGTATGTTACAGGCAAAGTACTGCTGGCGCGCAGCCGGGTAACATCAGGTGATGCCCAACAAAAAGTTCCGAATGAGATCCGGTTCGACGTATAGAGTAACGTGCCACTGCCGTGCATCTGCAGTTTTCTTTTCTGGCAGATTGATAAGTACACGCTGTGCCATCATTCATGTTACATTGATGGGCAGATTCATATACCGGTATTGGCTAGAAGGTCAGTTACCCCAGGCGTATTAGTGACACAGATTAGTCAACAGTAAAATTGTGTGCACGTGATCTGGGGAAGGCAGGAAATGTGTGTGCCTTGAATTATTCTCTGACTTCTGCCAAAAATCCGCTTTCTGCATGTCTGGCTTAGTAATTCTACCCCAGAGTATGCCGCCTTGAACAAGATGAGATGTGCAGTAGGTTCAGACGGTGTCAGCTAAGGCGAAATTAGCACAACGGTCCGCCCCATGCCAATTTACCCGTGGACCCATCGCGGCTCGGCATCGCCATGAATTCACGATTACTCAGCTCGCCAGTGCACGCCAGTGGACGGACCCTACGTAAAACTGTTCTAGGCAATTCGTGTCTTGAGCTCTATAGTTGCGTGATCCTAAAATGCTAATTAAAGTCACGTGCCTGCGAGATGACAGCGGAGAATAAACGGATGCAATCAGAGACGGCTGAGAGTCGCTGCACTCTTCTCAGCACTCGCCTCTCTGGACACATGCCAGTTAGTCTTCGCCCAGTCTGGCCACCGTTGCTGGAGAAACGATGCACGCGCTTATCCCCCAGAAAATACTGCGCGCTCAAGCAAGCCGACCCACAAAAGCAAGTTCGGCGCTAAAAGCAACTTGCCATTTAATAATAAAACTCGGCCGCGCTTTCCCAACACTGAGAGACGGAGGGAAGAAGTTGAGTAGGAAGTTGGAATAGTACTGGAATTTGATAGCCTGGGTATATTTGATCACCAACAAGTTTTCATCACGACTTCCGCTACGCTCCGTCGTGTGGTCCAGTATGACAATGTCAGTCGATGTCTCCTCCACCAGCATAAATACTAGCACCATTACCCCTACGCAGCCGATACCCAAGAAATCCACAGCCGTCAAGACGGATAAGCCCCGTCCGCACGTCTGTGCCACCTGCACACGGTCGTTTGCCCGGCTAGAGCATCTCAAACGACACGAGCGGTCACACACTAAAGAGAAGCCGTTCCAGTGTCCAGTGTGCGAGCGCTGTTTCGCCAGGCGGGATCTGCTATTACGTCACAAGCAAAAGCTCCATGCTTCGTTTCCCGAGTCGCCCAAGTCGAGACACAACCGCAGAAAGACTCCGGCGGCGGCGGCACCCGCTCCGAAAGAAGATGATCAGTCTTACTCAGCACTGCTAAAGAGCCAGATCAAGCGCAACGGCGGGCGGTCGAGGACGGTCTCGTTTTCCGCCTCTTCGGCCACGTCTTACACCTCTAACAAGGATGTCGAAGCGTTTAATGCACATTACTACCCGGTTGGTCCGCCGCAGGTTGGGTTCTCGACCCCGCAGCTCAACCCGCTGAGTCTGGGCAGCGACCAGAGCGATACCAGCAGCCCGTTTGAAGAGTATCTAATGTCGGATCCGCTGTTTATCAACCCACAGCTGCTAGACCCGGAAGTTGGCGGTGCCGGCTCTTCCAGTACAGCAGGCCCTCACGATCACACAGCGGGTGGACCTCGCGACCTGCACGAACTGCATTCTAACAACCTACACAGCAACGTGCGGACAAACGATCATGAGCCATTCGACATTCTGTCCACTCAGCAGCAGATCCGGGACTTCCATCTGGAGCAGCAGGCCCAGCAGACGTTCAACAATAACCTGGACAACTCCACCATCCATCAACACATCCAAGAAGACGATTTCTCGTGGCTACCGTCCAGCTCAGACCTCGAAAAAATACAAATCCAGTACCCTGCAGACCTCAGCACGCCGCTGAGCTTCGCCATGAGCCCTAATCTTGAGACGGACTTTCACTTTCAACCGCAGGTCACCCAGTTCAAAATTCCAGACCAGTATAATACCATGTGGAACCAGTCTCAGAACAGGACGACGCTGCACCCTCAAAAACCGCTAGTGCCCAGCCCGTTCGATCACCTCGAGTCCAACACGCCCACCATCACTGCACACCTGCGCAGCCATATCCTGAAGATTATAACTACGTCAACAGCTTTCACCAAGAACCCCGAGCTGCCCTCGACGATGGACCTGCAACGGTTTATTGACGCCTATATCAAGCACTTCAGTAAGCACATGCCGTTCATCCACCACAGGCTCAAGTTCACCGAGGACAATGTTTCGCTGGCGATTTCCATGGCTGCCATCGGTGCGCTGTACTGCTTTGACCAGCGCAACGCATCCAACATTTACGAGGTCTCGCGCTGCCTGGTGCACGCGTACCTGGAAGCCAAGCGGGACGTCAAGGAGCTGGAGGAGAAGAAGGAAAAGATTACACCAGTCTGGCTAATTCAGGCGCTGGCCCTGGGTGTCATTTACGGCATTTTCAGCAGCGAGCCTCTTGCTAACGAAATCGCAGTGGCTCAGGGCAACGCGGTGGTCACCCTAGCAAAGACGGCGGGCCTGCACTTGCCGCCCTCGGAGCCACTCCCAGTGAGCAACGACACCGAGACACAGTGGCAGTACTTTGTGACGGTGCAGGAGCGAATCCGGACAATGCATGTGGTGCACATTATCAGCTGTCTGCTAGCGACGACGTACAACATCTCGTTAGCCCTCAAGAACAGTGATATCGCATGTGGTTCGCCTTCGGACGAAAGTCTTTGGACTGCGCTCAACTCAGATGTCTGGATGGAGATTCTACGCAAGAAACAGCTGGACCGATCCCTGCAAGAGACCGCCTACGGTGGCTCGTTCGCCGATACCTTGCACACTCTTCTGCAAGGCAACACCCTGGTTGGCAAGGTTTCCCAGTTCATGCTGCTGAGTCTTAACTACGCCATTCATTTTGAGATTTTCGAGCGGAGAGTCACCCACGATCAAAAGTACAAGACTGATTTGAGACGGCAAAGCGAGGTTGAGCTCAAGCCAGAAACCATAAAGGACAGCGTCAGGCAAAGCATGAAGAAACGACGGTGCTCGGTCACCGCAGCTCCAAACTCACCACTAGACCTCTCTGTGAGCGGGTTTGTGCTGAGCAAGGAAGTGTCGTGGCTGGAACATGAGCAAGCGTCCACGGACTCTATTCTCAAAGCTTGGGAGACTGCCTGGTCGTCTTCTCCGATCGCTTCGCTCAAGCCAAGTCTCCAATTTGGCCCACTGATGAGTGACTCCATTCCGCTGTCGTCGCTAGCGCACATTCGAGTCAATCTGGACATTCGAAAGGTGAAGGAGAACTTCTGGAAACGAGACTTTGCCGCCATGGGCCGTGAGATTGACCGGCTGCCTGACGCCACGACGACGTACGGAGGCAAGACTCACCATGCGCTTTCTGAGGCTGCGTCCTATGGCACAGATATCATTTCACTGTGGGAAAAGCACTCGGCCAACTGGACATGGGAGACGAGCGTGTCGCAAACGTTTGTGCACACGATTGTGTCGCTGTTTGACTGCGGCCTGATTGTGTCTGAGTACCTGCACCGACTGGAGCGACACGAAAAGCCCTGGCTGGACGAAGACGTGAAGCTGGTTTCGCGAATCGAGAAGGTGCTCAAGAGGGTTTCGGAGCTTGTTGGCGCTGACATGGACGAGATTCCAGGGCCAGAACTCCATATGGACCCGCACGTTTTGGATATCGCCAGCGACAAGAAGCTGAGTGTGAGGGCTCTGCAGATTATGAGAAAGATTCTCTGCAAGAGTTATGTGTGGCCTTGTGAGTATTCGGAAACGAAGTGATGGGTTTTACTAACATAGTCGCCCTTGTGATGGGAAATGCGCTGGAAGCACGAGCCAACCAGATTCGAACTAACCTCAAGATTGAGTAGACACTAACTGATGTATTTTTTTAATGTATGGAATGATGACGAAGACGAGCTGTATAACCCAGGCACTCCCGTGGATGGGCGTGCGACTGTGGGTCCAGATGGGCCTGAATAAGGAACCGCGGGTCCTAATGCCTCGTCTATTACGGGGTAAGGTCTACGTTTCCGTTGTGTTTCGGACGCTGCCGGGACTGCGTTCACACCTCCGAGACACTCCGACCTCGCCGAAATAGAGATGATAGACATGCTTAGACATACATGACTAACTTAACCACAGGTTAGTTGACGATATGGCTGGCGATTCGCGCAGCACGTGTACAGGTCTGGTGATGCTGTGCGTATATTAGTGCATGCAGATATGCGAAGAGCTAAGCGCTTAGGGGCAGAATTCGGTGGCGTGGGGCATTAATTTATAGGGTCAGTTGAACCTTGTCAACCAGCACTTGTTGGGTACAGTGCCGGCCTTATATGCTATATACGGTCGTTTGCTCACACCTGCGTTTGGTGTGCACAGACGTTAACTTCTTACCCCAGACAATTGTAGCGACGAGTGTTGACATTTAGCCGAAATTTAACCGGCTAGAAACCGTTCCCGGATATGGAGATAAGGTTTGGCCGAAATAATTTGGCCCAGCTGTGGCTGCATTCGGATTTTTGTTGTGCGTGTCTGCCGGGTAACTTCTTGTATTGGATTACGCGCCGAGTACCGTACCCCGGATTATTGTCTAACGTCTCGGAAGTGTGTCTCGTTGTTTTGTTATATGACTAAGACTGGTCTAACTGCAAAACAAGCCAAGTACTGTAGCCGGACTCGTATATTCCGAGGAGCTATGACCTAGATTGTGTAAACCAACGCAGTAAAGCCCACGCGTTTCACAGCTGCAGATCTGTGGCTGGCGTAGGGGTCTGGGATGAACTTGGCGAGAACCACGCAACGTTAGAACACAGTACAAGACTTGAGATGGCCAAAATTGAAGAAATTGAGGACGAGCCATTCGTCAGCCAGTTCCCCCGACCAAATCTAGGCATTCACAACAAGGACGACCTACCGGAGCACCGGGTTCCCATTCAGTTTGAGCCTGAGCCAGAAGAGGCTGAGGATAGTCACAGGGAGGTGGTGGACGAGCGATGGAAGCCCAATGATATTCAAAAGAACCTGGTTTCCGGGTCGACAATGCTTCTGTATGCCGTTTTTTCAGTGCTGGCGCTAGACGTGGAGCATCCGTTGCATGATCTGACCAAGCCAACTTACATCAACACGTTCATGGCCTTTCAGACGTTCCTTGTGCTGAAGAACGTGATTAAAGTGGTTGGCTTCACAATTGGCATCTCGTTCTCTTCCTTGGTCCTGGCCCTGTCGATTGGCGTTGGCTGCCCTATAGTTGGCTCCGAGTTCTACTACGCCGTGATCGGTCTCTGCTTGTACCACACGGTAGAGATCTTTCAGGACAACACCTTGTCCATTGCGATCACGACCATGCCCCTGATGATTGGATCTTTTGTGGAGACTCTTACGCTTCCCTCGTGGTGGTCCAGTGTCTTGCTTTTCGCCTTGGCGGTGAGATCATACTGCGGCCTTCTCGCCGACCCGAAACCAATTGCGTCAATGCAAGACAGGTGGCAGGAGTCTAAGCTATTCAACTATTTTCTGATTGGCCTCGTGGTCATGGGGCTCGGCATCGCGGCGTCTGTTGAAAGTATCCTCAAGATCCACGATAAGGTTCCGTTCTCAGAATTCACCCAGCAGGACAAGCAGCAGCTCGCTGCCCTGGCCGTCTCATTCGTCGTTTCGTATGGCTTTATGAAGAAATGGCGAGTCGACAAGCGAAAAGCAAAGGCTGCAAAGGCTAAAAAAGACTAAACACCGGCCCGAACCAAATCAAAATGAAACCATCACCTGCCCACGCCTGACTTCGCCTCCCCAGATTAATGCGAGCGGACAATATGGGGTAGCGGAGACATGCTTGTAATATAAAGTTACAAACATTGCAAACTCTAAAAACGTAACGGTCAGCTGACAATGAAATGAGGCGTTTGAAGGATCGGATGGCATAATTCTATAATCCAGTACCGAACTCGACCTCGCACACCTCACGCCTACCAGGCAGGTGCTACTTCTCTTGTGTAAAAGTTAATTTCGTTTGCTGGCTCAAAGCCAAGTGATAACATTCGCTAGAGTTCAGCGCTTGGGTCACCCGCACCTCCGACTCTCAATTTAGCTCTCTGTGTCTTGTCAAATTTACCGAGGTTCGTGGCATCAGGAAGCGCCACGCGTATAATTCATTAACTCTTAGCTGCTTTTACTATATGCTCTTTGATATAGACATGACTATTTCTTGACCTTGAAGTCAGCCACATATTTGTTCCAGTTGGCAATCTCAACATCGCCAATGCCGATGTTGTCACCTTTGTCAAGAGCACCCTGGATAGCCCCTTCGATCTGCTCTGAAGCCTTCAAGACATTCCTCTCAATCTCGCTCTGCTTCTCATGCTCCTGCTTGATTGCCCTCTCATTGACGGTGAAACCAATCATCTTGGTGAATGTGTCCACAAGAATCTTCAAGCTGTCGCCACCGCCGACAACCAGCGCAACGTCATGCTTAGACAGAGTGCCGATAATGACACAGCTCAGCACCTTGATATCGTGATCCTCATCAGTCAACCCAGCCAAAACTCGTCCGTATAGCACGTCCAGCTGAGCGACAGCTCGGAGCAGATCAAACGAGACAGTTGTAACCAGTGTATAAATGGCTTCGTAAGCGGTCTTTCGCACATCAAGACCATCATCAACCTTGTGCTTGAATGGACCCATCTGCACAGTTCTGATAAGCGACTCGTCGATCTGAGTCTCCTTATACAAAATTGGCAGAAGGGCAGAAAGGTGTGGCAGCAACAGGTGTGGCTTGTTGTGCATCGCAGACACCAGCGTACTGAGGCCAATTTGTCTAATGTCCACCTTGGGGTCCTGAACCAGCGTGAGGAAGTCAACGATAATCGGTCGTAACAGATCGTCGTATCGATCGTGAGTCTGACCAAACGAGTACTTGATGGCAGACAGGACAACTGCTCGCGTCGACCAATTGTCTGACGACAGGTAGCTCTGGAGGGCCGGAAGGAACCTTTCCGGGTTCAAAATACTCAGTCGGCCGACGCATTCAGCGACCAAAGAAACTTCAGCATCCTCGCCGCCGAACTTATCGAGATCCAGGGCGAATAGGCTCTGCCAAATCTGAGTAACCTGGTCTAGCGAGTCAAACTTGTTGGCAGTAATGACCTCCTTCAGCGCAATCAAGTAAAGTTGGACGTTTTCGGTGTCCTTCAGTCCGGCCAACAGCTTAGGCAGGTAGAGTGCAACGTTGTTGCTGGCCACGGATCCAACAGTTCGGGCAGCCACAGACTTGGACACATCGTCACCGCCCTTAAAGCCAGCGTAGACAAAGTCGATGTTGTGCTCTGCATGCTTCAGCTTGGCAACATTGCCCAAGACTAGCATATGCCAAATCTCGTCCTGTCCTCCAGTAGGTGGCTGGTAGAACTTCTGAACCTCTGGCGCTAGAATTTCGCTGGAGGCGAGACAGGTAGCCACAGCTCGGGCCACTAGAACGTTGGAAGTGGAATCCTTGGCCGTAGCGTCGTATCGCTTAGACAATTGCTGGTACAGCCCAACCACGGTTTGCTGGTCTCCGTTGATTGTGATGGTCTTGATGAGCGCCAGCACAGACTCAATAGACTGAGCAATGTGCGCACCCTTGTCGAAGGAGCCAATTGCGAAATCCAGGACATTATTGGACTTATAGAGTGGGTAGGCGATTTCAAGAACCTTTGCGACGGCAGAAACAATCTGAGTATCGTTCTCCTCAAGAGCCGCGTTGCCACAAGAGTAAGCCTCGGCGGAAATGTTGGAGACTAGCTGAGCCAGCTGCTCCTGTGAAACTTTGGAGGAGGCAACAATGGCCTTGAGTGCTCGCAATGAGGCCAATCTCAGTGGTTTAGAGGTTTGTCGAAGGAGGCCACATAGCTTGGCCGAAACAGAGGTGATCCACTCCCACGAGAAGTTGTTGAATCGCGAACTAGCAGTCTGGTGAACAGACGTGACAGCAGCCAGTCGCAGGGACTCGCTGTTGATAAGTTCAAGCAAAACAGCAATGTCCTGAGCGAAAACGTCCTGTGGCAATTCCACGGAAGAGAGCAGCAGCCCCAATGCTCTAACAGCAGTTTCTCGAGTTTCCAAATCAAACTTGGTACCGGTGGCTCGAGACCTGATGGCTGTCTCCAACTCGGTGGTTCGAATGGCAAACTCTGCATGCTCCCTATGGACGCCAATAAGCGTAATCGAAACGTTCAAAGCGTCGTTACAGACCTTGTGATAGGAGTCCTGAGCTCCTCTGACGATAACTTCGGAAATGTCGTTAGCACAGGGAGCAAGTGAGGCCACTGGCTGGTGCTTGAGAACGGCGTCGACGAGTTTGAGCACGTCGACAGTCAACGAGGGCTTGGTAACGCTCAACTTGTTGAGCACAGGAATCAACTGCAAGTCTGAGATGCCATGTAGGGTGTTGACCAGGTTGGTCCAAATGCTATCGAGCAAAGTGTGAGGAATCTGCGCATTGTTCGACTTACCCTTGAGTTCTTTGAGGGTTGCCTGAGTGAGCTTTGGCAGCGCGGCCTCCAGCTGAACCTGTGGATCAGAATCTGTAACCATGCTGGCGTCAGAGGACCGTCTGTTTCGAATGCTCTTTGCATTGTAGTAAGCGCCATCGTCGGCGGCGGCGAGGATGAAGGTGGATAGGGTGGCCAAGACCTCCAATTTTACGGATTCCTCCCTCTCGGAGGAGATTCGCTGAATAAATAAGTTAAGCAATCGCGACAGGATAGTGGGCAGGTGGCTGTAGCAGCTCGTAACCAAGACGCTAGCGAGTTTGGCTGCGTGTCGCCGCAGCTTCCAGTTCTGGTCTTCGTCGTCATCAAAGTCTGCATCGCTCATGTCATCTTCTTCATCGTCCTCGTCCATCTCGACGTCATCCTCATCGTCGTCTAGGTAGTTTGGATCGTACTTGACAAACCTCTCAATAACCTGAAGGAACTGGTCAATGAACTCACCGTCCTTGTCGAGAGAGGCGAACGACTCAAGAGTAGAAAGGACAGTCTCTCTCGTCTCCGTGTTTTCCTGTTCATCGTCCTCCTGCTCCAGAGTAGCCAGCACTTTTGGAAAGATGGTTGGAAGCAGCTGCTTGTATCGCTGGGGCTCTGACTTGGCCAGGACACCGCTGAGTAGAATCAAAGTTCGTGCAGTGACTTCTGGCTGGTTGAGGTTCTGCAAAATAGTGGCATTGAGGTCGTTCCACTGTCGCTCGTCAATGTGTCGCGCAAGGTGTCCCAAGGCAACGACAGCTCGCTTTCTGATGATGGGTCGCATGTTGAAGATGATTTGGACCAGAGAATTCATCGTGCTCTCGACTTCCTTCTGGTGGAATGAGCTGCCGAATCGCTTAATCAGGTCAATCAGCACGTCCATAGCGTCCACGGAATCCTTGGACTCTTCGATAAGAGTGGCAAGCAGTCGCAGCGTGAACACTCGTGCGACGTTGGGCGTAGCGCTGGCTTCGCTGATCACTGTTCGTAGCGCCATGTAAGTGATGGACAGGTCAATATCTTTTCGTCCCTTCTGCTTCTCAGCGAGCGTGTCTCGTAGCTTCACGATAACGCTCTCAATGATATCCATACTCGCTCTTCTGATGAAGGGCTCGAGACTAGTTAGTTAGATTCGCTTGATTGAGTACTCACCATTTGACTGCCTGGTTCTGAACTTCAGAGACGTTGTCATTGAGCTTATCGATGATGGCGGCGCCAATTTGCGACATGTTGGATGAGTTCAGCATTCGCAGATCCTGCGTCTCATCTGTCAGGATAGCATTGAGATCGCTGAAAGACATGAAACGAATATCCGCATCGATGTCTTTCAGATCTCGCAGCAGTTCATTGATGCTCTTCTTCGTGGACATTTTGGGGTAGTCCGCTGGTCAAGATGATGCGCGCCACTCCCATCTTAACATCACGACGAAGCATAAGCCAGGGCGAGACATCAATATTAATAGAAGCGGCTTATGTTGATTCTCTATTATGTATTTACATTAGGTGAGTGGTCAGAGGATGACGGACTATTGAAGTACTTACCGGGCTTATTGCTGCTTCAAGTTTAGAACCCCACAGAGCCTAGTTTTCGGTCACTCCGGCCAGAGAAAGGGATCGAGAATTTAGCGAGTATTGTGATAAAACTCTGTTTGAAGAGTCAATCAGAGCACGTGCTCCATGCAGACCCACGCTTGTTCCAGACCAGAGGCTCATAATACAACCACATCGATATGGATTGTTGATCCAACCTGCCCGTCCATGACGAGCTAGCCGCTCCGTACTTACCTAACATGATCACTTTAGCGTCTGCTTCGGCTGTTCTGGTGAACAGTTTCCGGAGCCTCTCCGTTGAGCATTCAGTAAACGTCATTTCGAGGAAGCGGATCAACAAAAGTTCAGTATTGGCGAAACGAGCATCCCAGCAGTGAGTCCGGACCCGAACCGAGTCTTACACATTGAATATCATACCACCAAGCCACTTTCACTGTACGTCTTGGTCTAGCCTGCCTCGATATCTTATGTCTCAGTTATCAAGCAGCGATCTGGACAACAGCGCGGCCCAGCATTCGGTCGTATGCCAAGCAAACTATAACGCGGGCTTCACAGATGTCCCTCTCTGGTCGTTCGTGTCAATATTACTTTTCTTCGAGCATGCTTGGATCATTGGCCGGTCATTCTAGCGCAAGTCGTTTGCGTGTGCTAGACTTGAACTTCGCGCCCATCTTGATTCTAAATCTGCTATTGCCAGTAAGGGCCGCGTTGAGTACACGTTAATTCGCGAGCACGTCAGCGAGATATCATTGGTCTGGCTGAGATGGTATGTTCACTGTGGGGCTCCAAAAAGTTGAAGAATCTCTTGTCAACGCTCCCATGCAAGTTCGTTTTCCCGGTATAATATGATTTGATCGGCTCTTGGCATGCAGAACGACGGCTATACTAACCTTATCCTGTATTTCGACTGGAGGCGCAGGCGGCTGGGTGTACTTACGATTCGAATTCGTGAATGATCATCATCATGATCATGGGTAGGAGAGGCCGGCTTCTCTGTTGGGATGGCGTCTATACATTAATTATATTGCGGCGCTGCCAGGAAATGAACTCGGACATTCTGAGCTCTCGTGTTCCGTCAATTCCCCTGCTTCCTTGGCGCCAGACATCAGCTCTATAGCTTGTATAGCGCCGGAAACCGAGGCAACGCTGAATAACCTGGTTAATTGAATGAACCAAGATGAGACAAGAAATTTGCTATTACATGAAAGGGAGTGTGCCAAGTGTACCGCGCCAAATCTCCTTTGCCCAGCCACGTACTCAATCGCCGGAATTGCTCGACTCCTTGAACGCTTACAAATCACTCCGGCCCCTGCCTCCGAAGCACGAGTATACGTAATCTTGAAAAGTACCGTAAACAGAAAACTGCCGTATTTTCACACTGCACTTCTCCAGATAACAGTGCACCGCTTGAAAAGGCTATCTCCGTGCATTAAATTCTAGCTGGCATGCATCGCACGGCTCGTATCTCGGACGATAATTGAATCCCGGTATCCGCAACGTATCCGAAATTAGACCTGCTCGGAGTAGGAGTATTCAATCTCCGGCCCCGCTAGAAATGGACCGGAGTACTAGTACGATGCCGTATACCGCGCCACATATGCTAACCTTGGACTGCGTGGTCACCCTGAATTAAGGTTTCTTGGCAACGAGGGTCACCAACTATAGGGATGAGATGTACGCTGAGCAATGTTACAAATAATACTATATTGGTCCGGCGTTTCATGAATACCCCTCTCCTCATATTGGCCAGCTATACCGGCCGACGTGACATCAGTGCGCATCGCGACTTTGTAACATTGATGGGCAAAACACAGTCAAAAATAACGCTAAAGCGTAAGACATTACGCTGTGTGAAATATTGCGTGCTTTCTAATTAAATGATTCAGTGTTTGGCGCCGTTGGACGCTGCGGTGCTCACTGCGGCAAATGATCTACTAAATTTAGGCGATGCATGGTCGCGTGACCGCGGGCCGCCATGTCCGCCGGGAGGGTTTAGTGGGTAACCATGGGAGGGGTTTAGTGGGTAACCATGCATTTCTGGAGATGACCATGAGATGCCCAGCGAGGCATGAGTTAATTGTAGATCTGACAATATGGGCGTGACGTAATTGCAGATCCATCATGGGCATGAGTGTGAGCTGGCCATCGAGGTATTCGAACGATCGTATTATCATTATCATTAAACTCATAACTCTATCATGCAATAAATAGCTGTGGCATTACCATGAGAAGGACTCTTCGAAGTAGTCGATTCGTCGTTCGGTGTCGACAATGTTGTCGGCGATAGCTCGTCGCACATCATCGTTCATGGCACCTGGACCACAAACCATGAAAGCAGTAGTTCCATTGGCGTCGTCCCTCATGTAGTCAGCCACAGTCTGTTGGAGGTTAGGTCGGCCTGGAATTATGTAGGCGCCCGGGAAGCCTGGAGCTTCGTATCTTATAGTGTTCTGAACGCCTGGGCCAGTCTTTTCGCTCTCATAGATGCCGCACTTCTTGCTCGCGTACTCGACCACAGTCACCTTTTGGATGTCCTCGTCGATTGACTTCTTCTCGACTTCAGTGGCGGTCTCAGTCTCGGTCTCGCTGCCGCTGCCAGACCCTGCGGTTCTGAAGTGAATCAGCACCTCGACGTTCTTGCTCTGCGCCAAGAACTCAATCTCGTTTCGGTACCATTGCAGCGAAGACATGCTAGGAATGACCCAATGGAAGACCACACGCTGGTCGTCCCTTCCCCGCTGCGCCAGGTCAGAGGCGTAGGAGTAGACACCAGTGACACCGATGCCACCAGCAAAGAGGACGACAGTCTGGTACTTGTGAACATGATGCCGGTTTCCGTAGGGACCCTCGACCCAGCAGGGAACACGCGCAGTCAGGAAAGGCTTGGTGACCAAGTACTTGGCGATGTAGGCAGTGATACCGCCACGGGCCTTCATGTAGATCATGATCTTGCCCTTATCCTCTGGCATGGGCGACTCGTTGATGGTGAACGGGTGAATCTGCCAGAATCGAGTGGGGAGAAGGAACTGGACGTAGGCGTAGGAGCCTGGGTAGACGTTCCACCACTTGGAGTAGTCGATCTTGGCGCAGACGACGCCGCCATCGTGCAGAGTGATATCAGCCTTAGTGAGAAGACCGGATCGGAAAATTCGAACAAAACGGATGGCCCTGTCTGCAGCCCAGATAATGCCAGCTGCCAAGAAAGCCTTGGAGACTGGTTCATGCACAATGTCAGAGTGTCTCCAACCACCCACCACAAAGGCAATGGCCAGCAAGATGTGGACAACTAAAAACAGCTCGTAGTTCTTCTGTCGCAGAAAGTGCACAGACTGGCCGAGGATGAACCCGCCAGCAACAACGGCGGCGACGCCGTATTGCCAAAACTCAACGTGCCAAGACTCGGGCCATCGGTGGGTCGCCTTGGAGTTGTAAGTGTAAGCCAGACCGTGAGTGATAGCCAGTGAGATGACAAGTCGTCCAATCCACTTGTGGAAAACGTTGAACGTGTCCATCGACCAGCCAGTGATATACAACATGATGTTGTTTCGGCCGCCAAACAAGTAGAGAATGGGAAGCATGTAGGCAATCAGATGGGCGGTCCTATCGCCAAGGACCTTTGTTATCTCAGCCTGGCGAGTAGGCTCCCACTTTCTGTCAATTCCCGTGAAGTTGTAGCCAGTGCAACAGAAAACAAGTGCCATGACATACATGACAAATATGATGAGTACCTGGTCCCGAGTGGGTATCTGAAGAGTGTAGGAGCCAAGGTATTGTGGGTTGGAGTGCTTGAGGCCAAAAGTCGGAGGCAGCAGAACATGCTTTCGGAATCGTCTGGCAAGCTTGAAGTTCAGGTGTTTCAGAACAGATGGGCCGAGCTTGAAAAGCATGTTGGCGATAGAACGTAGGACTAGCACACCGCCGAGGTAGCTCACCATGGCGATGGACATGTCTCTAGAAATGTCCAGGTTGACTGCGTGAGTGTCCAGACCTTTCATGTGCTCCTTCACACTGGCGTACGGCAAGTGCTTCTTTGCATTCTGAGTGGAAAAGTCCAGGTACTCGCGACTGAGTGTGTGGTTAGTGAGGGTATTAACTTTTTCAATGAGCTGTTGCCGGCTGAAGCTCTTGTAGCCTGAACCGTGGTCTTCGATGCACTGGCCGACTGTGCCTAGAAAGTCTTCGTTGCCAAACAGGCAGTTGTAGTCGTCCGGGCCACAATACTCAGTAAACTCAATTTGCGCAGCCTTGGTACAGAGCCGTGAGTAGTCAATTTTATGAGCTCTAATCATCTTGTTGTTTAGCTTTCCATCGCTAATGTATGGAACTCCAGTGGCTTCAGCTGAGAGCGCTAGGGCTAGTAGGCTGAGAGAGAGCTTCATGGTCGACGACTTGTGCCGAAGAGTGGGATCCCACACAGAATATATACTGCCTTAGCAGAGCACTCGCCAGGTACTTTCCGCTGTCAATGGTCTCGGCTGCACTTGGCGTCAGCATGCAAGTGTACCTTATGCCCGTGTGGTTTGTTTTTCTGACCGCACCCAACACAATGTAATTTTTGTTTTTTTAGGGCAACGAGCTTGAAACGACTAGCCGTGCTGTTGTAACATAACGACGACCAACAGCGACGGACATGTGAGATTGGCAATTTCCGTGTTGTTTCCGGGGAGGTGAGATTGCCAGTCACGCTGCCGGTCCCAGCGTGCCCATCATATAAAACAGTATGGGCATCCCCTGTGGATCGCCATCACCTAAAGAACCCGAGCTGTTTGAGATCTGCACACGCGTCACCAAGCTTTCAGCGCTTTGTTTTCCCGGTTTCGGGAGAAGCTTGGTGTGGTAATTAAAGTCCACCCAACTTTTTCGCCAAGGACTTATGCAATGCTGTCTTGCACAGCGGCTTCTTCACGAGGAAAAAAATAAAAGTTCCATGCAGCCGTTGCATATAAGCCCTTGCTTCGGCGCCGCCCTAACCCACACGGCCCAATGGGGAAACTGGATTTTTATCTGATGCGAAAATTATCTGATCAACGTGCCGCCTGCCTTCACGGCACCCATAGCGCCGACAATCCGACAGCCCAGGCTGAAGACCCTAGCCGACTCCTCTAGCATAGGCACTGAGATCCGACGGCGTTGCGGAGCGAGGCACCAGGTGCCTCTTATAACTCTAGCGACATCTTGAACGAGACCAAACCGCGGCATTGTCAGGCTAGCCCGCGCTGTCAAGCAACTCACTATAACCGTGTTAGAGCCACACTAAATTCTGACTAGAACGTTGGCTGCCAGTATGCAAAAGCATTTCCCGCTCTGCACCTCTATTTTGCCGTCCGGTTTCTGTAACCGTTATTACCACTGTGCGTTATTGTATAGATCTTTCAGGCCAATCACGTCACAGGGCGGACTGAGGCCGTGCTAGACAGCTATTGCTTGTGCTGTGCATGCACTTGCAGGCCGATTCGCCCGATCAGATAAGCGCCCACTGGGTACCCTTTTTGCTTTCTCGCCATGCATCTGTGTCCCTATCAGCGGTTCTCGCTGTATTAGTGCTGTGCTTTATGGTCGTACGGCTGTCGGCTGTCGGCGTATTTACCGCCGGCCTCATCGGCAGACAGACAAGGCAAAGCAACGTCGTATCAGCCGTGCCGACCGACCTTAACTCACATGCGTGCACCGGAAGACAAGTTTGCCGAGTCCGATCCCGCGCCTGCCGACGTGCTGTATGCTTAGCCGACACGAGTACAAGCATAGTTAGGTAGGTACAGCGCGGCTGTTGGGACGCACGCGCGATCTGATAATTCTAGCTTTTCCCGGCCACAGCACTGCATATGATTTACGTATGTCCGTGGATCTTATCTAGATGGCGGCAGTCGGAAAATAATGTAACATGTCGGGATCTACAAATGGCGTCATGGCTACGTACTGCCTTGCCTTGCCGATATACGCCAATTCTGAAGTTGCCTACGCTCGCATCAGACTTGCTCGTCAACGCTATCGCGATATGCCAAGCAATCTAAGCTCCAGCCAAGACTGCAGGTGAGGTATTAGCTCCCTAGCTATGCCTATAGTCGCACAATAAACCACAGGGGTTCAGTCTGGCCAAATTAAGCAGGTACCAGGATCAGATCCAGAACCCGAAACAGGCTCCACACGGTTAGAGCAATGAACAGTGGTCAAGCTAGTATCTAGTATATGCCGTTTCACGCATCCGGGCGCACTTTGGAAAACTGCCGGATTCCAATCTTATTCAATTTCCTACTAATTAAAATAGCCGGGCACTGAGACACGCGACACGCGCACAGAGTGTTGCCAGGGGTCCCGAATCACCGGCAATCTGGACTGTTTGGGCGCATGTCAGTGGCCAATCAGTTATGGTAGTATTCTTCTCGTGGCCAGCCCGTGGCGCGCGTAAATAGCTCGATTCTGAGGAATAGAGTCGCGCAAGCATCGCAATTGATATGTGCAGACGTATAGACATGTCAAAACCGATCTAAATGCGCAACGCCGGCCTAATTCGATTCCAGGAACACGTGCAAGCATCGGGTTGTGATGCGTATGTCTATCGCTTTATTATGTGCGCGAAATTAGTGAATTGTTACATAAGATTCGTGATTGTGTTCGTGTGGCGAGGATTGTATATGGCTGGAGTGGCCGTGAAAAGGAGGGTAAAGACAAGGATTGCGGGTGGCGGTTAGCATGCGTTTGATGGTGCCTTATTAGGCCCTCCTGCCAAAGATTCTCAGCCTCTTGACACCACCATCGGGAATAATTGTCATCTTGACATGCGTAAAGACGTTCTCACCGCACAGCAAATCGGTAAACTCATGCTCGGTGTTTGGACCAGTCTTGCTTTTGCCCAAAATAGGCTGCCATGCGCTGTCAGCCGAAACCAACTCATCTGGAGCAAAGATTCCCTCCACCATGGCAAACTGAGGAAAGTTTCCAATAAAGTTTGCTGTGTCGATAACAACCCGGTCAACGTGTCCCGGAGCGCCGAGCTGGACAATTACCCAGTCGACATGCTCTCCCCGAGACCGCTTAGTTTCCCATCCATCGCTCATATCGTGGCCCCGGCCTGGCAGCAGCAAGTTGTTTGCAGTGCCAAAGTGCTGGTCAGAAAAGGCAACGGCCACACCACCGTTGGCCACATGAGCCAGATCAACCTCAGTGCTCTTGTCAACAGGAAACACGGGAACCGGCGATCCGTACAAGCGGAACCGGGCAATTCCTCCGTCTGGGTACATGTGCAGTCGGACATAGTTGTATGGCCTCTCTGTTAGGCGCTCGGTGACAAAGAAGTGTCGGTGCGAAGCCTTGCAAGGCTTGCGTGGAATCACCTCGTCCCACTGAGCGTTCTCTACCACATCGTCTGGGATGAAGGCAGCCTCCACGGAGATTTCTGGAGCGTGGTTGCCATTGAAGTGGGCCGTGTTGATCTCGCAGCCAACAAGCCGGGCAGAGCCAACGCCAAACTTGATGATAACCCAGTCGCTGGGTGCGGAATTGTGTCTACGCGTCTCCCAACCATCATACCAGGCGCCGGTGGGGACATACTTGACTTCGCGGACAGGCTCAGAGGGCTTAATCAAATTCTCAGCGGCAGCAAAAAACTCGTCGCTAAACGAATGGATTTCACCGCCAATCATTTCACTTATAACGTCTTGTTAGTCAACCTGAAAACATTCCAGAGCTCCACATCTGATCAACGCTGCCATACAATGTGACACAGACCTCGAAAAACTCTTAGCCAGTTACCGTCACTACCACATAGCAACTTCATAACCCTCTCATGGACTCGCTCTGTGACCACTCCTTCGTGCTACTCACCAACATACTGAGCTACTTTAGGTACAAACTCCTTTAGCGTCAGTTCCTGTTCTACCGTCATTTTCACAAGCAAAATACTCAGCCCTGGTTTTTATAATCTATCAAGGGTGTGCTTATCTACGGGCGGCCACCTCTATTTATATGGCGTCACACGCTTCGGAAATGCCCGAATGTCTCGCTTATTCCCGAAGCGGCGTTCTTTTCTCCTCTTCTGCTCTCATCGCCTTGCGTTACATTTGTTACATTTACCCCTCTGCTACGGACATACACGGAAAGCTCCATCGCTAACCACATGTAACGCACATACTAGGCCCTTATCGTTCCTTATCGTGCCATCACGTCCTTATCAGGCTAGACCGTTGCGGCGTCGATCAGAACTTAATATCGGATAAAAGTTTATCCGGCTGTATACTACGCCTCCAAAACAACCGGCCTGTTGTATGCCAGCTTTTCACAGTGTTGGTCATACTAATTTTTCCACTCGCAACACCTCCTGGAAGCTTACGGAAGGTGCTCGCGTGACATGTTGCAAGAATTTCGCTTGAGTCAACTGGTGGGGAACCAGATCTGCACTGCCCCTTGAAACCTCGGCAACGACTGGAAATCATGAATATTAAGGCGAATTAGAACGCGGCTACACAGCGCTCTGCTCTGCATACTAAGAGGCAGACTACTGATTCCGGAACGCTTCTGCAAAATAGCTGATTACCCTCGTCAGGGTTGACAGCTGCAGGTGACTAGTCAGTCTAAAACATTTTCGCCGCCCATGATTTTCCCAACGGCGCGCGGCCCCCACGAGAACGAAAATCAAACCCTCTGGGGGTCCCTTATACAGGTAGGAGATGAGTAGGGTCAGACAAAGGGATCTAGACAAGGCATCTGTGATTAATGAGCTGCTCGCAGAATAAATGTGTGTCAATGGTAATGAGGCTAGACTGGACAAGAGAAAGATGAAAAAATCAGGTTTCTTGAATTGCTTAGCTTTCATCACTTCACAAATTTCATTGTCACCCGCTGAGGGCCTAGCTAGTCTGATTGCCAACTCTTGAGTCTGCCTTGAGCCTGACAAGCAATTTTGGACTCTGATGATGTATCACGTGACTCACATCACGTGTTGATTTCAGCCGTACCTGAAAAATTCAGGTCAAGATCAATAAACTGGATAACGCAAGACTCTACTGCTAAAAGGACTTGAGCTTCTCAGTCCTGTGAGATATATACCGAGCACACACTTCATCAGATCGATCATTTATACACATACAAAGCGAACTACACGATGAGTGAAAATGTCCCCGCATGGAAACGGGCAGGGCTAAAGGTGGAAGCTAAAGAGGACGTTAAGCCAGCACCAGTGGTTAAAACCAAACGAAAAAGCGAAGACAAAAAAAAAAGCGACAAGCCTCCAAAGCGAATTAAGCTGCCCAAGAATGAAAGAAAGCCGCCTCCAGAGGCCGACCAGCTTGCATATCTCAGGCAGTACAGCGAAGACCGGGACAACTGGAAGTTCTCTAAGCAGAAACAGAATTGGATCCTGAAGAACTGGTCAACGATAGCAGAGGCTTACGAGAGTGCGGTGGTTGCTTACGTTGATGGTCTACAAGGAGGTTCAAGAGACAGAATTCGGGACGAGGCGTCCACGATAGTCGAGAAGTGGAACAAGTTTATGACCGAGAGCGATGATGAGGACGGCAAGGACAACAAGAAGGATGACAAGATAGGGAAGGAGAGCGAGAGTGACAGTGAGAGCGAGGACGAGAAAGACGCCGACAAGGAAAGCAAGGATAGCAAAAAGAACAAGAAAGAAGAGCCAAAAGAGATACCACCAAGCGAGCAGCAAGCCAAGCGGGCCAGGGCTGTGTACGAGAAGCTGACTGGCGACAAGCTGGAGCTAGATGGCGTGTTCTCATGAGCGTGAGGTTCCGAGTGGTCCGTGGTGGGGTGAGCCAATCCTCTCCGCGGTATATCGCGATGGCAAGTACGTAATGTCGAGTAACTCATTGTCGTGATAGTCGCTGACCGAGTGTCGTTATTTCAGTTGCGTAACCGCAGCTATTCGTGTTCAGTACTCAGTGCATAGTCTAAAGTCTAGTGCTCCTCGTGCTTGTGCTTGGCCTGGAGTCGGGCCAGTCGGTTTCGTGGGTCGTTGATAAACTCCTCGGACATGGCCTGAGCATCGGAGATCTTCTTGAACAGGTACACGGTGATACCGGCACCAGCCATGAATGGCCAGAGGGTTCGGACTAGGTTAGCATGGAACACAGCGGTTTGCGACAATGCGTATACGCACCCATTGGGACCTTGTACTGGGTGAAGGTGCTGAATCTGAAGGCAACCATGGTTATGTGTAGGGAGGGTGAATTTTTGTCGTTGGGAGGACGTGGTGATTGGGCGACTGGACAAGTTACCCGGGGGTTGGTTGGGACAACACCAAATACTCGCAACAGGTGGTGATGGGTAACACCACATGGCCACAGTGGAGGAGTAGAGTACATTAAATAAGCCCAGGAGTTGAACCCGGGCTGCTGTGTTGAATCGTAACTATCGTATATCATTTATGTGCCCGTAGTCTGTTTAGGCTTTATAGGTCAATGGCGGCCAGGCCCTTGGCGAACGTCTCGATGATTTGGTGGTTCTCCTCGAGACCGACGCTGATTCTGATGAGATCCTTGTCAATGCCAAACTGCTGGACGTAGTCGAACTCGCCATAGTGGGCTAGCACGACGTACGGTGATGTCAGCGTAAAGTTGGTGCCGAGAGATGGACCTTTTGCCGTTTTTAGTGCGTCGTAAAACTTGACGGCATGCTCCTGTTCCTGGAACACGACGGATAGCAGGCCGCCATATCCACCGGATGGCAGACGGCACTGGTCATAGAATGCACGGGTCGCGTTGATCTTGGGGTAGTACACATCTTTGACATGCGGGTTGGCTTGCAGGAGAGCCACGACCGATTCGGCATTCTCATTGATTCGCTTATTTCTATCCGAAAAATCTCGAGAGTTCCGCTCCAGGTAGATGGCATCTTGGTTCCACAACAGGTCTTCGTACTGAGTCGCCAGGGTCTGCTTCAGGACATCGTAATACGGGCTCTGTGGGTTCAGCACTAGACTACCGCCCATCACATTGCAGTCGCCGCTGAACACTTTTGTCAAACTGCTCACAACGATGTCCGCATACGGCAGCACGTGGATGTTGGAGAAGTTGCCGATCGTTTCGTCCACCACCACGGCGAAACCATACTTATCTGCCAATCGCCGAATCTCGACCAGGTCAGGGCTCTTCAGCAGCGGGTTAGACGGGAACTCGCAGTGCAGCAGCAGAATTTTTTCTTTGCTCTCCTCCAGCTGCTTCTCCAGATCCTTGAGGTCCTGTGATTCTCCATTCCCAAAGAAGTACACACCCGGTCCGAATTTTTGAAGAATTTTCAGACTATCGACGTATGGGAAGCCGAAACAGACGGACTTCAGGTCTCCTCTAGCACCCAGCAGAGCTCGATGGGCACTGAAAATTGACGTCATACCGGTAGGGTAAAGGTAGACGTCGTTTTCGCTGATGGTTGTGGATTCGCCGATTTTGTTTGCGACTCTTCGCTTGAGGGCGACCTTGGCCTCGGGCGCCAGAGATAGGTCCAAGTTCCGGCCGAGTCGCTCTTCCAGGAAAACGCTCTCCTCTTCGCTTTTCTCAACCTTGGGTTTGCTGGGCGTCACTAGCCTGCTCAGACAGAACTCGGCCATTCGAGAAGAAATGCCCTCGCCAGTGTGCTGCCAGTAGTATTTTGCGCTTTTGAACTCCTTCTCCGGGAAGAAAACGATAGAGATGTTGGCCTTGATATTGGCGTTGGTCTGCGTGTTCTCATCTGGTTTGGTACTGAGCTGGACGATGCGGATAGTCACTGGTTCGCTAGCAAACTTCTTGATGAAGTCTCTACACCTCTTTGCGACATTGTAGGTTGGGAATATGAACGACTTCTCGCCCTCTTGGCCGTAGATCTCCTCAACAACTTCACATAGTTTCTTGATTGGGGCGTGGACGAAGAATCTAGTTAGCACACAGCACGCAATCCGATACCTAACCGGAACCATACCCCTCATACTCACCTAGGATAGCCTGACTGCATCTTGCTCGTAACCCATTCCTCACCCTCCTCATAGCCAACGTTCGCCTTCCATGTGGGAAGACTCACGCTAACCGCATGTGGAGTGTTGGCAGGGATCGAGACACCAACGTCAACCGGCGGTGCGTCGATAAACATGTTGTTAGACAATAGGTTCAATCAACCAATGTCTTTGACTCATTGCAGCCGATACGCCGCACGGATGTGCGGCTCACTCAAATTGCGCCAATTTAGGAAAACAGGGGCGCCCGGGTAACTGGGAAGTGGACGTGTCAATTGTTCTGTACACATTGCATTGGTGAAGATGAGTTACGCTATCCCGCGAAATTCGCCCAACTTTGGCTCTGTGAGCCAGCGGATGAAGGAGAACCGGTTATGGGCGGCTAAACAGAATGTGCTTCCAATGTACAAGGACAAACCCTATGGCGTCGATTACCGCTCGAATCGCAAGCGGACCAAGAAGATTGCTATACTGGCCACGTTTTTCGCATTGTTTCTATATATAGTGTACCAGTTTGGACTGGCTACCACTGGAGATGGCATTGCGATATTCAAGAAGGAGCCCAAAGTGTCTTGGCCCCAGCGCCAACACGCGGTTCGAGAGGCATTTGTGCACTCCTGGGAGGCATATCATGAACATGCATGGGGAAAAGACGTATACAGGCCAGTCACCAAGACTGGAGTCAATCTCGGCCCCAAGCCAATTGGCAGCATTGTCGTTAGCTCGCTGGACACTATGTACATCATGGGCCTGCACGATCAGCTCAAGACAGCACGGCAGTTTGTGAAGGAGCTGACTTTCGACATTGATCATGTCTACGACACCTACGAGACGACTACGAAAGTTTTGGGCGGACTGATTGCTGCACACCAACTTACTCAGGACGACGTGTACCTGAACAAGGCCGTGGATCTAGGCAACCGACTTATGGGCGCATTTGAGGGCTTGCTTGATTCGGAGGTGAACCTGCACGAGTCAAAGGGAACTGCGGGTGACTTTGAGACGGCAAACCTGGCAATTCAACTGGAGTTCAAGAGCTTGTCCAAGCTCACTGGCGAGACTTTGTATTTCAAGCAGGCGGAACGCATCCCCGCAAAGCTCACTGCTGCCAACAAGCCCGGCCTGATTAGCACGCACGTCGACTCGGAGGGAAAGTTTGTCGGACCAGCGACGAAACTGAACCGATACTACGACACCCTCATCAAACAGTACGTCCAAACGAACCAGAACGAGTCTATCTACCGAGAACTGTACGACGAGGCCGTCGAGGGCATCAAGGAGTACCTAATTCAGCAGTCTGCTCCTCACAAGCTTACCTTCATTGGCGAACTTGGCCCTGAAGGTAAAGTTGTGCCCAAGATGGATCACAGCGTGTGCTCGGCGGGCGCCATGTTTGCTCTCGGTGCCACTTTCGGCCAGCACAGTGAAGATGCGCGGCGGGAGGCATGGTCGACAGTCCAGGAGAGCGATCTCAGGCTGGCGATGGAGATTGCTCGAACGTGTTTTGATCTTCACTCAAAGACCGAATCAGGACTCGCCGCCTCTACGGTCTACTTCAACCAAGACGCTGACTATGGCAATGTTGACTTCGTCATCAAGAATGTGGCGGACGCCCGAAATTTGCTGGCGCCAGAAACAATCGAGTCACTATTTGTCTTGTGGAGAGTCACAAAAAACCCAATCTACCGAGAGTGGGGCTGGAAAATATTTATCTCGCTGGAACAGTGGGCCAAGCTCGACGGCAAGGAGGACGTGGGATTCGGCGGCCTGCAGAACGTAAGACAAGTGCCTGCCGAGTTCATTGACGAGCTAGGTACTCACTGGTTCTCCAGCACGCTCAAGTACCTGTACTTGATGTTTGACGACTCGGAGAAGGATGTGCTCCCATTGACGGAGTACGTGTTTAACTCCGAAGGTCACCCCTTCAAAAAGTTCGCTTTAGAACCTCAGTTCAAGACAGGTTGGACCAGAGAAACAGCTGCCAAGGCCTAGCCGACGGGCATATGTCGTGATTCACTCCGAAAAACATCGTCTCATTTGTCCATTCACCTAGGAACCCATTCTTACAGACATACCTGTGTCTTCGCCCCGAACACCGGATTGGCAAGCGGACGCTTTAGCAAAGTACTTCCGGCTAAGAACGTGGTCCAGATGTGAAATTTTCGATTGGCCGAGGGTCTTACTTTTATCGGCAGTTCCTAGGGGACATGGCTGATACAGCAGTGTATGCTAGAGATCAAGGAGATGGTAACAGCTGCCTATATAAAGCTGTTTGTCTTAACTTTATCTTGTCTTGGTCAATCTGATGCTAAATGTGCGCCGTGCGAACGAAGCGCGAATCGTTTATATATAATTTCCGGGATCATCGAGCTTTCTAACATTTTATCCACAAGTCGCTCTCGTTGTCTAGATATGATACCCCATATTGTCTAACTATAACTAACATGCATGTTGGCTAAAATTAAATTACTTGCTTGATGCATGCACTATGCTGCAAGGCGGGCTCTGGGGCCTCATCAAAAAGAGTCTCAGTTTACTAGCTGCCACATACTCCTCAATTTTATTACTGCCCGCGCCGCTCTTAATTATAACCGGTCATCTAACCTTCGTCAAACGACACTCGCAGATTTCCCACCCAGCACCGCCATGACCGGGTTCTCCGAGTTTACTGATACGGAAGACTCCGAACTGTCTGGACTATCAGATTCAGAGCTCGCGGACGAAGACGTGATACCAGTGGACCTTAAAGAGCTTAAGGTTGAAACGGTCGCGGGAGAACTTGGGTATACCCCCAAGCCTTGTGAAGAGAAACTCGGTAGCTCAAAAAAGCTACTATCGCTGAAACTCGACGGTGATATCAAGTTTCAGGTAAGGAGTGAACCAACCGATTTTTCATCATTTGAGGAGTTTTCCGGCATGCTTGGTCTTCTCCAAAGAGCTCAAAGTATTCCGCGACCGTTAAGCGTGAAACGGAACTTCGACCTCAGTAACAAATACATTCGATCCCACTTTGCTCTTATCTTTGCGTTGAAACTCGATAAGTTCGCCCATGGAGACTTCCGACAATTCTCGACAGTATCAGCAACGATTGACAGAGAAGAGCTCAACAAGACGATCGATTTTGGTTTGGGGCTCAGAACAGGCGACAAGCCATTGATATTCTGGTTTAGTGACATGGTGCGCCCTAGTATCAACCGCTCACTAGTGGAACAAGAGTTCTTGTACATGTTGTTTTTGGCCTGTCACGAAGTCGCCTCTCGTCGGCAAGACTCACCGCCAGACTCGCCGCAAGACTCGCCGCAAGACTCACCGCAAGATGTCGTGGTCCGTGGTGTGTGGGCGTTCGGAACGTATTGGTCGTTCTACGAGGCCACAGCATCCGCCGAATACATCCGCAGCACCGCGAAAGACGGTAGACCATCACCAGGCGTGAAAATGCAAGTGAAGAGATGGCATAAAGACCCTCTCGGGTACCATTTTCCAACTGAGTTTCAACGAGCGCGGATAATGATGTTTATCATTTTCTGGTGTAGTCAGATCTGGCCGGGAAAAGAGTTGGTCCGCACAGATCAGTCCGCTCCTTGTCAATTGTTTCCGGTATTGAATTCAGAGTTTTTTGATGGTCTCAATGTGTCTCGGCCATCGGGTGACGAAAAAGCTTTAGAGGGGTCACTGCTGATTGATCCTGAGGCGACCAGTGATTATGACGCTGTCAGCTCCTCCTCAATAGACACCCGACTGGGGCTTGACTTTCGAGGGCCACTACAATCCGATCGTTTTGCCAATTGTGGCCGTTTCTCGCTTCCATTGATGTTCTTCCAGCGAGTACGCAGTCACTGGTTATCATGTGATCCTCTTGATATACAGTTGACGCAGAGGTTGGAGGACAAGTTTCATGAGTTCCTCTTCAAGGCGCTTGATTTCTTCGAGCTTCCAGGGTTCCAAGGGTCTTATAGCATTCCTGCAACGATTCAGGAATTCAGTTGCACTTTGACTCTCCCCTACGCTGCAGGCTTTGAGACGGAAGGAATTCCTATAGTGTTTTGGTTCCATTTCCATGACTGTGAGAACTGTGAACCCACAAACTCCGCAGAGAACGAGATGCTCTTCATTATGATCGCCGCTTGCCATCATCTCTTTCGGATAAGAAAGCGTTTGGACATACAGCGTGATAATGTTGTCGTTCATGGAGTATCTGCATACAAGTCTTTTTTTGCGTTTTTCAGAGCCACAGCACCCGTGTCCTACTTTGAAGGCAATATTTCAGGCCATGGTATGGTCGTGGAGAAGTTTTGTTGGTATAACTTTGGGCAGGCTCGCGAGAGACAGACCATACTGACCATTTTGGGCACTATGAGAGAAAAAGTCGTATAAGCCGTAGTTGCAGTAGATCTGGTATACATGAGCACAATATAGCATTTGTCAAACAAGGTAGACACCTGGTTTTTTGAACATCGCCCTGAATGCTACTCTTCAGCGCCGAGTGCGTGCTTGACCAGTCTCTTGTATCCCCCAACGCTCTCTTCCAGATCGGCAAAGGTGACATACTCGTCAGCGCCGTGAGCCACGTGAATGCTACCCGATCCATAAAGATACCGCGTGGCCGAGCCAGCGTCGAGGTTTGGCACGTCAGTCGAGTAGGCCAGGACAATCGAGTCGAAGCCGGGAACGGTGTAGTTGAGCAATTGAGGTCGGACACTGTACACATCGGTGACCTCAACTCTTTCCGACCGCTCAGCAGCCTCAACAATCAACTCCAGAATCTCCTCATAGCCGTCGGCGATTCGGACGGCGATCGTAGCCTCAGCGGAGGCCGGGACCACATTAGCGGCGACACCTCCGTTCATCTTTCCAATATTGAGAGTGGATGGGCCCAGCAGGTCGCTCTCAGGAAGGTCACTGAGGAGCAGGAATTGGAGCACGTCAATGAGAATTTCATTGGCGCTGACTCCCAGCTCGGGGTAGCCAGAGTGCGAAGCTTTGCCCGTCACCTTGTACGTAGCCATGGCAATTCCCTTATGACCAACACCTAGCTTGTTCTCTGTGGGCTCGCCGAAGATAATCGCATCCCACTTCACGCCAATGTGGTCGCTAGCGTATTTCATGCCTTTGCCTGCGACCTCCTCGTCAACGACAAACAACAGGCCGACATCGTCCTCGTAGACTTCTCCAGCCTCTAGGAGCTCCTTCAATGCAATAATCTGAGCAGACACACAGTTCTTTGCGTCGACAGCGCCACGGCCGTAGATTCTGTCGCCCTTGACACTGTATGGAATATAAGGCGGCACCGTGTCAATGTGCGATGTCAACAGAACCCTCGTATCACGCTTGCCTTTGTAGGCATATATGTTTCGTCGTCCCTCTGCGACTTCCTGGACCTCCACGGTAAAGTCCTTCTCGAGATATGTTTTCAGGTACTCGCCAACTTCCTTCTCGGTGCCCGACACAGAGGCCCGCTGAATGAGCTCACGATGGAGCTCAATCAATGGGCTCTCGCGAACTAGAGGAACTTGCTGTGCCATGGCGACGGCTGCCAGTACCGAGACACCCCAGGCCAGTCTCATTGCGCGTGTCTCTTTGTATACAACTGTCTTATCGTCCCAAACGTTTATCGACGCGGGACGATCGCCGGGACTGTTAGACCAACAAGGAGGGCATATTTTGCTGATGAGCAGATAAATGAACAGTACTGTGCAAGGCTGTGGAGGAGCGATGAGGCAATTGCGTAGGCGTTGCGTAAGCGTAGTTCACCACTCATAATTTGCCTACCTCCCATTCTCACCTATAGACATGCTGGAGGAAATAGACGTGTTTGTGACAGACTGGGACGAGACCGTGACCAGCGAGGACACTATCGCCATCCTTGCCGAGTCGGCCTACAAGCACAAGCCGGACTTTGAGCCGAAATGGTCGTACTTTGTCGACGCCTACTATAAGGACTACTCTGAGTTCTGTGAGAGCTTCGGAGAGAGGTCCTCGCTAGAACAGCAGAGAATGTTCCTGGGGAGCATGACCAAGGTAGATCAAGACAGCATTGACAGAATCCACGAGGCGGGTGTATTTAAGGGCGTGCCTGAAGCGGTCCTTCACAGTCAGGCAGCAAAGGTTCCTATTAGAGACGGATGGTGGACTCTGTACGAGCAACTGGTGGAGAAACGGATACCCGTGCTAATATTGAGTGTGAATTGGAGTGCCTCGCTGATCAGAAAGGTCTTTGAACACCGGGGATACGATACCAGTGGGCTTGAGATCTACGCCAACGACTTGGAGTGCACAGAGCAGGTTCTGACTGGGCGGGTACTGTTCAATGGCGGAGAGCCACTAAAGACGGCTATAGACAAGGAGAGGGTGTTTCTAGGGATCAGGGACAAGTTTGCGGGCAAGAAAGTGTGCTACTGTGGTGATAGCAGCACAGATTTGTTCGCGCTCCTACATAGTGATGTCGGCGTTGTCATGCTGAAACCAGGCGGAACATTACAAGACACGCTCAACAAATTGCCACTAGGGAATAAGATTACATGCGTGAACTCATGGGCGCCTTTGGCTAATGAAGAGAAAACGCCACGGTAACACCCTGGAGGAGATCGACGAGTTTTTCGCGTCTCAGGACTCGCTGTTGGATGAGTTTGAGCCTCGAGTAGCTAGTTTTGAGAATGGAATAGAAGAGAACGAGGATCGGGTTAGCGTGGATGAGACTGGCGCAGGTGAGGCTAGCGTGCAGGACACTAGTGTGACTAGTATAAAAAGGCCTCAAGATGCCCATTCAAGTGTCAAGGAGGTCAGACGAGCTGAGTCGACTAAACGACACAAGCCCGAGGAAATGTCGACTCTGTTCAAGGGACTGCGGTTCTGTTTTCTCCCGATCACCAGCAAACCGCGAAAAATTGTCGAGTCGAAGGCCAAGATTTTTGCAAAGCACGGAGCTCTCGTGGACAAGCACTTTTCGAATGAGCTCACGCATGTGTTGGTGCCGACAGGCTGGACGAGAGCCAAGGTGTTTGAAAACCTTGGCGTGCTCAGGATGCCTGATAATGTCAAGATGGTCCGCGACAGCTGGCCCTCGCATTGCATCGAAAAGAAGAAGCTTGTGATAGCTGATGCCAGGTTTGAGATTCCAGCACATGTCAAGCCAAAAGCGGCTGAACAGACTGCCGATAAGCCCGCAATGCGTTCAAGGGCCCCGGTGCTGGACAAATCCAAGGCGGGCTCTGACGCTGTGCAAGCTCGCGAAGAAGCTAAGAAAGATATCATCACTCAGAAGATGAAAGGTGCTGAGCCGTCTAATTCTTCCTTCCTCATGTTCAAGAAGACAAGGACTGCTGAAAAGCAGGATGTCTCAGACTCCAACAATTCCGGCGAGTTGAACGAAATGATCGAGCAGAGTAAGATGATCCAGGTGGCCGCGGAGCTGGTGAGCGACAATGAGGACGATGGTGTGCCCGAAACGACCGACTTCAAGAAGTCCTCTCGCAACCCAAAGTGGGATAACTTTGCCTGTGTCAATGGAATCAACAAGTCTACGCCAAATCCGAATGATCAAGTCATCAGCATCTTCTCCCTTATGTCCAGCTACTACAAGAATATTGGCGATGAGTGGCGAGAGCGAAGCTACCGAATTGCTATCAACGTGCTGAAGAAACAGGACAAGAAAATCACCACTGCAAAAGAAGCTTTGAAGCTGCGAGGCATTGGCGAGCGATTGGCCAGTAAGCTAGAGGAGATTGTCAAGACCGGTGCGCTTCAGCGGCTAAAAGATGCTCAAACGGACGATGCTGAGCCGGTGATTGCATTGTTTCTGGGAATCTACGGTGTTGGACCGAAGACGGCTCGACAATGGTACACTCAGGGTCTGAGAACACTTGAGGACGTTGCCAAACGAGAAGACTTGAGTCCGAACCAGCGAATTGGCTTGGAACGGTATAAGGATTTCAATACACGAATGCCACGAGAAGTCGCTGGCCAGCACTACGAGGTTGTCAAGAAGTATCTGACCGAGCTTGATCCTGAAGTTGAGTCCCATATTATGGGCTCGTACCGTCGAGGCAAGCCCAATTGTGGTGACATCGACATCATTCTGTGCAAGAAGGATGTGCCATTGGAAGAGATGCAGGTTATTCTGGCGAAGCTGCTCGACAAGCTGTATGAGGCAGATTTTCTGAAGTGCACGCTATCTTACGGGGGCGCCGACAGCCCCAAGTGGCTTGGTGCTTCTGCCCTCCCTGATGATCCTATCTGGCGACGATTGGACTTTTTGATTGTGCCCTGGGATGAGGTAGGAGCTGCACTGATCTACTTCACTGGCGACGAGCTCTTCAACCGAAGCATGCGACTATTGGCCAACAGGAAGGGAATGAGGCTGAACGAAAAGGGCCTGTACAGAGATATTCCGGGACGAAAACCCGGTGACAACAGCATGAAGCCCTCAAAGTGCGATCTGCTGGAGGGCGCGAGTGAAAGGAAGATCTTTGATATTCTTGGTGTTCCTTACAGAAAGCCTGAGGACAGGAATGTGGGTTAGCCGCCGAGCGGTTGGAGTATTACAGTGAGAGCCTGTGCAAAATGACGCAACATATATAGCAGTAGGTCAGAACCTGTTTGAGGCCAGATGCATGTCTATGTCACGATGCCCCGATTCGTTTTAATGAAGTAATCTCCAGGCTCATTTATGCTCTACTCCACATCAACTTTGTTCTCCATTCTACATGCCTATAAACATGAAACTAATGCGAGCAGATCATAGCGATGAATATGTGGCTCTTTTCGACCTCAACTTTCGCAACGCAGCGGATCCAGAGAAGTATGGCGACGGCGAAATGCCCGATATCGTCATGTTTATTGCTTACTCAGCTTTAGGCGCTCCGTACAGATACGTCAAACATGGTAATGAGGCGGAAGTCCTACTGGAGGTCCCGTGTGAATCCGAAGAAGCGCCGTTTATGTATATTGTCCGCGACAGCGACCTAATCCGCGGATTTTCAATGCTAATGGAGCGTATGAAGCGCGGCTACAAGTTCGGTTGGCTTCTCCTGTTTGACAAGTCTCTCTTCTTTCGACAAGGCGCCAAACTTCCAGTGCAGGCTGTTTCCAACAGCTTCAGCAAGCTCACGAAAATCATAGACTGTTTCCGAGAAGTGCTTCATGAGGATCCAATATGTGAACAGAAACCACCTGATGATACACATGCCCAGGCCATCTGGGAGAATAACAAGAAAGCTTGGATTTCATACACCTCTGACGTTGAGACATGGAGGCGAGTCTGCGACCGAAATATGCAAAAGCACTATGTGTACACGAGATTTAAGCTCAAGCTGTTGGACGCGCCTTATTATAACTTCCTTATATTCCCTGATCCGGATAGGTTCTACTTTCAGGGCAAAATAGTCACACAGGGCTGGAAAACACATAGCTGGCCATTTGAACCGGACGTATACCGCGATTTGCCTATCTAGCGCAATCTCAATAGCAAAGTGGAAAGTTCCGTGCGAAACAGTGTCCTCGACGACATTATGCATACAGTAGTAGACTACAGCGCCGAAATTCGGGCGTCAGAGTTCTATGGAGCACTCCCGGAGAGTGTCATATAATTGAAGTAAAAGCTAGCTAAAGCCTCGCATGGCCCTATTTCTGGGACAGAGCAGCGACACCTGGCAGCTCCTTGCCCTCGAGCAGCTCCAGAGAGGCACCACCACCGGTGGAAACGTGAGAGATCTGGTCCTCAGCCTTGTACTTTTTGGCGACAGTAGCGGTATCACCACCACCAATGATGACGGTAGCACCTCGCTTAACAGCCTCGATGGTGGCGTCCAGGGTGGCCTTGGTACCCTTAGCAAAGTTGTCAAACTCAAAGACACCAGCTGGGCCGTTCCATAGAATAGTGTTGGCCTTAGCGATGGCAGCTTTAGACAACTCGATAGACTTTGGACCAATGTCCAGACCCAACCAGCCCTGTGGGATACCGGACTTGTCATCGGCGTAGCCAACAGTGGCGTTCTTGTCAAACTTGTCGGCAGTGACGTAGTCGACTGGCAGAACAATTTCAACGTTGTTCTTCTCGGCCTTAGCGACCAGGTCCTTGACGATCTTGGCGCCTTCCTCGTCATACATGGAGGACCCAATCTCGACGTTATTCAAGATTTTCTTAAAGGTGAAAGCCATACCACCGCCAATGATCAGAATGTTAACCTTGTCCAGCAGGTTGTCGATGAGCTGAATCTTGTCGGAGATCTTAGCGCCACCAAGGATGGCCAGGAATGGTCTCTCTGGGTTCTCCAAGGCCTTGGCGAAGAAGCTGAGCTCCTTGGAAACCAGGAAACCAGCGGCCTTCTGTGGGACGTTGAGACCAACCATGGAGGAGTGGGCTCGGTGGGCAGTACCGAAAGCGTCATTAACGTAGACATCAGCCAAGTTGGTGAGCTGCTGTCGGAACTCCTCAACCTTCTTTGGGTCGGCCTTGACCTTCTGGCCGTCGACCTTGGCGGAACCCTCCTCCTCAATGTGGAATCGCAGGTTCTCCAGCAGGATAATCTGGCCGTTGGAAGCCTTGTTAACAGCGGCCTCAGTCTCTGGGCCGACACAGTTTGGTAGGAACTCAACCTTAGTGTTCAGCAGCTTCTCAAGCTCCTCAGCAACTGGGGCCAGAGAGTACTTCTGGTTAGCCTCGCCGTTTGGTCGACCGAGGTGGGAAGCCAGGATGATGGCTTTAGCGCCTATGTTAGCCTACTGAGCCTACCTGAGCGAGCGAAGCCTGGAGAGGTAGAGAGTGCAAATCTCCTCCAGTCTCTCCAGGCGCACCGGCGCAATGAAAACGGCTCAATGACACCGGCACTCTGTAGAAACGTGAGAACAGTGAAGCTCTGGATCCATAATAATTCGTGATCTCAGCCTTACAGGCCGCACCCTGAACAGAGCGCTCCGGTACCGGTCCGAGGCAACTGTTGCCAAGTTACGGCCAAAACGAGCCATAATTGAGTCCTCCCCCATTGAGCACTTCCATTGGCCTTCAAAAACCCCATATTTACTCTCTTTCCGTCTACCGCCATCCACACTCGCCTACTTATGACGCAATCTCGCTCCAATCATAGGCTGTTCAATTCATTTCACTCAAATCTCCAGCCAATCAGGAAAAAAAAAACTCACCCTGCTCCTTAGCATACTTGATTGATGGCAAGGCAGCGACAATTCGCTGGTTGTTGGTGATGGTCTTGCCGTCGAGGGGGACGTTAAAGTCTAAGTTAGCTCGGAATTCGGGGTTAATACTTACCGACTCGGATGAAGACTCGCTTGTCCTTGAGATCGAGGTCCTTGATGGTAAGTTTGTTGGACAGAGACATTTTGCGTATCAATTGGCTAAGCAACCTAATTGTGTTGAGTACAAGAGGTCCTTTTGGGTAAGCGCGGCCAACAATCCACGAGAATTTTCCGGCCGGTAATTATCCGGAGCTGGTTTCCTACCGAGGATTCTCACACGTGCCTTTGTAGATTCTGGAGAGCATGATACGAATCCGCAACTACCACGGTGTAATCAAAAGCCGTCTAGCCGAACTTGCCGGTTAGAAACTTTTCAAGTGGTCCATGTGTTAGACACGGTTCGAGACGCGTTACAGGCTCAGCACTGGAGCAAGTGGAAATAACGGCTATAGCGCCCAGGGAGAGACTTGCTGTCTCAGCGAGGCCTGTTTGGCTTGAAGAGTGAGCCACGAGGCTGCAGGGCTAACGGCGGTTTCTGAGATGGCGAGGTCCAGGTGAAGTTGGATCGATACGGGCCACTAGAGACGTGGATCCCAAAGTACACGGTGGCCTTACCTCCTAGTCTCATGTAGGTGACAGCGATCAACCTGCCGTCAAAAAAGCGCCAGTATCACACGCACACAGGCGTCCATAAGACGGGCGGGTCATGTCGCATTGTGCATTCGTAGCATTCCATGACTGAACTTAAACTGTGATTTATCTGGCATATTTAGCTTGATTAGTATCCAATAGGCCCTCAGTCCTGACATTCTTGGTGGAGAGTGGTCTGGTGACGGCGACCTGCATCTCCCACCATCGCATCACCACAAATGCTCTGGCTGTTCCAGGTAAGTCCACAAACACATATAAGCTAACTAGAAACGGGACGCACAGTCTTTTGAGAAGGAGCTGGCGGCCGTGGCGACCAAGATCTCTGAGCGCCAGCAGAGAGGCTTGGGCTACTCCATTCGGTCTAGGCGAATCAGTGGCATCATAACCCTGTACTCACTAGTGGTGTACACGGCCTACAGCATTGTTATACTCAGCAGTTCGCGTAAGAAGACGCCTTTGAAGATCTCCGGCCTGGTTGCCTCGCCTTTTGTGATCTGGACTGTCAGGAAGGTGATCCAGCAATGGTTTGCGTGGCTAGGCAACACCAATGAACAGCAGTTGAAGCAACTAAGGATCAAGCAGTCGGAGCTGATTGAAGAGCTCAAGCAGAATACAAACTTTTACTCTACGCAGGCATTGATCAACAGGTTCGACACGGAGAAGAAGGACATACCAAAGTTCAATCCTGATTTACCCTTGCTCAAGGCAGCAATGGCCAAGCAGCCGGCCTCTGCTAAGAACCTGAAGCCAGAGGACAAACCAGAAGATAAACCTCAAGACGGCGAAGCGAGCGAGGAGGCCAAGCAGCTAGAGCCCAAGCCACTGGACGGGGACTTTGAGCGAGTAGATGAGACTACACCACTACACCCCAAGACAGAGGGACATACACCACAGCCTGGAGAACCAGCAGGCGCCGGGCTAGAGCCGGTCCACCAGGTCGGAGGATACACGCCACAATGGTACGACAGAATTCTTGACATCATCCTTGGTGAGGACGAATACAGCGCCAGGGCCCGGTACGCACTCATTTGCACCAACTGCAACACGCATAATGGACTCGCCCAGCCTGGCGAGCTGCCAGAGTTTGTCATGTACATTTGTCCGCGGTGTGGAGTCAAGAACGGTAAGCCAAAGAACAAGCGAAAGGACGTGGAGAGACCCAAACCACGATCTCCAGAACGATCGCCGGAAAAGAGCCCCGAAAGATCACCAGATCTGGCCGCTTCACCACCGTTCCTAAACATCCCAGCATTCTCTATCGAGCAGGAAGAGGACAACTCGGACGACTACGAGGACATTGAACCTGCCAAGGCTCGACGAAAGCCTCAGCGCAAAAAAATCCGGGCAAGGAGATCGCGAACAAGCCTGGGAAGATCTTAGCATTAATACCGAGTCTATTTAGTTGGGTCGTTTCGCTGGTATGCCAGGTAGCCGTTGACCTTGTGGGTTGGCAGCATGTCGAGGTATCGTTCTTGTTAGTCAGGCCAAACATCTCACAACATCAATCATCATCACCGCCCAGTGGGTTTGTGTCATAAATAATTGTGCCATCAATAAATGTATGCAGTCATTATCCTTGTGCATATCGCCTTTGATCTCACAGAAGTCCCATGAAACCAGCAGTTGATCTATGTGCACTCGTCTTTACTAGTGCTCGGTACTCACCCGCTAGATCCTTGCAGTTCTCGTACTGGTTAGAGCCCTGGGTCTGGAAACACTTCTCCAAGGCCTTTCGAATCACATTCAAGGACTGGACTCGGATCCACTGTTCTCGGACCATGGACTGCTGTGCAGCGCGCAGCTGCTTGGGGTCGTTGTAGTCGATATCGTCGAACGACACCAGTTCGGGCCGAGCATGCTCCGTGTCTTATTAGCTTCCTCCGCGGGTCTTCTACTCACTCCTCATGATGTGATGAAAAGTTGATTGAGTGAGGTCTGATTGGTTGGCGCGCCCAGCTGTGATGCGGTGGTTGGGAGTAGACTTTATCTGGGCTCTGAATTCTGAGAGATCCGGCGCGCGGTAGCGATGTGGCATACATGTGCAACTAGCACTATTTGTCGATGTTCATCGATTCTGACAGCCTTGAACCGGCGATATTTTCTGAGAATAGCCTTGCATAGGTCCGTTTCTCGCCAGTTCATGAACCACCTCGAACAGAGCCACCATGCTCCGAGACCTTGTGAACGTATAACCACGCCATAGCGGTATAGATTTTGAGTATCCCGGTCTGTAACACAGTCAATGCCAGAAGGCAACGTGGCATTACATACATCTACGCGTAGTATCGACAGGCAATGCAGCGCAACATGCCATATGAAAGCGGGTCGTGGACCCTAAGCTCGGTTAACATCGAGTTCCAGGCCAACTGGACTGCGTCTTGTTCTCAGCGCCTAGACTTTGTAATGTAACAGTAACGCCCCATCTTAGACATGTTGACCAGCCCAATCCGCTAGATTGCGACGATCACTACCACTTTTGTCGACCGTTATCTGCTCGCATCCATGCCAAACGCCATAGCATAACTGCTGGCCAGCACAATAGCCACGTGTACGCTATAGGCTGGGCTCTACACTGCACGTACGCATCCGCGGTGCCCTCGGCTAGCGTCGCGGGACACCGATGCCTTGTTTGCGGGAGGCCAATGCCGTGCTGCATGTACCGCCATACTGGGTAGCCATTCATCGTCTCGTTCTCCTTCATCTACAAGTGCACAGCTCTCCTTTGCACAGACAAGGAAGCAGTTATTACAAGGGTAGCAATAGGCCAATGCACTAGGAAAATAACAGCAGATAAATTTATGCTAAGCGCGACACCAGGCGCGCCGATAATCAGATGTCGGAGCCCCTGGCTGTGACTGAATTTCACGCGTATTATTGGCCTCGAAGCGGTAACATCAACATTGGGCTATTATGGCCATGCCTCGTATTTTGCACGTATTACTTGCTCGGCGTGCGTGCGTGCGTGTGCGTGCATAGCTCTGTGCATGTAGCGCACTACAGTATCAGCCAGCCTGCTAACATTTGTGAGTGTGGACTATTGTTGCCACACACTGATCCACATACGGGCTTCATTTCGGTTGCTTATCATGCCGTTCGATGGAGCGCGCGCATGTTTCATAAGTTTCCATGTAAGACAGCATGACGAGTGGGAACTTTAACTGCGACACACTAAAGTACGAGTCGTATAGTGTTCTGTCATGACAGGGTAGTTATGAGCATGGCGGTTGGCTTGAATATCTGATAGACTCTGAGTCACGCGCGATGGGTCCGTCTGCAGCGTGTTCCTGGACCACCGCGGCTGATACGCTGTGGACAAAACTCTGTGGGCTGGATTGAACCCTGGTTTCGCGGGCTAAAACTAGCTGATTTGACGGAGCCTATGGGGTCACATAAGAATGCGGGCAACCTTAACTTTAACGTACCTGACCACTTAACTTTAACCTTAACAGTGTTGCTCTGGCCTGCCGGCCGGCAACCGCTCTCGTTCAACTCATAGCCCCACAGATTAGAACCGCGAGATTAGCACTGCCAAATTAATGTGGGGAGTTTCAGATGATACTGCCGTGCCAGATTAGCCATCTCATCGCGGCGCCGTATCACGAGGGCACCCACAATATAGAAGCAGGTCTGGCGGTCTGGACTGCCCCAGACGTCAAGGCCGCTACTGACATCTGTTGCCAGAGTCCAGACGGCCCCAACGCAATGTGGTGCGGTGCAAGCGCAACCGTCCGGAGATACGTGGTCGGATGTAGCGATGATGTATAGAACACGGCACCGGGTGCTCCGCCGTATAAGCGACGGCGCTGGAGGGGTCGAGGGGTGTGAAGAGCAAAGAGAGTGGACAAGGGTGGCGGAGGAGGGGCACTCACGCGAGGCGGGGCGGACCACGGGTGGTCACGTCTGGAGAAGTGACAGCGATCGGCCTTACATGATAAATTTGCACTGCGCTTGTGCTGGTGTTCTCACAGAGCATGGGAAAGGGTTGGTGCCTGGACGCGCGCGATCTAAATAATACGCGGCGGCATTGCGCCATCAAAAGAAGCCTTCACCAGCAAAATTTAATTGATATATTCTTAACGGCCACTGCGGATTATAATCCGCGTATCCGTCGCGTAATCTACAGCACGACGAACCTGGTTGCACTGTAGATAATATGTCGAGGCCATGGCCGAGCAGGGATAGCAAGGAGGATTGACAGGATATGACAGGACAAGGGCCGACGTGACCAATTAACCTTTTACCCGTCGGCTGATGTTCAACGGAGCGTGGCACGTAAACTAGTGTCTCCTATTCTCAACCCGAACGTTGGACGCGTAAGTGAAAGATATGACGGAACCCGAGCACAAGAAAAAGCAACGCAGCCGCACATAGACGTTGCCAATACCTTGTGTATTAATAGTGGGACTGGTCGCGCCGGCCTAGCCAGCGAAATCGGATCGCTGGTCGGATCGGGTAACCAACCTGATATAAAATACTTTGTTTGTGGGAATAGAGGCTGGCTGACTAAATGTCGTTATCAGCAGGATCCAGATCATGGTGCGGTGTGGGTGTGAGAGGGTGATCAAATGCGGCAGACCGGGTAACTCGATATATCAAAAAAATAAATGTAGCGTTTTCTTTTTCGACAACGTGCTGAGACATCCCATGCGCAGCAGGCTGCCGAAAGCGTTATGGCCATTTAGGATATATAACGAGACCTGTCCTAGCGCGGAGCACTACTAGGTAACATGCCGTGGTCGGAGGTTGACGAAAAGTCTGCCAAGGGCAACCCGCTCCAGGAGCTTGCCAACGAGAACGCTGCGGCCTTCGATAACTTTGGCCAGCAGCATGTTGACTTCGACAAGGTTCCGCTGGAGGAACTGCTTTACCGGGCAGAGATTCAGCGAGATATTGAGCTGAGTGACATGAACGGAGCTGGTTCCTCCGCGATGCCCGTGGTTGGTGTCTTTCAGCATTTTTTCTTTCAACCAAAGTACAAACAAAGAAGGTCCATTGAAATGAACCCGATGCAACAGCACGGCACTCTTCCAGAGACTGGTGTCAACGCCGAGCTCACCAACGCTAATAGATTGATTCGAAACGCATCGTGGGTTTCTATTTTCTACCTCATCACCACCGATATTCTCGGTCCTACCTCAGCGCCATACGCCATTTCGCAACTGGGTTTTGTGCCCGGTTCCCTCCTCTTCTTCCTGCTCGGTGTCGCTGCTGCGTACGCCGGCTGGCTCATTTACAAGGTCTTCCTCAAACTGGACTCGCCAGAATACCCCATCGCCAACTACGGTGATTTCTTTGGCCGAATTTACGGCACCCGATCCCGAATTACCGTCGACGTTTTGCAGGCGCTCCAGCTCATTTGCAACGTCGCCGTCATTATCCTTTCTAATGGACAGGGTCTCTACCAGATTGTCAAGCGAAAGGCCTGCTTCGTGCTCATGGTCATTGTCTGGCCCATGCTCGGCATGATTCTTGGACAGATTAAGTCGCTGCAGCGATTTGGTATCTTGTCCTCCCTGGCTATCTACATGAACTTGTTCATCTGTTTTGCCACCATGGGCGTCGCTGCCAACTCTGGCCCCAACTACGTCTCTGCGCTGGCTCAGAACAACGTCCAGCCAGGCCCAGTCATTACCAAGGCCTTTATTTCCGGCGCCAACGGCAACTTCACCAACCAGCTGCAGGCAACCATGAACATCGTCTACTCGTACGGTGGTGCTATGATGTTTGCCAACTTCATGGCCGAGATGCGACGACCACACGATTTTATCAAGGGTATGGTCTGTGCTCAGGTCATCATCTTCACCACTTACTTGCTCTACGGACTCTTCATGTACGCCTACCAGGGCCAGTTCGTCATCAACCCAGCTAATCAGGGTATCAACCCATACGGCTGGCAGACGGTGCTGAACGTGTTCAACTTGACCTCCGCCCTGATCGCCGCTGCCCTGTACGGAAACGTCGGTATCAAGGTGTTGTACAACGGTGTGCTGCGAGAGTTCTTCAGAGGGCTCCCTCTGATTGAGTCAAATAAGGGCCGAGTCATCTGGACTTTTATGGTCATCATCTACTGGGCTGTCGCCTACATCATCGCCTCCGCCATCCCACAGTTCTCCACCCTGACTTCCTTGGTCGGTGCTGTGTGTATTTTGCAGTTCTCCTACACCTTCCCACCGCTTATGGCCCTGGGTCTAGACATTCAGCTAGAGGCTATGAAGGCTGACGGACCATACGACCCCGTCACCAAGCAGACTAACCGAATTGATACCTGGAGCGACTGGTCGCGATGGTACCGAGGTATTCGGGGTACGCTGTGGACCAGCACCCTGCACTTGATCTTCTTCTTGGCTTCGCTGGCCACCGCGGTCTTGGGTATCTACGCCTCTGTCAAGTCTTTGATCAGTGCCTACTCTAAGGGTACCTCCGGTGCGTTCGAGTGCACTGGTAACATCTAACCGACGCATCTCCACTGACATTAACCTTACATTCATAGCCGCTCGAAGCGGCAGTGCTTGGACACGCTCCTGGTTCGTAGCACAGGCATTCAAGGAGTTTGTAATAATGTACATTCAGTTCACTTATCGTGCTCATTTGGCGCCAGCCAGAAGCAGTATAGTGATTCGTTTCAGTTCAGTTTTTAGATCATAGAGCATCTCATTAATTCCAGTTCTCAGAAAATGACATAGAGATCGACAGATCAGCATGACAGTTCTATTGTAACGCTGGCCACACTACCTACATTGTATGTGCCAACCCAACCTGCTTGTGGCTACAGTGCTCATCCATCTTGCCACCAACATGTAACTGCCTCTTATACTGTCTACACGCTAAAATTACATGCCCTACGCTTCCTTACAGGCTCGGGCTCGGGCTCGTGCTCGGCTTGGGGGCTATGTCTCACAGCCAAACCTCAATGTCTTGCAAACACTGCAAACGCTACACCGCTCGGCGGTGACGGGTCTGCAGGCCGCGTGTCCATGCGTGGGAGAATACGTGTGAGCCCGTGGTGCTGGGCGGGTTGCTTGCAGACAGCGCGCAGCGGGCTAGAACAGAAGCACAGACACTCGCGTTAAGGGGACAATGCTGGTAAGGGTTCTCTGATCGAGCGGTCTGGACAAACGCACGAGGATACGAGGTCTACACAGGCGTGGTGGTGGCGAGCAAAACAAGCCGGCCAAGGTGACGATCGATCTTTGTTTTACCAGCCAAGATAAAATTTTCCGTTATGCGATCCGATCCGGCTGCCGTCGTGTTATGTTTTGCAATGTTTGCATGCGTGATCTGTGTGCTGCCAATAACAGGTTATACAGTGTATTATTAGAGGCTAAATCTAAATTTATACGCTAGCAGTTTACAGGTTGGTTGAAATCACGTGGATCTAAGGTTACACTGTATACCTTTGTGGTGGACCAGTCGTTGACGATCACTGCCGATTGTGAGGCTCGACGAAGAGAAATTGTGATTGCTCTGCGTTACACGGAGAATGGTCGCTGTACGAGAAATGCCTCCGTCACGAGTCAAAGTGTGAACAGTCAATTGACATGGAGAAACGGGCGATTCGGCGGGCCAGTGCTGCTGGCAATAACAGTGATTGATTGCCCACTTTTACATCTCCTGCATGGAAAACGGGCCCAATTAAAGTTAGATTGACTGCCGTTTTAGGCAGCATTACGCGGCGATGGTGATATCGTCAGCGACATCTAAAGGTTACGTCCTTCGCGAGTCGGCGGACCGGGTTACCGTGGTGTAATCGGCTGCTTCGGCCAGACACGCTACTGCATCCCTTGCCTACCGCGAGGCCAACAGGTGATACGGGTGTATTGGAAGATTTGTGTGCTGCGTGGTAGGTAGGGACGGAGATACGTAGGCGTGCCAAGTCAGTGCGAAACGAGCAATGGTAACAAAGTATTCGGGCCAGTCGAAAACCGTTATATCACGATACCTAAGTATAGCATGATGTAATGGCATACTCTGATGAAAAAGTGTTTCAGTGTTGACAAAAATTCCTGGGCACACGTGACCGTTGGCTAGAGCGTTCGAAATCAGGTGACTTTACATTTGGTTACATTTAGGTCCGCAGGTTACAGGGGAAGCGGAACTAACAGCGGAGAACAGCCAAAGGTACGTTACAGCGAACACTTGGCTTGCTAGTGTTGTACCTGGCGCATCGAGACAAGCTGGCAGCTTCGGTACAGTGAATGTATAGCTGCGGGACCGTTATATGAGGAAGCATAGCTCAGGAACCGTATACTATGAGATGAGTAGTATACAACTAAACGACTGGGATTTGATTTCAGCTAGGTGGTTAATAACCTCTGCTTAGCTGGCCGTACACTACGTATAACGTGTTACTACACTCGAGAGCTAAGCCGGCCCAGGCGCGCGGCTGAAGGCTAATGCCGGATTAACTCTACCGAGGTACCCGATAGGCTATACAGACTTCACACTTCCGCTGCAGGTCAAGCAGTGGGCGGGCGTGCCTGTAACCGTGGTTAGATGAGCTGACAGTTTGTAGAGTGTTTGTTCAATCTAGTCTCGATCAGACGTGGAACAGCTAACTATAGAAATAAATTGGGCAAACCACGTGACTTGACTGGTCACAGACTGTATTATTAGAATCAGCTGAGCTTACATGTCAGGTCTCGGAATACGAAGGCCTAGAGTGGCTGCGCTGAGCTTGGCTAGACCGTTTGAAGATCTTCCGAAACTAGAAGCATAACCCCGAGGCTATACATGCAGTAGTCTCGTGAACCATGTGCACAATGTCTTATATCATCAGAAATCATAGAGATGTGCTGATGCGTGACCAGCTGTGGAGCCTATCGCTACGTAATCGGCCGGCGGTGTTTCGGCCACCACGGCGGCGGCGGGCGGCCAGGTTCGGGCATTGTGGAGTCCCTTGCAGTGATGTTCACGGCATTAAATTTTTTGAGTGATGGATTACGTTCCTTACCTTATCGATAACAGCAAGGGTCAGGGCGATCGTGGGGAAACGTGCGTAAATTGGGTGTGGGTTAATTCCTCTGGATCAGTATGAGTCTTGACGATCTTGACCGAAGACGGCGGAAAGCGTTTGTTGGGACAGTCTCTGGAGACACTTTGGTCGGCGCGGTGACCGGAATTATCAGAGTGCCCGGTTAAGTCGCCGTGGGCGGTTGAGGCCCTTCGAATCAGGAAGAAAAGCTTGGGAATTTCCTCGTGAATCATGCTGTCACCAGATGGCATTGCGAGTATCACGAATTTATAGGCCAACCGTAAGCAATGATCGTCACGGCCCTTACCGGTACACGTGTAAGCCATGCGAGGTCCCGGCTGTGTGTAGCCGTGCACAAACACCGGTTGGTGGTGACTGATCATGTGCTAGCCTACAGATGAGCCTTGTTCAGTCCTCTTGTCTAGATTCTAGCCCTCGACGATCACGTACCTTCAGAAAACCCATTCAGATCGACATCGCATCGACGCACCAGTCAGCCAGTCTGATCGGGACAAGGCACAAATCGGCGATGGAGAGCATATGCCGGGAGAGGGACCGGCTCCAAGATGGCTGGGTCCTCTGAGCGGGGCGCCACGGTTACTGACCAAACGGCATGACAGTTCTCTGTTATGGCATATAAGCAGGTCATCTCCAGTGATCGTCGTGCAAGCAATGCTGCCGTGCACTCATCAGTGTGTACAGAGTATCACCCTGGTTCGTTGCGGTAACAGGCTCGAGCAATGAGGATCTCGCGTAGCAATGATGAGGCAGTTACTCGAGGGTAACTTGATTAGCATGTACTAGTATATCGCAGCGTAAACCCCATATACGGCGCGGAGACTAAACAGGAAATTTCACAGATCTAACCCTGTCTCGGCCAATCAGCGCAACCCTAATTACCCAACTCAGACTCAATTTTACTTAGCTCGGCCCTCGCGCGCAGACACCATCACGAAAAAATCTTGAAAAAATCACTACACACGTCCACAAAACACAAAAGACAACATGAGCGATAGGCTTACGAGGTGAGTGCTGCGATTAGACAGCCTTTAAGAGACGCTAACCAAGAATCGCCATTGTCAGCACTGACAAGTGCAAACCAAAAAAATGCCGACAGGAGTGCAAAAAGGCCTGCCCTGTCGTGCGAACAGGAAAGCTCTGTATCGAGGTTACTCCTGAGAGCAAAATTGCATTCATCTCTGAGACGCTCTGTATTGGTTGTGGTATCTGCCCCAAGAAGTGTCCCTTTGGCGCCATCAACGTCATCAACCTGCCAACAAACCTTGACAAGGAAGTCACGCATCGATACTCCGCCAACTCTTTCAAGCTGCATAGACTGCCAACCCCTCGATCTGGTCAAGTCCTTGGTCTCGTTGGTACCAACGGTATCGGTAAGTCCACCGCTCTGAAGATTCTTTCTGGTACCCAGAAGCCAAACTTGGGCCGATACGATGATCCACCAAACTGGCAGGAGATTCTGGTTCACTTTCGAGGTAACGAGCTGCAGAACTACTTCACCAAGGTCCTGGAAGACAACCTCAAGGCCATCATCAAGCCACAGTACGTCGACAACATCCCCAAGGCCGTCAAGGGACCAAAGAACCACGTTGATGAGCTGCTGGGCTCCAAGCTTGGCCGAGAGGGTGCCTACGACTCTATTCTCGACACTCTGCAGTTGCGAGGAATTCTGAAGCGAGAGGTTGGTCAGCTGTCTGGTGGTGAGCTTCAGCGATTCGCCATCGGTCTGACCTGTGTCCAGAAGGCCGACGTCTACATGTTTGACGAGCCATCTTCCTATCTCGATGTCAAGCAGCGATTGAACGCTGCCAACATGATTCGACAGCTTCTGCACGCTCTGTGCTACGTCATTGTCGTCGAGCACGATCTGTCTGTTCTGGACTACTTGTCTGACTTCGTCTGTATCTTGTACGGTGTCCCATCCGTCTACGGTGTCGTCACCCTGCCATCGTCTGTCCGAGAAGGTATCAACATTTTCCTGGACGGTAACATCCCAACTGAGAACTTGCGATTCCGAACTGAATCCCTGCAGTTCCGACTGGTTGACGCCAACGATCTGGTCGCCATCGACAAGGGCCGAAGCTTCAAGTACCCCGCCATGGAGAAGGATATGGGCGATTTCCACCTGAAGATCAACAAGGGTGAGTTCACTGACTCTGAGATCGTTGTCATGATGGGTGAGAACGGTACCGGTAAGACCACTTTCTGTAAGCTGCTGGCTGGTGCTATCGCCCCAGACGGAGGTGTCCGAGCTCCAAAGCTCAACGTGTCCATGAAGCCACAGAAAATCGCTCCAAAGTTCACTGGTACCGTCCGACAGCTCTTCCTCAAGAAGATTCGATCCGCCTTCCTGCACCCACAGTTCCAGACCGATGTCTACAAGCCACTGCGAATCGACGACATTATCGACCAAGAGGTCCAGCACTTGTCTGGTGGTGAGTTGCAGCGAGTCGCTATCGTTCTGGCTCTGGGTGTCCCAGCTGACATTTATGTCATTGATGAGCCTTCTGCCTACTTGGATTCTGAGCAGCGAATTATTTGTTCCAAGGTTATTCGACGATTCATTCTGCACTCCAAGAAGACTGCTTTCGTCGTGGAGCACGATTTCATCATGGCTACTTACTTGGCCGACCGAGTCATTGTCTTTGAGGGTATTCCATCTAAGGATGCCTACGCCAACACTCCAGAGAGTCTGCTGACCGGTTGCAACCGATTCCTGAAGAACCTGAACGTCACCTTCCGACGAGACCCAACTTCGTTCCGACCACGAATCAACAAGCTGGGATCCCAGATGGATCAGGAGCAGAAGTCTTCTGGAAACTACTTCTTCTTGGAGAACAACGACCTCTAAGGTCCTCACGAGCGTAAAAAAACTTAGGAGCTCTGCGACCGAGAAAATTGGCCCCAATGGCACCCCGAACGCTCCCACCCACTGGCACCAAGCCATTGCCGCCACGTCTTGCGCGGCCTTTGCCCTTGCTTTGACCGCCCTCACTGGGCTCAATTTTCAGCGCGGCATTGGGTGAGGAGCAGGCTGCAATAGCACCGCCATTGACCAGCCCTGATTACTAACTCTGACGGCCAGGTGTCCGCGAGGCGCCAAATAGCTTGAAACGTTTTCAAGGCGGCGACAAGCCATAGCTATACTAATAAACGTTGTTCTCACTGACCCACTTCTCATTTTAATAGCCGTGCCTGTAGCTCCTTGTTCCACTAGCTAATCAATTCGATATTCTACGTGTTGGAGGCATCGGTCCCCCATCACACCTTTACAATGGTGACCCCCACGTTGACTCCGCTCATCGCACCCATCATGAAATTGCTAGTGGGCTCGCAGGGCCCAAACATTTACTCTGTGGCCTTTAATCCGGAGACACTGTCGCTTGTCCAGGTGAACCAGACTGTTGTAGGCACGACCACGTCCTGGCTCATCCACACGAATGACACAATCTACTCGACTGACGAGACCAACTCTTTCCACGGATCGCAGGCCTACGAGCAAAATAGCGGCGCTATAGTTGCCCTGGACTTCAATTGGCCTCAGCTCAGCAAGAACCACACGATCCTGTCCCGTGGAGCCGGCCCCACCCACATTTCGTTTGCTGGTGATCTGCTGTTCACAGCAAACTACGACGGAGGCACTGTTTCCGCTTACAACACCAATTCGTCCGAGTTTTTACCTTTAATTGACTTGAATGACCCGAAAACCATTGAGCTAGGGCCCAACTCCGATAGACAGGAAGCTGCCCACGCTCATTGGGTCGGTCCCGATGTGTTGACTGACCGTTTCGTCTACTGCTGCGACTTGGGCCAGGACAAGATTCACCGATTTGAGATCAAAGATGGCGCTGTTCAGAGCAACTTGTCTTCCTGGTTCACTCGAGCCAAACCAGGGGCTGGACCACGACATCTCGCCTTCCACCCTTCGAAACCTTACGCCTACGTGGTGAACGAGTTGAACAACACAGTTGTCTTCTACCACCAGGACTTAGAGACTGGTGAGTTGACTGCGCAGCAGACAACTGATGCACTGAGCAAAGCTGAGGAGGGCATTCTTTCAAGCGCCATTGTGATGAGCTCTAACGGCACCACGCTGTACACGACCAACCGAGGAGGTTCTCAAAACACAATTGTCAGGTTCTCCATTGGTGACGATGGTGCGCTGACCAAGCAACAGACAGTTGAGAGTGGTGGAAACTATCCACGACACATTTCGCTGTCTCAAGACGAAAAGTGGCTGTGCGCTTCCAACCAGCGTTCTAGCGAGATTGACATGTTTGAAGTAACTGACAATGGACTGGTGTGGAAGACAAGACTGGGTGTTCCAGGTGCCCTGTTCTCGCGGTTTGTCTAGAGCATCATATACTAGAGAAATACAGAATTTCCAGAGATACTTGTCTCTCTGCTGATCAAAGACAACCGTGTTCACAGTCTGGAGCCGTGCCCGCCATTTCAGGATTCAGCATGCACAAGCACTTGGTTCTGCGCTGATGGAACGAGCACAATACATCGCCGACTCTCGTTACAGGTTCAACAGGAACAGCCCACAGCCCTACCACACATTTTGAAGGCATCCTATTTTGGAACGGCCTTTTAGCTCTCAAGTTCTCAGCTGGAGGGGACTGAAAAAAACACACGATGGCTGCTAACCTTGGAGAATCCCATACTGGCTGTTTCTGACAGGGAGAGCCTGACTCAGCTGCATCGTGCATGTCGGATCCGACGCCGAGTATAGTTTGTCACAAACGTCGGCTCTTTCGATGCTGCCTCCTGCGACAAGTACCTTAGTGAGTACAGCAAAGGAACTCATGTCAACACCACGTACAATTGCGATGTTCGGGGGCACTATGACTGACGAGGTGACTTGCTACAATCGATTCAACAATTTTGTCATGGACGACGATTACAATAAGCAGCAATGCTAGGAGACTATGAAATACTACAGTGAGACAGGTCGGCTAGATCGTTTATTTGGAAATGTGACTTTTAAGGATATGCTCGAGCTGTGCCAACAGTAGCTGCAGCCGCGGCAGCTAGATAGGTGATTTCACTTGGTTTCAGCTGTTAGCAGGCTCTATACGAACTTATTAAAATACATCCCATGCCCGAGATTTGAGTACCTGGATAGCGCTGGATCTGGAGGCGCTGAGGCGTCACACAAACCTACATGAGCGTGACAAGACGAGTATCGATAATATGGGCCTATGAAGTGTCACGCGAGTCTACGGACGCTCTAGTCTTGACTTCTCCTGGCCTCGATAGACATTTGTGGACCTTAGAATGTACAAGCCTGAACCGCGCTTCCAGTAAGCAGACGGAACAACGACATTTGTACACGAAGTAGACTCGCGAGCAGTGGACGTCAGTAGGAATCTTTCGAACAAGTGTGGCAGTTGCTGGGTCCAGTCAAGGCGGACTGTAGTCAATTGCCCAGACGCCATATGAGGGGCCATGAATAGTGCTGGAGATTGACGAAGGAAGGTACAAGGGGAAGCTGATAAGGGTAGGATTCTGGCAGCAGTCGGTTTTGTTGAACGTGGCATCAAACCGGCAGCGTATTGAGAGCGAAATGGCCGGGTTGGAACCAATTTATATAAAGTGCTTATTTTGGGCGGCCCGGATGGTCGCAACCTTCCATTAATTCAATTTGAAGGTATCAATAATGATGTCATCACAGGAGGCACTGTCAGCATGAACGGCCTGGCATGGACGATTGTTCAGGCCACTCAGAAATGCTAGAGTTGTGGTCCCGACTGGGAATTGATCTGCATGCGGCTGCGGCATCTCTTCGCATCTCATCTCATCGGTCTCCCGCGCGTTGTCTGTCGGTCATCAAGCACAGAAGTCAATTCACTACAACGATCGGTATTGCTGTCAATCATATTATATAAATAAAATTTACAAAACTAAAGTTTGGTGACCACCATCGCACTGATAGATGGTAAAGAAGAGGGAGAGAGCAGGGGTTTATATATTGCCCAGGGCGAGGGTTATCTGTTAGCAGCAGCAGGGCTCTGTAGGTTCTAATAATAGCTAGATCTCGTATTCGCGGTATTGCCTTTGCAGGTTAGTCTAGCGCGCGCGGCAACGACGCTAGTCTTAAAGTTCTCTTGCCGAACCGGCTGTTAGTGTAGCTTGGGTCGACTAGACTTGAGCGAATGTTGTGCTCTCTGCGCCTTCGTTGTTGTGTTTTAATCAAATTGAAGAAGCAGACACTAGTTTCTGAAGCAAGGTTCGGCGCGCGCGCGGACCAGTGTTCTATTCAAGCCCTGTACCATGCACGAAGCAAAAAGAGCATCTCCCGAGGGTGAATCGAACACCCGATCTCAAGATTACAATGGTCTTGATTGAACGATTACAGTCTCGCGCCTTAGCCAACTGGGCCATCGGGAGGTGATGTCATCGTTTGATAGGTTGTCACACTAAAGGGCTCGCACTGGACGACGGAATGCCGCTTCTTTCCCAAAATCTTGAGCTCTATGAAGCTTACCTAAAGTCTAACGCCGATGATTTGGTAACTCACTCTCTCATCCAACAATTAGGGCTGTAACCAAGGTTAGCTACTTAACTGCATGGCATGCACGCGTAGGTCATCAACAAATATCGCGTAACTATCATACAACTATTTAATCAGTGCATAGTGTCATGGTATCAATTGAGTGTGGCCTTCGCCCATTGATCTGAGTTCGCTCCAAGCTCCCATAAGCCTGCCATCACGGCCTTCGAAACAAATTCGTGAACATATCGATAAGGCGCTAGTACAGAGCACAGAGTTCCAACTCCATGAAGGGCCTCTCAGAGAGACATAAGCGTCATTGAGAAAAGTTGAGGTATCGCATGCTTGACCCCGCCGACTGAAGTCGCTAGGCGCGGTCGCAATTATGCATTTGGAGCCTTCGAAAACTAGGCTATATCGAGCACGTTATGACTGGTTAGCAAGTAGTCCACATTTACAATGCAGTTCCAGTGTACGGCATGCTGGCCGTTGTCGCGGTACAACCTCAAAAATCAAAATCAAGCTTCATCACATGAATGCCACGGTAATGCTCGTGGAGTATTCTCGCCGTGAAGTCTATTGGGCTGAAACTTGCCCCAAGATAGAGTTTCGTGGACTCGCCATAACGAACAGCTCTTAGCAGCTCTCGGTAAGTGGGCCAGTCGATATCTCCACCACTTGAAAACCTCACTAAGCATGTGGTTCTTAGCATGCTCACTCGGCTCATTGGCAGCCTGATACGCTCCTTTTGGAGATGCCACTGTTTGACGGCAACCGGCTAGGTTTGATAAGTATTCATGACATGGGATTCGAGCTCATCCAATAGTTCTTCGTCCAGAAACAGGTCTTCACAAGCAAGTAACTGTGCATCCAGCACCTGCTCTTCAATATCGTCTTCTTGATTGCTAGAAGTGTCGACCTCATTCAGACGGCGTCTGGTGATGTCGATGAAGTTAACTGTAGATGGTAAATAGTCCCTGGGCTCGACGTCGAGCGGCGAATCGATGAGAACGTTGGCGATGTAAAAATTTTGAAGTTGAGAAAATTTGAGAGCTAGCCATTTGAAATCCTCGATTTCCATGATTACGGGTCCTGTTGGCGTTAAAGCAATCGTTTCCACATCATTAACCTTATCCGATAGAATGGATTGTAAGTCCATCCCTCCGCCGAATGTGTCAAACATGTCCTTATGAGTTATAACAAGCGTTTTTATACCTTTGCCGATGAAAATGACTCTCCGATGAAGTCCATTGACGTTAACGATGAGGGTAGTTGCAACGCCGGGCGAAAAGTACCTGGAGAGATCATGGCGACCAAAGCTTGTGAGTACCACTGCCTCTTCAATTGAAGACAGCTGCCTTTTCCGCATGTACTCCAACGCCACAAAGAAGTTGAAGTCGATCTCTTCCTTAGAGTGCAAAATGATTACTCGCTTGATCTTTCGCAGCAGCCAATCATGAGCGCCATCGTACAAGCTCTCGTACGTCATAATGCGAGTGATGGGCTTGAGAAATTTGAGTTCTTTTGCAAAGTAGCAGCTCAAATACTTGCAATTGACTTTGAACTCAACGCCCTGGTCCACCATCTCTCTGAACAGACGGCAAACGCTTCGGCAACGCGTCAAGTCCTCGGCATCTACCAGTTTCAGGATCTGATGCCATAGTTCAAAAGGAATACGCTCCAGGACTGGAACTCTTTTTCGTTTCTTCCTTATCTTCTCTTCATCTGGCTGTGCTCCTCTCGTTGTCGCCATCAGCAGATGTCATCAGTGTGGTGGTCGTGATGGCGCGCGTCAGCACAGTCGTCTATCTAATCATTAACACTGTCACTCTGGACGTTCGTCGTGTCAATGACATACAAGTACTGAATGTACGGCATGTGGCGCTCCGTTCTCAATGGCGTGAGTGGGCCAGGATATGCAATTGAAAACAGAGATTCGAGTTCTAGCGCAACCAGCTACCTGATACTAATAGCTGAATGTTGTTCCATCGAATTTCAGTCATTGCGACATAAACAGTACCATTACCCTCGACCTCAGCACACCCAGTACTGTAGGCATGAGTGCTGTGGACTATCAGCTTGGTGTTTCCCAGTGCGGTCAACTCATGCACTGCAATATGCCACGAAAGTCTACGAACCAATTGATATCTACAAGTTCTCGATCATCGTACGTTTAGTGTCAGTCAAATTGCTTCAGACTGCAGTCTCAAAGCTGTGACCTCCAGCCTGAATCAGCTACAAGAGCAGCAAGTCAAATTGCGCTCAAGAAACTGCATTATTCGACCGAGAATTTAGATTCAAGTGGAGTACGATTCGGCTTCGAGAAGCCTCTTGCCTTGCTAACTAGCTGCGAGTACGTAATCGGCGTTCTTCCGTGTCAGAACGTTGTAATTACGAATCCATATCCAACGAAACGGCGCCATCTCGATACATACGCGCGTATGACCACTAAGAAAATATAAATTAAACTAATTTTGACCATGTGTTCGTTCAGCATATGCATATACGATCTAATCCATTGACAGGATACAAGTCAAAAAAAAACTAGGCTTTAATAGAAAGACAGCCCAACCCTACTTATAGGTTGCGCTCACAATGGCCGGCCGGGCCCGCAACGAGCCGGCCTATGGTCTACTACAGCAATAGCTGACATTGTTACGAACTCAGCAGCGGTCAGCGAAGATGCTGATGCGAACAGAACTTGACTATACGAGTAAGTACCGTCGAGGTTACAATTTCAGAACACCACGTACGTACGTATACAACGCGCGCCGACCACGATCGAGTATATGTACGCATGGAGAAGCTTTCTCTTTGGACTGCGAGCCAAAAACTTGTGCTAAAATCGTTGAGTCTACGTCCTCTCCAATGTAACTACGCCCTTATTGCACCTGGGTGTTAGTGATACACCAACACAAACTCGTTCGAACAGCAACGGCTAGCAGGCTTGCTAACATGGGTTTTCCCAGACCGTTCGCGGTGAAGTAATCAAGCCGGTACAACGACCAATGGTTTCCCCATGTTCACTGGTACGCTAGTGGGAAATCCAGCTCCATCACAACACATAGAAAAAGGGAAGAGAGAACAGCGCCTCAATGCAAGGCAAAACTGAGTCTGCTTCATGTTAGTTTTACATAACATGTTAAGACGATAATTGATGTTTATTATTACTAGCCAAGCTAGCATTTAAATTAAGCTGTCTTGAGATCAACCAGCCAGTCTGAACCCGCTGGACAGTCTGTTCAACTCGCCCTACATTCATTAAGTATGCCAATCGTATCCGCCCTCGACCAGCCGCATTGAATCATGAATATAGATGATTCATCAATAAAAGCTTAGCACTAAAAATAAGGTTCAACGGTCGCCAAATCGGGACACGTACATGCATCACCCACTAAAACTTGCTAACCAAACACCAACCTCTATCGGCAACATCAAGCCCATTCTTGCCTCTGCCACACCACTGGTACAGTCCATTGTTAGAGTGCCCAGACAAGGCACGTACGCAGCTAGCTAAGCCAAGCGCCCGATATTTCCCCGCCCGCTGCGTGATCCCGTGGGCCGGTATGCTTGCCCGCCAATATAATCCGGCGATTAATCCGCACCGAACAATTCGCCGAAGCTTCTGATGACCCGTGACGTCACTTCGCGACAAGTTAATTTTATCGCGCCGATAACTACCCCGCTACTTTTCCGGTAAATGAATCAACCCCTCGATGGCGTGCCAAGAATTACGCGGGAACCATACGTAACTGTGTTACTCACTTGCTTGGTCTAGAACCGCGTCGTGGGATATTAATCCTGCGCGTCTCATCTTACAACAGCAATAATGAACGGCCTTAAGGTACACCGCCTGGTATCGGGCCGAGTAATCCCCAACATTGGCTTTGGCTGTTACCTGATGCCCAAAGATGTGACGGCCAAGTGTGTGGAGTCCGCGCTCGACGCGGGGTACAGACACGTTGATTCCGCCGTGTGCTACCGGAACGAAAAGGAGGCCGGCGAGGGAATTGCAGCTTTTCTCCGCAAGAACCCGCACATTAAGCGGGAGGACATTTTCTACACGACCAAGGTATGGCCCAAGCACGCAAAGACCTATGAGGATGCGAAGAAAATGATTGAAGAGTCTGTTGAGGCTATCCGTCCTCTAGGCTATATTGATCTTATGATCATCCACGACCCAGGCAGTGGTCCTGAGCAGCGAATTGCCATGTACAAGGCTCTCCAGGAAGCGTGTGAGGCCGGTAAGATCAAGGACATTGGTGTGAGTAACTTTGGCGTCCATCATCTCAAGGGGCTGCTGGAGTGGCCAGGGCTCAAGATCCAGCCCTCAGTGAACCAGATTGAAATCAACCCGTGGCTCCAGCGACGGGATATCACTGATTTCTGCCGACAGCGGGGTATGACGATTGTGGCCTATTCGCCACTGATGCGAGGCAAGCGACACGACGACCCGAAGCTGAAGGAGCTGGCAGATAAGTACAACAAAACCGTTGCGCAAATCCTGTTGAGATGGAGTCTGCAGATGGATTATGTTCCGATCCCAAAAAGCGCGACCCCGGAGCGGATCAAGAGTAACATCGAGCTGGACTTTGAGCTGTCGAAAGAGGATCTGGAGGCATTAGGTGATCCAAAGGGGTACTTTTTGACGTGCTGGGACCCATGTTCTTGGGAGAACTAGCTGAGCCGTTCTGAGCGAAGGATGCTCTCAAGCGCAGCACAGACCACGCCAGCCTCAAAAACACTCTCATTCTGAATTGCGTGCTATGGCACCAAATCGCATCATCGCTATAAGTCCATCGTTATGTTTTGAACTATGTACATCATACTATTGCATTCGTTAATGTCGTGCCCAGACCTGGATTGATAGTTGAATACCGCGCTCCGGGTTGACGCTTCTCTAGGTCTACCAGCCTCGGGTGGACAGTTTCTCCTTTGGCTGCAGTTGGTCGACGGCGACGCCAAACATGAGCTCGCCCAGGTCAGTGGAGTACTCCAGCACCTTGGCGGGGTCGTTGTAGTGCGTCACAGCGTTAACAATAGCCTTGGCCAGCTTTGCTGGGTTCTTGCTCTTGAAGATGCCAGAGCCGACAAAGACACCGTCGCAGCCGAGCTGCATGCACAGGGCAGCGTCGGCTGGGGTAGCGACACCACCAGCGGCAAAGTTCACGACTGGGAACTTACCACCGTCGGCAATAAGCTGCTTGAGCACGTCCAATGGCACGTTCAGCTCGGTAGCGTAGTCCTGGACCTCCTTCTCGGTCTTGAGAGACAGGGCCTTCTCGATCTGCTTCTTGATCAAGGCAATGTGAGAAACGGCCTCGGAAATGTCACCAGTGCCGGCCTCACCCTTGGTTCGAAGCATGGCAGCACCTTCGGAAACTCGTCGCAGAGCCTCACCCAGGTTTCGGGCGCCGCACACGAATGGAACCTTGAAGTTGTCCTTCTGGATGTGGAGGAGCTTGTCAGCTGGGGTGAGCACCTCAGACTCGTCAATGTAATCGACACCGCAGGCCTCGAGAACCTGGGCCTCGACAAAGTGGCCAATTCGGCACTTGGCCATGACAGGGATCGAAACAGCTGCCATGATGCCCTTGATCATGTGAGGGTCGCTCATTCGGCAGACCTGGCCGGAGTTTCGCATGTCAGCCGGGATTCGCTCCAGGGCCATCACCGCGCAGGCACCGGCCTCCTCAGCAATTTTTGCCTGCTCGGCATTGACAACGTCCATGATGACGCCGCCTTTGAGCATCTGGGCCAGGCCAGCCTTGACTTTGAAGTTGTTGGACATAATTGAGTAAAAGTGAAGTGTGGAAACAAGGATTGGTGCACTCAGAGTCACTGTGCTCACATCGCGCGGCGCCAATCCACTAGCCGCCAACTCGGGTCTACCCGGGGCTACCCGGGACGAAAATCCGAGTAATCCCCGGCTTGGCGAGACATTATCTGATTTAGAGGGTAGGCGTGCGCGGACAAACATTTACCAATACACTTAGTCACCTTCACAGCTCTGAAGTTTTAATGACCGTCACAAACACAATTACGGTAGGCGTGTTGGCGCTCCAAGGAGCCTTTGCTGAGCACATTGCGCACTTCCTCAACAGTGCCCGGGGCTTTGCAGTGGACCTGCGCTTCCCGGAGATAAGAACCGCTGAGCAGCTGGCGGCCTGTGATGCGCTAGTGATCCCAGGTGGCGAATCCACGGCCATTTCGCGAATCGCCGAGCGAACTGGCATGCTAGAGCCGCTACATGCCTTTGTCAAGTCGGGCAAGCCCATCTGGGGTACTTGTGCCGGTCTGATCTTTTTAGCTAGAGAAGTTGTGGACGGCAAACCAGATCAGCATATACTTGGAGGCATGGACATTCAGGTCAGGAGGAATGCCTTTGGACGTCAGCTGGAGTCATTTGAGGAGCCCATGGACTTTGATTTTATGGGCCCTGAGGGTAAGGCCTTCCCCACAATTTTCATCAGGGCGCCGGTCATCACGCATATCCACACAAACAAAAACGTCGAGGAGGGCGTCGTCAAGGCCAAGACAGACTACGTTAACACGGCCCCTATCGATGTGCTGCACACGCTAGAGAGCGGCTTGATTGTCGCTGTGAGGCAGGGCAATAAGCTGGGCACGTCTTTTCATCCGGAGCTGTCTGAGAGCTCGGCTTTTCACGCGTGGTTTCTGAGGGAGTTTGTCCTTACTTATGAAAGCTGACGATCACAACCGTTAGATCGATAAACCGTCGATCGCCGTTAGATGGTGATGATACAAATGCATAGTACCAGCCAAGAGATGACAAGAACGACAAGAGACGATAAGACAGGAACGACAGAGCCAAGAAAGACAAGAAAGACAACAAGACAAGAAGAAACCATAAAGCACTAGACATACAAGCGATGGTCACGTCGACCGCTTGCTGTATATATGTACATTGGAGTTAGCATGAGATCAAGACTGTGAAACTGACGCGCATTCTCGCCTTGCGCACGTCAGAATATGATAACTTTACGTCCTGCACTGATAACCATTAAACAGGTACATACTGCGATCGACTCTATTATAAGGCTCGCCTCGCTCGCTGCGCATAATGACCGCGGAGTACGCAGTGATCCCGAAACGATCATTGTCCCGCCACTACCCCTCCTCTACACGCAGGGCCAAGATAATCGATTCATTAAACGGGTGGAGATTAGATCAAACGGCTGGAGCCTCTCGGCGGCGGGTGTTCGACTTGGCGATCCGAAGTTTCACGGGATCGTTCGGCGCGGGTCGCTGTCCGCGCACTCAACAGGCCAGCTTCCAACGCGTCTTGGTACTGTCACTCTAAGTCAAATCTCAGGTATCCGCGTGTCACTGCGATTGGCAAGGCATCGCTGTGATGATCGGGTCGATCGTCGGATAATTAACGGTGAAACTGCCACGCGGGGTGCTTAGCTGGGACACGATGTGGGTACGCTTAATTAAGGTTCCAGTCTCATCGCGGCTGCACGGGTATAGACGGTTGCTGTAGGCTAGACTGGTTCAGGGTTATTCTTCAGGGTGTCGCGATCACGTGTCATATATAAGATTGATGGTAACTCGGAGTATACGGCTAACGCCTGGACTCGCCCAGATCTCATGACTCGACGCGCGAACCCCTTTCCAGCCCGACCCACCTTTCAACAATGACGCCGACGGTGCCAGTCTAGGACTCCCTGCATCCAGCGCCTGTAGGGCGAGTGGGCCCGAGCCCGCTTGCACCTCGGGCCCGGATCGGGCTGAAACTGGGCGAGGAAAGCAATTCTGTAATTTCAGGGGAGCCAGCTGATCCTAAATTAATAGCGAGGTGACGTGTGGTGACCTCAGAAATGCTAGCCAATCATGGCGCATCTCATGCGGCGGATGTCAAGCAATAGCTTCCGTCCTTGTTATAGAGCCGTGCTAAAGCTCTCTAATAGGCTGGATCTGTGCAGAGCTCTTTGTGTTTGATTGCTATAGATCTAGTTTAGCGAGGTACAGTTATATAGCTCGTACCTGCCTGGGCTGCACCGTTGCCTGTGTTAGCGGCTAGGAATTATCGCACTGGTGCAGACAAGGAAGGCTCAAAGTGCTTATACTCCTGGACGGCTTCTCACTGGTCGATTCGGGCACTCTAACTCAGCTACCGAGAAGGGGCATCAGGTCATCGCGTGCCAGCCGTGCACAGGGATCACCAAGGCGCATCACGAACCACGCCGTTATTATCGTGACAGTCAACCCCCGGATATCGAGACGTCATGGCGAAGGATTACTTCCAGTCTCAGAAATCATGGTCAGAACCAAAAGTTACACAGCGGGGTAGCTGGTGCCTGACCTCCGCGACCCCAGCGGCCCAGACCAATCAGATCACCAATAAACCTAAAAAAAGCTTAGCCGGCCGAGACACCGGAACGTTAAGCGTCGATCTATCGCCTATCGCTGAAATGAAAGCCAAGTGACAACAAGCCCCCGCGCGCAAAGTTTGTTTCCGAATATGACAATCATCCTCCCCCGCCTACTCTCCACTCAGTCTTTGCGCTGGCTCTGCTCTTCTCGGGTCAGTCAGCTGGTATCGTGTGCACGCTGGCCGGCCAGATGGTTTCT